>JARHVA010000108.1:7607500-8076910 GCA_037957365.1 Torreya grandis
AAAGAATTCATGTACCTTATTGCATTCGGTTGCCTTATAGGAAATGATCTCTCAAGATTTTTGAAAGACATATTGACACTTTTGTTATCTCTAAGAGGAGCGATAATATTCTTAACCTGTCCTGACCTCTGACTGTCATTAACAATCTCGGATTTCTTGAGAGCATCAGCATGTCTTTGGCTTACTGATATTATGCTCTTCCTTGCTACTCTTCTGGTCATCCCTGTATCCAAGGCACATTTTGATGAGAGATGACCTTTGACTATTCAATATGTCTCAAGAATTTCATTGCTCTTTTCGAACTTTTGACAATTTTTTAATTTCACTGTGAACTGTTCCAAATCTGATTTCAATGAACCTATCTCAGATTTGTACTCATTGCACTCTCCTTCCTTGGACTTCAAACTTGCATTTGCTTCCTCTAACTGAGTCTTGAGATTGTTGATTACCCCCTCAGCTTCCTTGGCAATCTTAGTTATCTTAGTTTCCAAGATACATATTTGTTCTTCATAACTTTTGACTAGAGACTTCAACTCTTGGTTTTTCTTTCTTTGACTCTTCAATTCGTCCAAAGCACTGATAAGTTCTGCCTCAAGATCAACCTCAGCTTCTTCATCCACTTCTTCATCATCCATGAAGACTTGTTCTTTTGAACTATTCCCTTCTTCAATTTCAATGGCCATGAACAAAGTTTCATCACTTCTAAGGTCTGAACTGCAGTCATCATTGTCTGAGATATCTTTATCACTATCTTCAAAAGAGTTGTCTTCTTTCAAATATACTCTTTTTGTTATTGAAGAACTTTTTCTTATAATCACCTTGCTTGAAATTTTTCTTGCTCTTGTTAGACTTATTTTTCTCTTCACCGTGTTCTTCATCATGATCATTTTTTTTTTTTTTAGGGCAATTGGCAACAAAATGACCAAGCCTGCTACAATTGAAACATTTGAATGGTAGCTTGCCTTTGTACCTACATGAACATTTTCTCAATTTTCTCACAAATAAGGCTTTGACTTTGTCTTAATCAATATCAGTGTCACTATCAATTTCAACCTTTTTGATTTGTGTTTTCTTTGCAACCTTGAAGGTTGCTTCTCTTTTGGAAGATCTTCCATCATCTGTCCTCATCTCATAGGCAATAAGTATTCCATGAAGCTCATCCATTTGTAACTTGTCTAAGTCTTTTAATTCTTCAACTACTAACATCTTTGAGTCAAATCTTGGGGTCAAGGATCTTAGAACCTTTTGAACAGTTGACTCGTTATCCTTTTATCCAAGACCTCTAATTATGTTGACTACTTCATCAACTCTAAGAAGATATGTTGCAATATTCTCTTCTTTCTTCATATTTAAACCTTCAAAGTGTCTTCTATAGGTCTGAAGCTTTGCCAATTTTACCTTGGTGTCATCTTCATAGATGAGTTGTAACTTGTCCCAAATTGCCTTAGTTGACTCACATTGCATCACCTTAACAAACTCAGATTCTACAAATCCACACAATATAGCATTCATAGCTTTAGAATTGTTCTCACTTGCTTTCTTTCCTGCAACGTCAGTTGAAGGAGTTTGAGGAATAGTATACCCATCTAAAACTAACTGCTAGATGTCAAACCCGAGAGCCATCAAATAGGTTTTCATCATAATGCTTCAAAAAGCATAATTGGTTCCAATGAACAAAGGGGCCTTGTTTGTTGAAAACCCTTCTTGTACTTGATGACTAGACATTGTGCTTCTTAAGATCTACCTTCCAATTGTCAAGCCTGACCTTGAAGGAGCTGCTCTGATACCAATTGTTGGAAGCACGGCCATTGAGAGGGGGGGTCAATCAGTGAGCTCTTATAACTTTCTTAAATTCTTTTGTTTGTTAGTCAAGCACCAATGCAAAATCCATAGAGCAATCAAACTACAACAAAGAACATAAAGACATAGCACATGATATAGGTGGGAAATCTTTAAAGGGAAGAAAACCCATATTGATCACTGCATGGACTACATGTTCTAAAACAAATATGCAATGAGTCAAAAAGATTGTTGAGCACCAACTCAGCTTGAGACACCAATTCCAAATAGTCAAGCACCAACTTGACAAAAAGATCCAGCAAGCACCAACTTGTTAGGAAGCATCAACTCCTTGATTTGTAGACACCAATCTACAAAAGGCCTCAACCCCCTTTGCCAAACACCAACTCAACTGCTTCATATCATCCACCTTTCTTAGTTGCTTCTATCAACAAATGATGGTACAATTCTGCTTTCTTTGCTTATCGATCTCAAATTTATTATGTTGTTTTTCTACTTATCAATCAAATAGAAACATTAGGTGCTCTTTCTCTGCTCTTTATTTTCAAAGACTGTCCTCTCTGCTTTCTCTACTAATCTCTTTTAGCTGATTCCGTATACTCTAGGATTCATCTTCCTATGAATCATTCGATGTTTTCATACTCATGCCTCTCTAGCCATCCATTCCTCAACAGACCTCTGCACTGTTCTTTAGCGATTTTATTAAATCATTCTCTCCTTTTCTCCCACTTTAAATAGACAATTTGATCTTGCTTATATACAAGACAGTAATCAACTTCTTAAAAGTCAGCCAAAAAAAACTCTATAGTCAACTATATAATGATTTATTCTCTTTAGAAAACATAATTCACATTAGCTTATATAAAAGCTCACTCACATAGGTCGCCTTGACTGAAACGAGGTTGGAATAGACCAAGCAATCATTATAATACTTTTAGAAATACTTTCCAAACAAGTTTGTAGCAGTTTTGTTGAAGTTTGTAGTAGTCTTGATGCAATTCATAGCAGCGTTGATGCGGTCCGTAACACCCCTGATGCAGTCCGTAGCAAACCTGATGCAATCCGTAGCACCCCTGATGCAGTTCGTAATTGCTCACCCAATAGCTCCGGACACGATCTTATTCTCCATAATCCTTAGATCACCTTCCTTCACATAGAACAACTTATTCAATGATGTTTACCCTGAATTTATTTTGCAGTCTATTTCTCTGACTCCATATGATGTAAAATATAGATAACAAGTCTCTTGGCTAATTGTCTACTTCACCAAAAATAACTTTCATGGCAAGCTACAGACTTAGTCAGTAGTTATGGACTTTGTCAGAAACTACGAACTCTTATCAGCAAAAATTCCTTGACATCAATGACCATATTCTTTACTGAATTGCAAACCCTTTAACATCAATGATAACATCTCAACAGTAAATGAATCGAGACTTTGTTTCACTTTGTTTTGAAAAAAAACATCTAGTTTTTCTCGGATATCATGTCTAGGATTTATTATCTCCTTTGGTAAATCGTCTTGCACCTACTTCTATGTTGCAATTCTTGTTTGTTTATTTTGTAAGACTTTATACCTTTTAAATTAATATCTAATTTTATGCTAAATCCAATAAAAATGAACAAGGAATTCATAGACTCTAGTCCCAAACTTGCATTGTGTTGTACCCAAAATTTGAATTCATGATTTTTTTAAATTTTGGTTCCCACTTGAAGAAACTGGAAATTTGGGACTAGATCAACTGGGCCTCACAGGCGTACCAAGTCTGCATGTTTCAATTGAGTAAATTTCATTTTGGAGAAACCAGAGAAATCAAGTACAATTTGCTATTAGATGCAAATTTTCTGTTTTGGCATACTTTCACATCTGGACTCCGTTTTGGTTCTCGTTTGATGTGTTGGAAATATATTATCCTAAGGATCATCTTTACTTCAGATATCAAAGTCCCAAAGCGTATATATTTTCATACCATAGGTCCGGAACTTCGGAGCTAGCAAGGACAAAGGGCCAATCAGGTGCAAATTCTCCGTTTCAACATAACTTTCACATCTCGTCTTCATTTTGGTTCTCATCTGATTCTATTGATAGATATTGTCTAGGGGATCATCTTTGCTTCAAAATCAGAAAGTCCCAAAGTCTACATTATTTTCACACCAGAGATCCAAAACTTTGGAACTAGAATGGTGAAGGGCCAATCAGCAGCAAATTCTCTATTTCAGCATAAATTTCACATTTGGTCTCTGTTTGGGTTCTCGTTTGATGCATTGGATAGATATTTAGGGAACCATCTTTGATTCAGAAATTAGAGTCCCAAAGTGTATATATTTTCACACTAGAGATCCAGAACTTCAGAGCCAGTATGGAAAAAGGGTCAATAAAGTGTCAATTCTCCATTTTGGCATATCTTTCACATCCAGACTCCGTTTTGGTTCTAGTTTGATGCGTACGATAGATATTGATTAGGAGATCATCTTTGCTTCAGATCTCAGAGTCCCAAAGCTCATATTTTTCACACCGAAGATTCGGAACTTTAGAGCCAACAGGGATGAGGGGTCAATTAGGGGTCAATTATCCATTTTAGCATATCTTTCACATCCAAACTCCATTTTGTGTCTTGTTTGATTCTTTCGAAACATATTGTCCTAAGGATCATCTTTGCTTCAAACATTAGGGTCCCAAACTTCATAATTTTTGAACAAAATTGAACCGAACATCCGGAACTCTCAAGGACAAATATCCGAAACTTACAAGGCCGTTTGGACGGACCTCATGTATGCGCCTAACATGAACGCGCCAAGGCCATCCGAATGGACCTCATGCCGGCACTGGACACCCACGGGGCCAAGGCCATCTAGACGGACATCATGAACATACCGGATGTGCAAGGAAAAAATTGAGTTTCATATTTTGACCATAACTATTGTGTCTAAACTCCCTTTCGAATCTCGTTTGAAGCGTTCGAAAGGTATTGAAACAATATATCCAATGATGTCAAATATTTGATCTTTTGATAAAGAGTTTGGTTGGAAGATAAAGAGGGATAAATGTTGTCCTAATGATACATCACAGGTGCGCCAGGAGCTAATTCTCAATTTAGCCATATCTTTCACATCCAAAATTTGTTTTGGCTCCCATTTGAAACGTTGGAAAGGTATTGAAACAAGCAATCCAATGATGTACAGCATTTGATCCTCTGGGACTTTTTGATGGATCCAATTCTCAGATGCCCCATTGTAAAAACCGGTTTCAATGTTAGGGTGTGGCACATACTATTTTCAGACTCTATCGCCCAATGGACAAGGCTCGGTGGGCCCTCTTAGTGATTTATTTGAATTACTATTGAAGAATTAATGTAAAATAAAACAAGGCAAAAATGAGAATACGAAAGATCGAAGTTGAGTATATAAAATGTCAAAGTGAGAATGTGAAAAGTCAATTCATCATCTTATATGTTACAAATAGGAGTGATGGCACTTGTAAAAGGGGTTTTTCTTTCTTTCAAGCTCTTGGGAAGGAGTTGCCTACAACTTTGTGTGTGAGCTATGTAATTTTTCAGTTCTAAGAAATAGAATGCAAGCAAGCAGGTGATATCAAACTTTGGCTTTGTGGCTTTTGATGTTCTTTGTTTTATGAATTTTGTATTCCCATTGATAGACAAAGAATCCATTCAAATCCTGCACCTTTCTTGGTTGTGTGCAAGTCATGGTGTTTCCAGACTTTGTGTTGTAAACCCCATGTATGGGATTTGTACCAAGTGTACCAAATCCGAGTTGTGAGACTTTGTGCTTCCAAGCAAGCTTTCCATTCCCTACTATGTATCTAGGGGTACAATATATTGTAATATCCCCAAGAAGGAGATCGTTGAATTCAAGAAGAGGCCATGCCATTTCACATGAAGAAATCGCTGCCAAGGAGCAGCGCTGCCATTTAATACAGCAGTCATTAAACGGATATGAACGGAAGTGTCAAACGAAAATGTTGTCGAAAGTGAATGAAAGTGTCAAACGGAATTGTTGCCAAAAATGAAATGAAATGTCGATGGAAATGTCGACGGAAATATCAACAGTCACATCTTTTGGTGAAGAGGTGCCTCTTGGATGGGACACCCCCTTTGTGAGAAGTTTTCAAAGGCTACATAAGGGAGAAGAGATGTGGAAGTCTCAGCATCCGATTATGAATTTCATCATCTAACTCGTATAAGCGTTATGCTATACAACTCTCAAGGATGAAAACCCTTGTGATTATAACAGCGTAAGGACAACACCCCTTGTGGAATTATATTTTATTTAATTTATTATTTAAATGCAATATTTATATTTATAAAAAAATAGGTTTTCTAAGAAAACCAAATTAATGTAAAATATTCAAATTTGAAAAATTACAGTTGTATCAGAGCTGTTTTTCTTGCCAACCTGTGAACCGTGGGGTCATTACATAAGGAAATTATAGATAGTTTCAAGTCGTACAACACCCTTTTAGTAGAGATTCGAAAAGAAATCTATTTTTCAAACTATTTGGATTTAAAAGTCATGGAATGGAAACAGGCACTATGAGGTGTTGAACACACTATCTACTGAGATGGGGGTGAATCAGTGGATAAGCTAAAGCTTGGTTCTTAAAAAACTTTTAAACAAGATACAGAATGTATATGCAATGTAAAGAACAAAAGCAGAGATCATACACACACACAAGAATGCTCAACACCAGATTTTTACGTGGAAACCCAAAGGGAAAAACCACGGTGAGAAAAGCTGCTAGAAACTATTGTTCTAATCCAACCTCATAGAAAAAATGTCTCACAGACAAACCTCACTGGTTACATTCAAGAGCACCCGCTCTAAGGAAGCACCAACTTCCTAATTGAGCACCAACTTACTTGTTCTGATGGCGCCAACCTATCAAAGATATGAAGCTACAACTTGAGAATGCAAAAGAGATTCAAAATGAATCTTGATCTGTTTTTTTATTACAAGTCTTGTCTGTAACTACACCTTCATGCTATGTGCCTTCTCATCTTATCTGCCTCTATCTCTTTGTGTCTGGATATCTTCTATTTTGACACACCTTAATCGCTTTGCCTTTTTACGTTGTTTGCATATATCCTCACTCGACAATTTTGTGTTAACACTCTAATTATTATCGCCGCAGCAACAAAAAGACTTTCAAATGTTATGTTCGTAGCATATATAGACAAATGCATCTTAGGGTTTTCTATCTGTAAAGTGTTCACACTTCAACTACTCTTAACCGGTTCAAGCCTCTAATCTGCATTCAATGTGACTTTTACTTCGTGTCTCGATTCATGCTTCAAACGGAAACATTCAAATGTCTTTACTATCTTTGGCATGTGCACTTCTATTGTTCTTAACTGCATCGCTTCCTCGATCAATTAGATTGATTAATCTCGAGCTCCGTGAAGATGTATCGAGTTTATCACCTATTCCAGCTATTCCTTTACAAACAATTAGAACACATTAAATGCGGGCTTTTTATTTCTTTCGTCGCGCCAAGCTCACTCTCTTTTCTCTGTTGGATCTTTCCTTATCACCTCTTGACACTTGTCAAATGCACGTGCACGCGAAGGGTAATCTGGCTTTGCTTCGCACCATTGGATCTAATGCACCGATCAAGCGTGAGTCCTTGATCTTTTAAAGCAGCATGTCTTTTAATTCTTGTTTTGTCATTAACCACCGAGCTTCTTTTCTTCCCTTTTCGCATCTCGTTGTTTTCTATATGATGGGTTTGCTTTCGCTCCTTTTGATTGTCCTCGATATGCTTGATCTTTACCCTTTCTATTGTGTGTTAAACTTCGACATGTTGGCGTGATCTTATTTTATTCGGCCTTCTTGTAACACTCCTTGCAACATTGATCCTTGTAGACTAGCTCGTCTTTTAACCTTGCTTTAATCCTTCGGAAGGTTCCTTTGTACAAATTGTTGTGGGCCTTTGTGTCTTCAAGAAAATTTCCACGGCCTTTGTTCTCCAATTTCTCCGAAAGAATTCGTCATTGGCTTCTATTCGGAAGTGTCCTTCGAAAATCTTCCAAACGATCCTCATACCTTTCGAATTCTCTGCAATCTACCATTCAGCTTTTTCTGCAAGTGTCCACATACCCTTTGCAACGTTCAAAAGATACCCTTCAAACTTTTTGAAAAGGTACACTTGTCCTTCGGAAGGTTCAAAAGATAGCCTTCGGACTTTTTGAAAAGGTCCACTTGTCCTTCGGAACGTTCAAAAGATACCCTTCGGACTTTTTGAAAAGGTCCACTTGTCCTTTGAAATGTTCAAAAGATACCCTTTGGACTTTTTGAAAGTACCCTTAGGATTTTTGTTAAGGGACAATTTTCCGAAAAGGACTTAACAATTTTTCCAAAAGAATTGTCCTTGCCACTTTTTCCGAAAGAATTCCTCCGAATGAATTATTCAAGACTATTTCGGGTTTTTCATCCTTTTTGACTTATGTACTTAAGAGAAGTAAAGCCACTCAGAAATCCCAATTGCCTCTTCTAGACCCTTTCGAGTTTTTGACATTACTTGACTTATCAACTTGAGAAGTAACGTGCTTGCAAATCCCCGATTACCTCTTTGCTGGACCCTTTCGAGTTTTGCACATTGATTAGCTTATAAACATAGAAGTAAAGCTATCCTGGAAACCCGATAACCTCCTCTTAGACCAACTCGGGATCTTAACATTGTTTGACTTATAAAGTATAAGGGAGTAAAGTCGTTCCAAAATTCCGACCGAGTAAAGTCACTTCAGAACCCCGAACAACTCCTCTAGACCACTTCGGGTTTTTGGCTTTGTTTTACTTATAAACATGAAAGAAGTAAAGTCGTTCCATAAACCCGACCAACTTTATTAGACCAGTTCGGAGTTTCGAGACTGCTTTACTTATTTTATAAGAGCACTTCACAAACCCGATTTACTCCACAAGTCTGCTCAACTCAACCTTTGGCATTAATGCATGATCATATTCAATCTCAATCACATCAATGACATCAATGACAATTTCATGCTACCTTAAACGAGAATGACAATTCTTCAGTCCTCAAACTGTTTTCTGGATCATGATATTCAAACTATCAACTGTCTCCTTGCTCAAATTGCCAACATGAGGAAGACGAGTTTGTGAATCATAGTTATGGCAGTGTTGAATATGACGAGAAATTCAATTTTCAAGAGGTCCAAGAAGAAAGGAAGATGACAAATTCCAAGACTGACTTCCCTATCCAGGAGCAAACCAATGAGGCATCCGACGTTGAATTAAGGGAATGCCCAAACATACTTATTCAAGAAGTTGATATTTATGGAGACTTGTCTATTGGGAAGAATGACATAAAAACTTTGGATATTAGAGATGAACACGAGTTATCTATCCAAAACACTAATGATGATATTGATATGTTTTGTCTACGTCAAAGTGAAGATAAACTTCAATGTGTGCAAGAGAGAGGTCTTGATGATTGTTCCTCGAACACAAGTTCTAAGTTTAATAAACCAATTGAATGTCTAATTAATGCACACTATCAACAAGATATCATGGGCTATGGTCTTTAAAAAAACAAGATGGAGATCCAAAAAAAACAATTGATAGAATATGGAAAAAATGTCCACCAAATAACCTTTATGCCTTGGAAGATGAACAATCATTAAATGCACCTCACTCGTTGAAGGATACCAAAGAGATTTCCAGTGATATTATGGATAACAAACAAGACTCTACATGTGCACCTTTTCTTTTAGATTTGCCTGGCTATTTTAATGTAATAGAAAATTCACATGTTGAACATGGAGAGTCCTTGGAGGCATGCTTAAAACATTCAGAAATCAATAAAGGCAATCAAGTTGTAACTGTTAATCTTGGAAATGCTGCACTTGAGGGATGTGACTTAGAGATAAATTACACACAGCCATCCACAACAAAAATGAATGAGAAGTTGATTCCATGTCTGCTTCTTCGATAGGAGGGGCTCAAGTGATATTGGAAGAAATAAATTATGATGATGGGTTATTGAAGGATAATGATGAATGGCATGCCAAGGATGTGGTGAACCTAACAACCGGGAGAAAAAGTCCAAATTTGTTCATAATAAATATAAGGGTTGTGTATCCATACATCAAGCTATTATAGGATGTAGGTCCTCAAGCGTGGATTTTTAAGGAGCTTGAAGTTATCCATAATTCAAACTTCATATTCCCAGAGTTACAATATCGTGAGTCTCAACAGTTTGAACTTGGCTTTGCATCTAAAATGGTTAAACCTTCGTTAGTGTATAGGGAAGAAGACAATCTTCATGGGAAGTTTGTATTCAAAACATGGGATCCAAACTTGATATTAGAAAGTTCAAATTTCTTAAAATCACAAAATATGTTAGTTGACATAGTGACCTAATCATTGCCCTATGAATTGTCAAATGTCCAACATAAACCATGGTTTGGTGGTCTTTACATTGTTGAAAACATTCTATTTTCTATTTTAGAGGAAAGGAAAAGGCCCTTGTTGAGAGACTCCACTTTACATTTGCCACTTAAACATAATTATATGCCGGAGCATTATTGTACAACAAACTTAATTAGCATGAAGAATTTCAAACAAAACCTTGAAATTCCAAAATGTGTAGTAGATGATCATCCGATCAAAATATGGCATCACGAAGTAAATAAAATTCCTAATACAAAGGCCTACATCATAAATTGTGATAATATATTAGGGTTTTCATCGATAAAGTCCAACATACTGTGAGAAATGTATGCTTCACTATTCTTGAATGTTCTTCAAGAGATTTCGTATCAAACAAACGTAGCTCCGTTAAATAGCAGAATTTGTGCGTCTGGGTCCTGCATTTCTAAAATCAAGATATGTGGTTTGAGCAAAAAGCTATTGCTCTTAGCATTTAAATTTGTCAAAACATTTCAAGCCACAAAGGGAAGTTCTGATTTTTTAAGAGAGAACAGAGAAAGAAGTTATAAAAAAGCTAGTATGGAATCTAAAACGCACTCATAATATTTGAGCAAACTACCCAACATTGATAACCAATTTTCCTACCTCCTTTCATTGTTTCTTCCAGACATGACGACATTTCTCTCAGATTTGTTTAAGTTCATCAATATCATCGGTCTTTGCCATGGTAAACTATCAAAGGCAAATGTTGATAAAATTATAGATTCGTTTGAAGATATATTTCTACTGGCATTACTTGCACATGTTCCAATCGGCTATCAAAAGCTAGATCTTCCACATAGAGCCAGACAAGTAAAGAACAAAGTTATTAAGAACAAGTTTGATATGAATACTTCTGTTCAAATTATTTTCCAACTAGATCTATTTTCCACGAGAGCACATGCTATGGTAAACCTGTTTTGGTATATTGTTCACAAGCCATTTTACAAAGAGCAGCGAGGATATTTTGTTTGGTGTTCCCCTACAATGTATCATAGTCATGTGGGATTTCATTTCATCGTTAAATCTTCGAAGCATAGCTCACTATATTTACCAGAGAGAATAGATTAATTTCCCCTGAATTCAAAGATGCAATCGTATTCCAGCGAAATTGAATTAGTTGTGAAGTCTGGTATATCATGGCTACAAAAGGATTATCAGTCTGATAATTTTAATGAAGCTGAGTTATTTGCAAAAGACTCCATAGATATAATATGTGTTGTTCAATGTGCAAGAATTTCTTTATACATTTATACTTTTCTATGATTCTGAACAAGAGAAAATCATGGATCAACGTCAGGGCATTGAAGGATATGTGTTTGCATTCCATGGAAATTCTACATATACTTGGTACTCTATCATAAAGAATGGTTTAAAGGGTTTGCATAAGATAAAGTACATGTCTGCTGGAAATGTTTGCATCCACCTCTCGATTGACAAGAGCTATTCATATTTTTTCTGCTATCCTTTGTTGTTGAGTGAAAACAAGAAACCTAAAGATTGCAAAGTGTTGGTTCTTTGTAAAGTTGTCTCATGGAAAACGTATACAAACTTTTCTGACATTTTGGTGGTTCCCAATGAGACTGAGGTTGTCATACGGTATTTGCTCGTATGGAGTTCATATGATCCTTCTACTTCTAGATTGTCAATAAAAGACGCAATGTGGGGAGGAGCATTACTTCTTGAACATTCCAATGTGCAAGTGCTTGAAGACAAGCAATTTGAGGCAGGGAGGTCTGTAATATCACCAAGAAGGACATCGTTGAATTCAAGGAGAGGAGCTGCCATTTTACATGAAGAAATTGCTGCCAAGGAGCAGCGCTGCCATTTAATACAGCAGTCATTAAACGGATATGAACGGAAATGTCAAACGAAATTGTTGTCGGAAGTGAACGAAAGTGTCAAATGGAATTGTTGTCGGAAGTGAACGGAAATGTCGACGGAAATGTTAACAGAATTGTCGACGAAAATGTCAACGGTCACATCTTTTGGTGAGAGGTGCCTCTTGGTTGGGACGCCTCCTTTGTGAGAAGTTTTTAAAGGCTATATAAGGGAGATGTGAAAGTATTACAAGCATCCAATTATGAATTCAATCATATAACTCGTAGAAGCGCCATGCTATACAACCACTGTCAAGGACAAAAACCCTTGTGATTATAACAGCCCAAGGACAAAACCCCATGTAGACTTATATTTTATTTAATTTATTATTTTAAATGCAATATTTATATTTATAAAACAATAGGTTTTTTGAGAAAACCAAATCAATATAAAATATTCCGATTTGGAATATTACATATTAATGTATATGAGTTGATGGAAATACCAACATGTGGCACACATCCCCCTTATTTAGTTATATGAGTCCAATATATTAGGATAAATGAGTAACTTATGGAATTAGTACATTGGGTAATGGTGAGCCTACATTGAGATTAGGAGGTTACCCATCCATTATTAGTTATATAGAGGTCTATTTAAAGGAGTGAGTATCAATGTAATGGATATCAATCAAGTGTGTGTTGAATCTTCTATTGTTAGAAGGATATTGGAGGTGTCCCTCTTGAAGTGAACCGTGAAAATATTCCTTCCTAAAGGAGTATTGTATGGTGTTACCGTACCATAAGGGTATTATTTTATTTATGCTGATATTGAATATTTGGATATCTTGACCCACCACTATCTATCGTGTTGTGTTCCTCTACAAATATTTTGCATATTTCCAATTATTATAAGTGTGGATCTTAAGAAGTGGTATTAGAGCATCGTTTTGGACAAATATTGTGGGCAAAACCCTAATTTGGGAGAATCGCTTATATCTTGGAATTTGTTGCAAATTTCTACAAATTTTTTACTAGAGTTGGAGAATATTTCAAGAAAGTCAGAGGAAAAAGATTGAGGTTTGATGATCAGTTTTGAGGGAGATATTGCTATTTTAGGGTTTGTAATAAATTCGTTGTATTTGCCTAAATTTCAAGAAATTTTACGTGAAATTTTTACTAAATTAGTATCAACACAATATAACTACAATAAAAATTTAGAGATTATTTAACAGGTTTTATCTGAGTTATTGTGATTTTATGATTTTTCCTAGATTCGCTCTACAAGCCGAATTTTTTGAAATTTTTCCAACAAATTTTTACTAAACTTTGAATATTATGCGGGGAAGCTACAGTCAAAATTTTTTACTGTTTTTATCAGTTTGGTATGAGTTATTGAAATTTAAAAGTTTTTTTCATTAACCCTAGTTTTTGTGGATCATAGGTTTAGATTATTTTCTGGAGAGGAGGATATTGATGCCAAAGAATGATAGCTCCTTTTAAGGAGTATAATGTTTGAAGAATTTGGTGGCAAAAATGTTTCATATTTTTTCAAGGGTCCTGCATTGCTTTGGTGGGTTGCGCTAGGAGTAAAACGATAGAAGTTTTCATGGGAAAAAATGGAACAAGGTTTTCTAGATCGATGGGACAAAGAAGCACGAGATGATGAAAAAGAAGAGGACGAAAATAATAATGATGATAATGAAGAAGATATTGTAGATAAAGAAAAAGAAACTAATGATAATGATGGTATTGAGGAAGAGAATGCAAGTGAAGAAGAAGAAGCAGAAAATGAGCATAATGATGATGCAAGAGGAAGGGTAGATCTTGAAAAGGAAGAAAAATTGGTTGATAAGGGTTCAAATAGTTTAGTTCCAAAGAAAGTAAAGTCAATATTTCAGTTTCATGGATGAATTCAAAAAAAGGTGGTCATTGTGTCGATAAACCCTAACATCAAGTATAACTTCATCAACACAGATATGGCTCAACATCTATATGTTCAAGCAAATAATATCAAAGAGACTCAAGTAGATGGTAAGAACATTCAAGTTTTTGAAGATTTGAAGCTTACAATGGAGAAATATGTTTTGTATTCAGATTTTTATGTTTTGGATATGGTTCTTGGATATCCTTGGTTAGAGACATTGTGAACAATAAATATTAATGTGCGAAAGCATTTCACGAAGTTTTGGTACAAGAAAATGAAGGTTACTTTATAGGATATCATAGTTGGAAAGCCACAAAGACCAGTCAAGGTAGAGCATGAGAATGAGATTGAAGTGGGTAAAGAAGTGCATGAGGAAGAT
Source organism: Torreya grandis (assembly GCA_037957365.1). Classification (NCBI taxonomy): domain Eukaryota; kingdom Viridiplantae; phylum Streptophyta; class Pinopsida; order Cupressales; family Taxaceae; genus Torreya; species Torreya grandis. The sequence goes on from JARHVA010000108.1 coordinate 7,621,869, forward strand.
TCAGATGAAGAAACAATATAAGCAGAGAACAACACTACATCTACTCAAGAGACAAAGGAACAACCACAGGAAAAGGTGGAAGGGGTAGAAGAACAGGTTGATAAGGTTACAATAATAGAGCATGATACTAAGTTTGGGGCATATAGACACCCACATCATCATGAAAGGCAACAATCATGGAGGCATGACAAGGATTGTAACAACAACAATCACTTTGGCTATTCATGGAAGCCAAAGAAGAACTACTATGATCATGTTTGGAATCAGAATAACACAACAGACTATGGGACATGGAATCAGTCAGAAAATCATTATGACTATACATGGAAGCCATGGAATAACTACTATGGTCATGCATGGAATCAGATTAACACAGCGGAATATGGAACATGGAATTAGAGTAGCATAGCAGACTATGAAACATGAAATCAGAGGAGGAATCATTATGCATGGACACCAAGGAGGTATAGTTATGATCATGAATAGAATCAGATTAGCACAATGGAATTTGGAAACAAGGTTTGATGGCTATCACCTACCAAGATCACATATGGGTGGTTGGATGATCGATCATGGAGACAAATGTGCATTGATTTGAATAATGATTATTTGATTTTTTTTTATGTTTCGGAGACAAAACATGTCAAGGAGGGAAGGAATGCTATGTAACTAGGGATGTGATATATTAATGTATATGGGTTGATGGAGATGATGACATGTGGCACACGTCCCCCTTAGTTATACGAATCCAATATATTAGGATAAATGAGTAACTTGTGGAATTAGTACATTGGGTAATGGTTGGCCTACATTGAGATTAGGAGTTTACCCATCCATTGTTAGTTATATAGAGGTCTATATAAAGGAGATGAATATCATTGTAAAGGATATCAATCAAATATTGAGTCTTCTATTTGGTAGAAGGATATTGGAGCTTGTCCCCTCGAAGTGGCATTGTGGAGTTATTTCTTCGTAAAGGAGTATTGTACGGTGTTGCCCTACCTTAAAGATATTATTCTATTTTTGCATTTATTGAATATTTGGGCATCTTAGCCCACCAATATCTACTGTGTTGCATCGATCTACAATATATTCTGCATAATTCAAATATTATATATGAAAATATTAACATTCCCATTACATCTATTGATCATCTATCCATTTTTGTATGAGAAAGAATTTCTAGTGCTTTCATTTACTTCCGAATATTCTGGCAGTTCTCAGTATCCATTTTGTTGTGGGTTTCTCACCTCCATCCTCCTCCATTCTTCTCATCTTCCACCATTTCCAAATTTTGTTTCATTGTTGTGTTTTTCTGTAATAACCACCCCTATTTTTCCAATGAAAGAAACTTGCGAACTACTATGTCATATCAATTAAATTGTTTAATGATCAACATGGCATTTTGTCAAACACTTGACAAACATACAACTATACATGCAAAACCTAAAACTCCTTATTTGTTGTTAAACACTAATTTGCAATATAAATGTGCACATATAATTGCCTTATGGGCTGCAACAAATATTCAAATTTGTATTCAAAAATTACAATGCGTAGATATGAAAATTTGATAGAAGAAACTTGGAAATTAGTGATGTAGTGACCCACAGAGGAAATGGCAGCCTTCCAGACCTCTAATCAGCGAGAATAAACAAGTAAACTTGATGCAAACACTGTTCACGCACTATAGCAGCACTATTCATGACACTGTAGCAATTTTACTATTCACAAGTACTGTAGCAAAATCACTATTCATGTGCACTATAGCAAAAACACTATTCACACACACTGTAGCAAAACACTATTCACAACTCCTATAGCAAATCATTATTCTGCCCTTCTTTGTTGTAAATCCAATAAGCCCAATGTGTTTCCTGAATGAAAAAACCATCAATCCTCCTGACTGTGTCTTTCAATAGCGAAGATAATGCTAGCAAAAAGGGATTTCGTCCTCCAAGCTCGAAAATCAAATTTCCAGGAAATCCAGCAACATAACATTAATCTCATCCAAAAACCGCCTAAATGGAAGCTCTTCTATTTCTTTTATAGAGTTCTCACAAGAGTCCATTCCTTCGTTTTGTCAATGTGGGATAGAACACAACTCCCTTTATGTAACTTATGTATCCGATGAATTATAAAATAAAGGGGATTCTTTTATTTAAATAATTCCCACACTATAGAATATGCATTAATAAAGTTAAATATTTAATTTAACTTTATAAAATAACTTCATTAATACCCAATAAATCATATCAATGATAAATAAATCTTCCTGTCGATTTTAAACAATTACCATCAACATGTCACTGCCCCTAAAAGTCCAGCCATGTCCATTCAGAACTTACTATAAATAGTAAGTATGCCCAAAACTGCCTCAAACCCCTCAAAAAGATATGCAACTGAAACAGTCTAGGCCAAATGGCCTCTAAGTCCCTTTAATGGCCTGGTTAGCCTACGAGACCATAGGGAAATAGGCTAACGACAACATCATGCTATGAATGTTAGAAAGGGGACATTACATTTTCAATTAAAAGTTCACAAAAACCCCAAATATATATATCCTACGATGGATCTGCCCCTCTCAAACACAGAGAAAAATCACCATCTCAACGGTGAATTGTCCAATTGTTGACAAATTTGTGTCACTTATTGTTAGGCAAGTCATAAAACCAAGAAATACAAAAGTGACCTAAATTTCCATCAACACAATGGAAAACAAAATTGCCCCATAAAACATCCTAGAAGCCTTTATGAAGTGGTTAGTCTTGTGACAAATAGAAAAAGTCAAAGAATATAGTGAAACCAGTAAGACTATAACAAGAAGACTACATGAACTTCGCAAAAACTACCAGCTACTTAGATATATAGAAGGCCTTAAGCATCACATCAGAGAGGAGCTAATCCCAAACCAATGAAGTGCTTGAGCTCAAGCTATCATTCGAGCCCTCAAAATGGTGAACTCAAAACAAGTCTATATAATTTAATAACTGACATAAGAAAGAGGACAACCAAAACAATCACGAAAATGATCAACACGATAAGAGCAGACCATCCGATGCAAAATATAACAATCGACATGCAAATTGCAACAGATTCCACCTAAGAAAGTTTTGCAAGAAAATGCAACTCAACTACATAACAAAGAAACCAACAATATAATTTTAATTTGCAAAGCTAAAAAAACTAATAAACTGCCAAAAACTTAATAAAAAATCATTTGAATTTTTTTATTCTAATGAAATTTTCCTACTTAGACGAAAAAATAAATGGCAATATAAGCTCAAATCCATCCATAACTAGAATGCAAACATAGCTTCATTTCTGACAATTTTGACAAAAAGGCCAACATCCCTGTTAAATTGATTTACAAGAAGATAAAACAAACTCAAGATCGATTCAAAATTATGATACCTTCAAACCCAATGCCAAAATATAAGTTCAATAATATATTGATCAACTACACTTTGACATAATGGAAATGAGTAGGTATTATGCAATTTCAGGATACAAATTAATCTTTAAGGCCAACATTAAATACATGGAAAAGATCTGCCCAATGAAAAAGGGTAACAAAATCAAACTGTATAGAGAAAAAGATGATCTCTAACTATACATCACGTATCCTACATCTACTTGGAGAGATTTGAAAGGACAGGTATATAAAAAAAATCTTCTGAAAGTCTTAAAAGGCAATAATAGAAGCACCAAACCTTACCCAATTGTGTACAATCTACACCGACACAAGTGGTCAAGATATAGGAGATGTTCTATTAACAACAAAATAAGTAATTGTCAACAAAAGAAAATGTCCAAGAAAATGTTGAACAGAGGAACCATAGATGTGACTGAGAATAGCAAATATTCACAGCATTAGACAGTCCCGCTGAAGGTCGAAATGACAATGACAACCAAGTAAATTCAATCCACAAGATAAGGTTTGGTAACATTCTCCACTTATACTACATTGATCATGTTTTGGTTACTAACTTGTGTGGAATGTGTATGCATGAGCTTAGCTTGTAGCTTTGTGTTTCATCGTTAAGTGCGGATATTAGTGGGACGATCAATAACAATACCTAGTGCGACCCTTCAATCCAATTGTCATGGATGTTGCAAACATATAACGCAGTAGGAAATGTCTTAACATCCAGGTTACATTTGGTGGTTTCTCACTCAAAATTGACACACATGCCCTAGTGTTTAAAGCACTTGGCACCATGCTAGGTGTTCAATGGATTGAAACCCTCAAAAGTATCAACCTCATTTCTAAACGTAATTTTGAATGGAAAGGATGAAACAAGGACAAAAATATTAACTCCCTAAAGTTTACACTCCCCTTACCCATTTAATATCACCTTGTGGAATGATTTTGTATTGATTAAATTTCCTAAGGTTTTTCCAGGATTAATATGACATTGAAATTCTTTGACTACAAAAACAATGTAAATCGCTAGATTTTTTTTAAAATTGAAATGAGCTCCACTAGGGTTGCCTGAAAAGAAACCTCTTCTGAATAATCTTCTCTTCAGTCTCCTAGTTCCAAAAGGAGAGCATATACAAGAGATAAAACAAAGTTCAATGGAAGCGGTGAGGAGCTCCCTCCCCCCCAAAATTCATACATAGAAAAAGTCATCGGTCCTAAAAAGACCACAACAATTACGGACGTGGATGCAATAATGGTGGCAGCCGGAAAAAGAAAATGATGTCAAAAATTGGAGCCAAATATCCTTGCATGCTAGCAATGGATGTGGATCCAATAATATGTCTAGATACCAACGAGATAAAGAAACATCTATAGCCTATATGGGAGGAGTTTGACATGTCCTTTCCTAGGAGCTCAACTAACATGAGAGGAGATTCAGGTTTGGACTAGTAAGAACTACGGGACATATGGGAAAGTGGAGACTAGATCCTGTGTAAGAAGATACTTCAGAGGTTTTCGTTAATGATACAAATTAAGATAGAGTCTTTGTGGGAGGACCCTATTTCTTCAAAAAAGCATGACTCTTCATGATATAGTAGCATTTAGGATTTGAACCAACATACGAAATGCCATCCACGGCATCGGTTTGGATCAAACTGTATGCATTACCTCAAGATTTTTGGACCCAATAAGTCTTCAATATGATAGCAAATATTGTGGGAAAGCCAATGGAAACCTCCAAACCATTCCATGGAAAAGGATTAACGAACTATCCCAAAATCTAAGTGGAGTTAGATCTATCCAAACCACTTCCAAGAAATGTCACATTACGGACAGTAGAAATAGAATGGATTCATCCTCTAGATTATGAAAGTATCCCATTTATATGTAGAGGATGCCATGCATATGTTCACCTAGTTAGAGAATGCCCAGTAATCAAAAAAATTCTTGGATCCCCAAGCCAACAGTGGAAGTTAATGATGCAAATGATGGCTTCGTTAAACCTAAAAGAAAGCATTGGATAAAAATCAAAGGGATGAAAGAAGTAGATAGAGAAATTTAGGAGGAAAATAAGAGAAAAAAGGGGAGACATCTAAAGGAGCAAAAGAAGAAAGGGTCCATGAATCTCAAGAGAATGGCATGATAAGTGAAGACAAAAATGAGATCATAATGGTTGAATATGGCTTCAAACAGTACTTGGAAATGCTCATCGAGGATCCAGTTTCCCAAGATCAATTGTGCAAATGGAATAAGTCCCACAAGCAAATTGGGAAGGAAATCCAAACAAATGGGGAGAGGGAATCGGTAGTAGATGAATAAAGTATCCACGAGAAGGATGATAAATCTATAGAAGCTCTAGAGATTTGCGGTTCATATTTGGCCAAAAGATGAACAAAAGGTAAAAACCCAATGTCAGATCTAGCAAGAGAGGAAGCCTTAAAACCCTAAAAAGGATTCAAAAAGAGACAAGTGAGGACATGATTGCGTGGAATCAATTGCAACTAGAAGACATCTTGGTGGGCACCAAGAAGACCAAACCAATTTAAATGTTTATTGTCTCTTGGAGTATTAGACGATCAATGCCCAGAACAAGAGAAGGCTTTGATCGAGAATGATTGTCAAATATAAGCCATGGGTGATCATGCTCCTAGAAACCAAGTTGAACGAGGAGGCTACTCAATATTGGAAGATAGCTAAGGGGATCAATATGAAGCAAATAGATGTTAGACCCAGAGGAACAACAAGGCAATTTAATGATCCTTTGGAACCCCTATCATGTGGAGGTAAGATGCACAAATACCTTTGAGAACTGGATGGAGTGTCGGGGATTCTATAAAATGTTAAAAGAAAGTGTATCCCTTATCGATATCTATGGGCCCCCATCTAAGGGGGGAAAGGAGACAATATGGGACCAGAACTCTCATACCATAGGAATAGATAAACAAAGGAAATGAATAGTGGGAGGAGACTTAAATGCCATACTTGACAATAAGGAAAATCAAGGAGGAAGATCCATCTTGCCAAGAGACAACAATTTCAACAAATTCATTGAAAATATTGACCTTTGGAATATGAAGCCCAAAAGGTGTTGGTTTAATTGGAACAATAGGAGGAAGAGAAAGGATTTCATCATGGAAAGACTAGATAGATTCTTAACCTCTACCAAATTGTGGGATCAAAATAAGGCTCTAGAAGCAAAAGTCCTTATGGAAAGCAGATAAGATCAATGGCCTATTGCACTTTGGATGGAGTACACCCAAAAAACACTACTTCAAGATCAAAAAAAATCATTGGAACAACCAACGTTTCCAGGATGATAACAGGAAAGTGGGAAAAGCCAAGCAATAAGTATTGGACTAAGATGTGCCTATAGTACCAAAAATTGAAATACATTAAAAGGGCTTAAAAGTGCCCATATCTAGAGAGGGGGCCCTGCCCTAACTCTAGAGAGGGAATCGATCTACTACTTCATATACAGATAGAAAGGGTGCCTAGCCTCCCTCGCCCATCCCACTGTTTAGATAGGGATAGTTCAGGGCTCCCCCTCCTCATTCGTCTTCTATTTATGGATGATACATATAGACATACGTAATATCTATTCCTTATTCTCTATTCTGGGGTCTGCTGCCCCTCTATCTCTATATATGGTTGAGTATCTCTAGTTGGAGCATAGCATAAAGATAAAGCAGTTGGTCCCCAGCATGAAGAATTTCTATATATGAGGGGTCCTTGTAAACTCGGCATAGTGATAGCAGCATAGCGAACTCAACAATCTTTTCTCTATTTTATTCTATGGCGAGGGAAAGGGAAATCCCTCTCTATATATATGGTGAGGCCTATAAATTAGATAGGCCCTGACAGCCTACTATCTATATAGCTAGGCCCTATATATCTATATGGCAACGACCAACAATATTACATACCTTACCTTAGGCACTCAACCGACTTCGGGGTGGATAGGGGCCCAATGACCTATCGTGGGATATGGGGCACTCCATGGTTTTGTCTAGGGGGCGACCCAACTCACTATACCAGTGTGACCAAACCCAGATTGATCCACTGCAAACCAAACTATTATTACAATTCTGGGTTGGGGACTAGACTAGAGTGGGATCACCATCAGACCGTACCTCCTTTAGACTAGGTTCTGACCTCCACAATCGTTCTCGTACCTATATAGAGGTCTAGGCTAGGAAAGCATCTTTAAGATTGACCGGACATGGGTTGGGTTCCGACAGACTTCCCATATATATAGAGGGTGTCTGGGTTGGGAATGAAGAGACTTCTTCGTTCTGTTCTAGTCTTTCCAACCCAACCATGCCTTTCCTTCCTTTCCTCATAGGCCGAACAGACTGAAACATTCCTTGGGAACTCTGACCAAATAGTTCCTTGGGCACTCTGACTTCAAACAAATAGTGTTTGAGTAGGCAAGGGCTTACTAATGATCAATAACTATCTATAGAATAGATAGTTGTCCAAAGCTCACCACCAACCAACCAATATATGGTTGGGTTGCCGCTTTCCCCAATCCAATCCCCATCTCTACTCTATATAGAGGGGAAGTCGAGGTCCCAGATATAGATAGGAGGGCTTGTATAGATATGGGGCACTCTCCCACCCTATAGATCTATCTCGAGAGGGGAAGGAACCAGAAGATAGGTATGCAGGGCAATCGAGGGAGAGGAACTCCCCCAATGGACGATCCATATATAGATAGGGGTTGGCCCCCTATCTATACATGGGGTTGGGAATGCTTGGTTTATATATCCATATGGGGTAGTGCTTGACCATCTATCTATGTAGGGATTGGTAGTTGGTAGTTTAGGCACGTATTACGTTTATAAAGAATGAATATGCCTATCAAGTCTTCTCACATTGCCCTATATATCGATCCGGATTGGGTGGTTGGCTCAAGATTTGGAATAGGGAGAAGCTAGAAAATGCTATGAAGTAGATTGAGGAAAGGATTTTAGAGGAAGGAATCTTATAAACTTTGGTTGAAGAAGAACAAGTTGTTGCTAATAAGCTTGATGGAATGTACAAAAATGAAGAAATTTTATGTTGGCAGAAAGCAAGATCAAAGTGGATCAATGAGGGAGATAGAAACTTGAAAATCCTTCATGTGGTTTGCAAGAGCAAAAGACAAGTTAACTTTATAGGGATATCAGAAAACCTAAAATGGGGATTCAATTTGTGAGCCGCGAGATTATAGATACCTTGACGCGTCACTTCAAACTCCTTTCTAAAGAACGAATGAAGCAAAGATCAGCCCAGGTCATCTTACTTAATAACATTCCAAAAATCATCTCCGATTCTCATAACGCAGACCTTCAGAAGGCTATTTCGATGGAATAAGTTTAAAAGGCTCTCTTTGCTACCCAAAACCTTTAGAAGGTCTCAGAATGAAGACCATCAAAAGGCTATTTCAATGGAAGAAGTTAAAAAGGGCCTCTTTTCTATGGAAGGGGATCGAACGCTTGGTTTGGATGGCTTCCCAGCCTTATTCTTGTAGAACTTCTAGGAATTATTTGGAAAGGCACTGCTAGGAGTGGTGGAGGAATATAAGGATTGTCCTCCTATCCTAAAAAGCCTATATATTACGTTCATAATGCTCATTCCTAAGAAAAAAGAGGCAATAAATCTAAAGGACTTCAGACCCATCTCTTTGTGCAATATTGTTTACAAGGTTATTTCGAAAGTCGTTGCCAATGGGCTCAAGGTCCTCCCTTTTATTATTTTAGAGGAATACATAGGGTTTGTGGAAGAGAGATAAATCCTTGATGGGATCGTCATGGCCCATGAGCTCATTTATTCCCTGAACACTAGCAAGAGGAAAGGTCTCCTGATTAAGTTGGACATAACAAAAGCTTATGACAAAGTCAACTTGGATTTTCTACAGCAAATTTTGAGGAGATTTGGGTTTGACAACAAGTGGAGAGAGTGGGCAAGAAGTTGTTACGTTACTCTCAGATTCTCAATACTAATAAATGGCACCCTATAAGGGTTTTTTGGCTGCTCTGGAGGTCTTAGGCAAGGTGATCCTCTATCTCCTTCATTATCATAGTTGAGTCCCTGGGTCGCCACATCAATGACTTCAGAGAAAGAAACAAGATTAAGGGCCTAAATGCTTCAATAGGAGGGGAACACCAGACTCGCCAACAATTTGGGGACAATATCATGCTCTTTGTGGCCCCTACCCCAAGAGATACGGGAAATCAAAGATGGTTTGAGCATCTACAAAAAGGCCTCCAGCCAAATAGTGGACAACAGAAAACTCAAAAACAATTCCTTAATTTCAATAGAGAGCGAAATTTCTTGAGTAGGCAAATTGGCATCGAGAAAGTTGAGTTACTTTAAATACACCTTGGCTTTCCTATGTTTAAAGGCAGTCCCAAAACTCAGCTTTGGAACAAATTAGTTGACAAAATCAAATCCAGGTTACCCATGGGGAAAGGCAAACGACTCTCTTTGGCAGGAAGAATGATCATGGTTAAAGTGATTCTTCAAGGCATACCTACCTACTAGTTCTCTATTTTATAGGCTCCTAAAGGAGTCTTAATCAAATCAATGTATTTTTGAAAGACTACTTCTAGCAAGGCACAACGGAAAAAAGGAAGCCGCCCCTAGTGGCATGGGAAAAGGTTTGTGCCTCAAGGGAAGTAAGTGGGATTGATATTGAAATCTTGAGTTTACTAACAAAGCTCCAATTGCCAAACCCGTGTGGATAATGTATAAGGATCACAATAGAGGGTGGAGTAAAGACATGAGGATCAAATACCAAGATACAAAAGAACCTAAAAGAATATTTTATCTAGACAATGTCCCCAAAGGCTCAACGATATGGAATAGTATGATGGCAGCAAAGGATATTATAACTATGAATATTTTCTAGAAGGTTTAAAAGGGTCTAAAGTGGACTTCCAGAACAAACCCTAGATAAGGAACACCCCGTGAAGCCAAGACTTGGATCTAAGGTGGCTCAAAGATCAAGCAATTCTAAGATGGGGAAGAAAGTTGAAGGATTATTGGGACAAAGGTACTTATAAAGGGGATTACAACCAGAAAATGGAAATACTTTAGGGAGCTTCAATAAAACAAAGAGGATTCCAAAGTCAAGATGAATAATATTCTAGCTAGCTTCTAGACTCGGTTTGTTGAGAACGAAGATATCGTAGGATAGGACTGTTGTCAACCTAGAGTTGCACCCTGAAACAAGATGTGTTGAAATGGCTAATCCTCTCCAGTTGAAACAATGGGATCTTCTCACAAGGGTGGGTGCCTCAATGGTGAGAAGAACCTCCAGAGAAGGTTGGTTCTTGTAAGATGTATCAATGCGGATCTCTACTCTGTGTTGCAGACTACCATGGAAAAATGAGAAAGAAACTTGAAAGGGAAATCCTACCTAATGACGGTGATACACCAGAATGTTGATCCACTCTACTTGGAACCTTGAACACTGAATCAAACAAAGGAAAAAGAAGACCTTTGATTTCAATTGATCACTATGCATAAGTATTTCATGAGAAGGTTCAATCCAATGACAAAAACGTGAGGAAAAACAATGGAGAGAGGTCTAATACAAGACACTATGCAGCCACCTAGCATCCACTTACAGCTTCAGCAAAAGACATATAAAACACTGAACATGACCTGCATAGCATGATAAGCTAGCAACTAGGTACGAATCAGAATTTGGGAAAGCAGAGAAATCTACCACTTATGCAAATTGCTAAATGAATGTACACTATGCCTACACTTGAAATCTAAAAGTACGATCCTTCTATTGATTAAAGAGGTTACACAACTCACCAATGGTAGTCTGGTCTTACCAAGAGAGGGATGGATTTTACAAGGCTAAAAAGCCATTAATATAGAAAATTACAAAAAGCCAAGAGATTGACGTTGAAAATAGGAGATGAAGTTAACTCTTCATTAGCCCAAGCCCAAATTGCATTGGATGGATCTTCCAAATTTGTCTTTCCTTGGCTTATACCTGGTCGTCTTGCATGAAGAATCCTTGGAGTTGAAAAAGAAGACAAGCTTTGGATGCGTGACACCTACGAATAGATGTCTTCACTTGAAAACTAGTCAACTTCAAAACAAGAGTAGTCAAATTCACTAGAATTGCTTGAACGTTTGAAAGTCTCCCCTTTGCATGAAATCAATGCAAATGCCAAATTAAGAATTGCATTTGAACCGTCAAAACGTTTCGAGCTTTGAAACAAACGAGAGTGCATGCATGGAATTTCTGGCTGTTTGAAACATTCAACGCTTTGCCCATTCATCATGCAAGACAACTCTATTTTCAAAACTGAAGCATGCTTGTTTTCTTAAACGCGTTCACTTCATTGGAGTCACTCACGTTAGTCTGTGCATGATCTTTGTTCATCCTCCCTTTGTCTTTATCCTGCATTTGTTTAATTCATTGTTCATGATTATGTCCATGTTCAGTTCTGCTTCGGTCATGTTTGTATTTTCTCTGGCTTTTCCCGTGTTCTGCTTTAATTCGGGAATCGGGCTTTATTTTAGCTTTCGTCCTTTGGACAAAATGTCTGAAAGATTCTCTGTCTCTTCTCTTTCCCGGGCTTGGCATTTCCTTTTCTCTTATTTGACTTTGGCTTACGCCCTTGTGTTTTCTATCGGGATTTTGTCCTCTTGAATTCTTTGGGACTTTTTGTCCGAAGGAATTCATTTCCTTGCCAATTTTCCCGAATTTATTCTTTTAGGCTCTTATGTCTTGCCCTTTGGTTTTCTTCGGGGTTTTGTTGACTTTTATTTCTATCGGGCTTTTTTCTCGAGTATATCCTCCGTCGGACCTTTTCCTTGAATTCCTTTGGACTTTTTGTCCGAAGGAATTCCTTTGGACAAATAGTCTGAAGGAAATTCTTTTTCGTTTGAAATGTCCCTTGCTTTTATGAAGGTGCCCTCCGCAAGGGCTTCTGCTTCCCAAAAAATTGCCGTTTGGGCTTTTTGATTTGGTCCTATTAGTCGCCTTGGTGCTTTCCGCAAGGGCAAGGTTCTTCCAGAAGTGCCCTTCGGAAGAATTGTAAAGGTCCACTTCGCTGACCAAGTGCCCTAAACAAGGGCTTTTTGTCCGCAAAAGTGCCTTTCGGAACTTTTGAAAGGGTCCTACCACCGACCAAGTGCCCTCCACAAGGGCTTTTTTGCCTTCAAAAGTGCCCTTCGAAAGAATTGTAGGGCACCCGGACTTTTTGAAACTGTCCTTCAGAACTTTTGTCTTGACTTGAAAACCATAAAGTGAACCAACCCGAATGGTTACATACCCTTCGGGACTTTTGAATTGGACCTTCCCGAAGGACAGATGCCCTTTGGGTCTTCTCAACTATGCTTTTCTCTTTTCTTTCGGACAAAAAGTCTGAAGAAAATAAGCTTTGAACGACTGCCACTTAGTCATTTTTTCGGACTTTTACACAGTCCTTTGAGAGCTCTTTCTCTCGAACAAAATGTCCGAAGAAATAGTCCACCTCTTATAGCCCGAAAAAATTCCTTGGGAAGACAAAATAACTAAACTTACAGCTTGTATGTTTTGGCTGTATTTGCACATTTGGCTGTAATCAAGAAAGCTCCTTGGAAACCTCTGCATGACTAAAATTCACCTAGCTGTAGATGGCCACTTGGGTGGCTGTAAATGCTCATTTAAGGACCCCAAAACTGATTCACAAGACAAACTTGGCACCCTAGCAAAGTTCCGAAGAGTAGGGGTGACAATTTGCCCTGTGGGGGGCAAAATTGTCAACAGGGACCATAAGGGTATGGGAGAATATACCGTAGAATAGGGTCACGCCAAATTGCCCCAAGGGTGCACACCCATTGGAGAGGAAGAAGGTTTGGACCTCACGATCTTGACCCAAAGTGAAGATGTTTCTATATTTGGCTATGCATGGCAAAATTCTTACAGGTGAGCACATCAAGCATAGAGGTTATGCAAGTCCAAGTAGAAAACCTTTGTGTGAGGTATAGGAAGAAGGGAACGACCACCTCCTAGTCTAATGTCCCTTCTTCACGAAAGCGTGGGACCATTTTATTGAAAAAATAAATATCAAATGGGTAGGGGGAAAATACCTTGGGGTGAAAATAGCACATTGGGAGAGCCCAGTGACTCTAAATGCCCTCAATGACATTTGGAGAATGGCACCGGTAATGATATGTTGACGTTTGTGGCACGAAATAAATTCAAGGGTTTTAAATACAAAGAAAATAGTGGCTAACCAAATCTGGAAATAGGTAAGCTGAAACATTACAAAGGTCATCTCAAACTATGGGTACCGAAAAAACAAGGAAGCCAACCCAAGAGAAATCAATATTCTTATGAACTAGCCCAAAGTCAAGATCTCTTTCGACAAAATGCTTGGGAAAAAGCAGATAATGGGAGACAAATGTGTTTAGGAAAATCCCACAGTAGGATGGGACAAATTCAATTTCGATGGCGCTTCAAAACATAGCCCAAGGGAGTTAGGAACGGGATGCATCATAAGAAATCACAATGGTAAGGTTACAAGATTTGGAGCCACCTGTTACATGACGAGTTCCTATTACATTATGAAAGGAGAACGTATAGTGATGGGGATGACAATGGCAGTTCGGCATGGGATCAAGCACCTCGAAGTGGGAGGAGACTCCCAAATCATCACCAACAGTGCCAAAACTGGTAAAATAAAAAATTGGAGATTGTAGAGTATTATAAATGAAGTTAAAATTTTAAAAATTAGCTTAGAAAAGGTTGAGTTCAAGCATTGTTACAGAAACGGGAATAAAGGAGCGGATTGATTGGCCAACCATGGTATCGAGCAGAAAGAAAGTTGGATCGAAGGCAGTGAGACTAAAATGGTGAGAGATCTTTAGTATTCCAATTTGAATATTAATATGAAGTTGGATAAGGTTGATTTTACCAACTTCAACCTTGATGTTTCCGGTCTCCCTCTAGCGCCCACATGGAATATCTTCTTGGGGAGCGGGTTGTTGCTTCACATTAGCACTGAACGGATCAGAGGGAGGACTAAATGCTTTATTAAAATCTTATGGTTCCACATACGGATAGAGTCGACCAATCCCCAACCATTTTCTTCCTTGGTCGTTACATTATTGTCACCTTTTCTTATCAGGATGGCAATCATGCTGCAGTTTCTGGTTTTAGACAGTAGTTAACTGATGTTTTTAGGTGAAGCATTTGGAACATTCCCGTCTGGTTCCCTTTCAATCTCTTAACAGGTCACATCCAGATCTCATTTGCACAGGATATCCGATATACCATTGTTTGGCATTCTTTTCTTCACAGCCAGTAGGAAAAAAGGCATCAGTCTGCTAACATTTGCAACAGTGTCTGTGTCTCTTTTCCGGCTCGTGTGATGGCATTTAACTTCATTCCAAACTGGTTGTGGTCTCTTTGCATGCACATTAATGGATCCCAAGGGAGAGTAAATGCAAGACAATGACCAAATAGAGGTAGATGGCAGTGTAGACCTCTCAGAGATTATAACAAAAGAACCAACATATATGAACAAAGGCAAGAAAGAGGCAACAGAGAGAGTAGCAGTCACCCTGAGGATGAGAGCAAAGAAGACAAAGGAAATGCTGCACCCTAGACAACCAATCTCAATCCGAGTTGCTATGCTAAGGCAAAGAATAAATGAACAGCATGCCCACAATGCTAGAAGAGAGGAGGTTTAAAAAGAAGATCATGATTACAACAAGGATTCACTCACTCTTCCCATGCAGAATAATGAGGAGATAAAGTTCTACGTTCATATTGTAAATGGATGCAAAACAATCTCTAGAAGGAATAATGGTAATGAGCAGATGCTGACTTGTAGAGGCACCAAGTTTTATAGTACAGAGGTTGAGGAAGAAAGGTGGAAAAGATGCAAAGGTTCGATGGGTATTAATAACAGCACGAAGCCATCAAGAGGTGCAGCATTAATATCAATGAATCCACTAAGGAGAAGAAAGGATTCTCTAGCACCCACAATGTGGAAGCCACTTCTAGGTTCTATCGAATGGAGATTGGCGAATCATCCAATAGGCTAACAAGAAGGCCAAACATGCCATACAGGAGGACATGCACACTATGAGCAATATCGACAAGTTGATGGTAGATGTGCAAAATGGCCTGCATGATACTAATTTGGACCTCAAACAAGGTAGGGCAGTTTTCAAGGCCCAAATCGCTATCATCCACAAAATTTCTGATTACTTGGGCTCCAGATAAAGGGAGTCGAAGACCTTCAGAAGAGATCTCCTCAACCACAACGATGATAAACAGACCTCCAGAGCACTCAACCTTAGTCTGAAGACTGGTTGATATGTTTGTTCGGAATGGAGGTTGAAAATTGCACAGAAAAACTCAACATGCAGATGAACAACATGGAAGTTGTTCGTGCTCAATGCAGAGACATTGCAAGTTTGAAATCTGTAATCCTTCAAGTCAGCAAAGACCTGATTTGCATTCTCAATCATATAAACCTCTGGCTATGCCATGAGTGGGACGAGATAAAGGATACGAAAGAGAACAAGGATCCTCACTTCCTTTAAGAGGAGGAGGATTAGTTCGTCTCCCTTCATTGTGGTTTGTGCGAAACAAGAAGTTTGAGCACAGGTACTGCCAATAAAATCCAATTTGTCTCGGCTAAATATGTTGTTTAATTGTGCTATAACTTATATCCATGCAGGTTTACCCCATGGATGTTGTCTGTAGTGAGGCGAGTCGCCATCTTAAGGAGTGACCTGCACTTTGTTTGTGTGTTGTTCTTTGTTTTTTATTAATAAAGCTTTTTACCTTAGCAAAAAAAATATAACCTTGTGGAATGGAGAAGTAATTAGAAAACCAACAATTATCCCACATTACTCCTCATACCCCAAAAATGAAACACGCGTTTGTACACCACCATACCCATGAAACAAAAGTGTAAACACACAAAGGATCCTACCATTAAAAGAAACAAAGATGGAAAACTAAAGCTTTCCGTCCCCGTATGCCTTACTCTTGACATGCTTTAATGGAAAACTAAATAAAGATGGAAAGACTTGTTATGAACCCAATAGTTAATAGCCATGCCCAAAATGGTCTTTGTGAAATAACCATCACATTTTGTTTCAATACACATATAAGTATTATCTATTTTTCATACTAATGCATTCCAAATATTTCCAATTGAAGCATTAAGTAGGAATCTTATTAGCATAAATAACAAAACACATCAATAGTTATCAAGGAAAATTACCCAAACACCAAAACAAAAATTCAAGCACAATTTTTCAGGTCGACTTTACAGATGTAAATTTACTGCAAACAAAGAAAAGAACGTCAAAAAATATTTGGAAATTAATATAACTTAAAGGTTGGCGATAATGCCTGGATTCCCCACTCCTGGCAATTACTGCAAGTGTGGGGAGGAAGCTTAAGTATTGCCTTCCTCCTTCCCAATGCGGTGAAATCATTGTACCTTAATGAAGGAATTATTGAAAAGTGTGCGAAGGGATTTAACTCTTGGCTGAGGTTCCCAAGGAGGCATTCCAACGCATTGCCTTGGGGTCGAGCGGTGCCCATGGAAGCTGCCAGCTGCAACTGTGACAATGGCAGAAACAAAGGCGCAGGAACAGGTGCCAAAGAAGCTGGAAAAGGTGCAGAGGAGTAGAAAGCGGAAGGACATCAATGCTGAGGCAGTGAGCAAGTCATTTTATGATCTAATAGATGAAGAAATCCAAAATCCTTATATGAGAGTCTAGTTGGAGAGAGTGTGGTCAGTGGCAAAGGAATTGGATGAGGGAGATGAAGGGGAAATCAAGCATCTAATGAAAGGCCTTCTGGTTGATCCTAAGTAGTCAATTGGCAGGAGCATTTTCGACCTGGCTCAGGCAGTAAGTGGGGCGAACGTGTTGCCAAATGCTGCAAGGCACTTCCTTCTTCATGAAGATCATGATGCAATTGATACAACACTACAGAATGTGAGTGAAGAAGCTGCTTACCACAATCATCAAGCATTGGCTGATATCCGCTCTATCATGCAAGGTCAAAAGGAAATAGCAGCTAGACTAGGAATCGCCCTCTCGGCTCAGGCAAGAATTTCGGTCCCGGAGTGTTGTAATGCTTCTTCTTTGACCGCTAAAGGTAAGCTGGCGGCTGGTCATCCTCCAAATTCTCCTGGTACTA
This sequence comes from Torreya grandis, assembly GCA_037957365.1. Taxonomy (NCBI): domain Eukaryota; kingdom Viridiplantae; phylum Streptophyta; class Pinopsida; order Cupressales; family Taxaceae; genus Torreya; species Torreya grandis. The sequence continues at coordinate 7,639,463 of JARHVA010000108.1, forward strand.
TGTATGTACAAACCTGTTAGTGGTGGACTGACAAAAAGGTTTTTTCTCCTTTTTACGTTAAATCAGTGGTGCTTCCTTTTTGTATAATTTTGGGCGTTAGGGGCCTGTGTTATTTGCCCAACCTGCTATATCTTAGACTTCAATTTCTATGATGTAAAAGCTCAAAACCTTTCATATATAAATATACTAGAGTAGTTTTGTAATTTCTTAGCTTTGTTTGCATCTTGTGGGTAAACGAAGATGCGATGTTTTTCTGTTTTTTCTCTCTGCTCACATCAGGGTTTTGTGAGGGGTGTGGATTATGGCTCATTTTTTCACTTTGCTTTTCCCAAATTTGCATTGATAGATATGAGGGGCGGAGAGGCATGGTCTTGTTTAAGGGATGCATGGATGGTTGTCCATTTGACTCTCCGGTTGGGTCTGGGCGAAGGTTCCGTGATGAGGGTTGAAGGACTGTAATGACATGCATAGAGGAGAGAACAATGTCACGGTTTTTTCTAGTTGCCCCCTTCTTTTTTGATGGGGTCGAGGCAGGTTTTTTGAGTGTTTGGACTAGGCTGGATTCTTCCCAATTGTTGAAAGGTAGGGTTGGTCTTTGTAATGGTAATTTGGTCCTCAGTTGGAAGTGAGGACTATGCGAGGAGATGTCTTGACTGCTATGATGACTGCATGTTACCTGTAGTGAGGTGTTTCGTGTCTAAGGATTGCAACCATGCAGATATTTCCCTTTTGAGCTTTTGTCACCCTGAAAAGCTAGATTCTGTGGGTCCTGAGAAGAATGTTTGTGTGGCACTATGGATGGTCTGGTCCCTCAACTCAGGATCAAAATGCTGAGTTGGCATTCTACTAGCTCACTATGGCTTAAAGTATTGATTATAGTCCGAGGCAGCATGTTGACCGGAGGGTGGCAGATATTTTTGGCTTTTACTCGACACGATATTGTCTCTTAATTTGTAGAAGTGATGAGCTTTTGCTAGCATTTTTTGGGTGCTTTGATGCTATTTTCGCTGGGCTGGGGTCCTCTCCCTAGCTAATTTAGCCAAAAAAAATATAACTTAAAGGTTGTAGGATTATCAAGTTATAAAGTAAATATAATTCAAATAAGTTTTAGACAAAGTAAAACCAAACTACAATAAAAAAATTAATCAAAACCCAATATACAAATACAACTATTAAAATCCCCTTCCAATAATCCAATAATTGTCGCATTCAAAAACAAAGAATCTACTGAAAAATGAGAGGATACTTGATTCATGCATTCTTCCCATGACTGATAAATCCCGGGATTGTAGCCTTTCCGCACAGCATAATAGGAAAACTTCTTCTTGGCCATGATTGATTGGGACGGATAAGTTGAACAAAAGGAATTCTTAAATGAAGAAGAATCCCAAAGTCCACCTTGAAACAATAAATCATGAAAGAAACAACAGTAAGATAAAGAATAAATGATATTACATTGATATCACAACTTCCATATGGAAGTAAGAAAAAAATAAATTAGGATGATATATTTATAATAATTGCAAATGAAACTACTTTGGAATACACATTTACATATCTAGCCACTGTCCTAACTCCTGTACATAATTAAATCATTTACAATATGCAAGAATCTCAGAGCAAAAGTTCATAAATGCATGACATTATAGACTGGCCTTAAGCATATGATAACTCACTACAAGGTGCCCGACAATGTCATTTTCCCTGATTTGAAAAATAATTACGAGAAAGTTCCGATGTAAACATTTATAATTTCGTGAGGGAGATGCATAGCTTCACTGTTTCAATAACAGAAATATTGATTTACACATGATGCCATGTTTAACACAGAGATAAAAATCTTCAAGTAAATGATCCCTAAGGATCCTAGATAATTGTCAAAAACTCCATTAGACTCCAACGACATGTCAGGATCAATGAAACAGAGGAAAGTTGATGAGTGGAAATGTTAAACACTGTTTCTCCTAACAAAAACCATTGTCTACTTCAACAAGGTGTAACATGGGTTGTACTTCATCAAAAGTTAATTCTGATGGCATATCTATCTTCTTCTCAAAAATTTATACACTTTCAAAAAACAACGGCACCTAATTTCAAGTCCATATGCAAAATTTATGGGCTCCACAAGTTGCTGTGCTTTTTTAATAGTTAAGTGGCAGTCACGCATTTGCTAGTGGTGATTAAGTAACTGCCAATGTGTGGAAGTGGCACTTTCACAACCACCGGTTCCTTAAGCAACAGTTTTGCAACTACCAGTTCCCAAGCGTAAATTTCGCCCTGTTTTAACTAGTGTTTCACACAAAGCATCCAAACAGTCAAAGAAATTGTAAGAAATGGATTGTCTTCTCTTTTTGGGTGTTTGGATTTCTTTGTTATTCAAAGGGACATCACCAACAATGCATAAGACCCAGAGAAGGAGCAGTCAGCATGAAAAAGTGTGGGAGTGAATTGGTGAATGTATGAGTGGGTAGCAATGAGTACCCAGCTGCTCATAGTTGATGCTACTCTATGCTCCTTATAATATTTCCATTGCAGCATTAGGAAGATAGGAGACAACAAAGAGAGTGAGATGTATGCTCTTGAAATCTCTTTGTATTTGCCCCATTACTAAAGGAAAGGAAAGGAAGATGTGGAGTTGCCATTTCCAATTGGTTTTCCCCACACGGGGATTTCTGAGCTTAAAAACCTTTGTGCCATGTGATTTGTTTCAATTTATTTTCGGTTATTTACGGTTTTGCATGTAATGTACTCATTCTAATGTACATTATACTACTCTAGCACACTCTAAAACCACTGCCATTTGAGAAATTCAAATAGTTGCAGCATGGATAGAATAAAATCTACATTTAATTGTCAACAAGACAATTTGTAGAGGAAATTACAAATTAGTAAATGGGATCCGCTCTCCCTAGGAGTACAATCACCATCCCCGAGATATTGTAAGAAAAATTACTTACACATTCAACCACTAAGCTTTTGTGGGACCAAAAGCCTCCCGGAAGAAAGGTATGATCCATAAGGATGTAGAAAAAATAAAACCTCTTGATCATCCAACTAGAGAACAACCAAGATCAGTCAGCAAACATAGCTCAATTTGAGTATTTCTTGTATGGTGAAAAAACTGTTGGAGTGTTGTCAATGATGTCTCCAAGGTGACCAAAGGTGTTGATGAGGTGTCTTGTGTGTTAGCAAGACAATGACAAAGTGTGCTTCAGTGTTCTTGCATGGATCTTCAATAATACCTTGGATAGGCAAGTTGATGGATGTTATTGATGATATGGACATGTTGTAGAGACCCTATGAGGTGTTATGAGTGCTTAGAGTGCTTATGGAAGTGAACGAAATTCATCAAAGCAGTCAATTGAATGTCTAAGCTCAAGTAGTCATCTTGACAGACAAGGTTGAGTAAGCAGTTTGATGGCATCATATTTCACACGTGTGAAGGTTTCAGGAGCAATTTGATACGTGGATGGATTCCCCTATGAAAGGTGATCCTGTGGTTCAAATTTCAGGTTATGAGGTTGAGCGTGGCAAAAGTTATTAAGGTGCAAAGTTGGCTTCTCAAACAAAGTTTACCAAGTTCCCATACTTGGCCAAATTTGTGATATCGAAGATCTACAATGAGCGTTTAATCGGATCACAGATCTAACGGCAAGCGTTTATTCTGACCGGATAAAGATCCAATGGAGCGCGTGATCTTGTGAGTAGTGATCCAACGACGCGCATGAAAGTCAATATGTCAAAGGATGCTCACAAGGCATGCGCTAGTGATGTGTCACAATCACGGAGTTTGAGCAACAGATCTACGACGAGCGTGAAACTTGTCAGATAGAGATCAACGGTGAGCGTATGATCGTGCAGTTAGAGATCAACGACGTGCATTAAGTCCATAAGTCAAAGGATGCTCAGATTGCACACAAAACTGCCAAGTGGTGCAAGCGCATTGACTAAATGGTACAAGGTGCACAGAAGGCACGCAGAGCTGCCAAGTGGCACGATCACGGAAGCACAGATCTAAGATCAACGGTGAGCAATTGCAGATTAAAGACTAGGCTACTCTCGAGGAGATCGACGGAGCGTGTTTTTCCAAAGTTGCCAGGGAGCATGAGATGATGTCAAAGTGTCCGATGTTTAGCATTTACACAATGACCATTGGAATTTGAATATTCAAATTTGTGAAGGAAAACCAGTGATGGGTTTTTGAGCTATAACTTTTGATATATGCAGAATTTGATAATGGTGTAAAAGGCAAAGTTGAAGCGGACTTCAAAGCGCATCCAGAGAAGCTAGTTAGAAGATTTGAATGTTCGTACAGTTGCAGATATTGAGCTCCAAAGTTGACTGTGTGTTTGACCATGTTCTGCAAGTGACCCGAGAAGGATAATTTAAGAGTTCTTGATAGTATTTTGATGTTTCAAGATGAACTAACTATTGGAGAGTGTTGTAAACTCCATGAGGACCATTTGTGTGGATTTTGGAGGTTTGACCAATCCATCTTCAGTATGAACAAATGCTTATAACTTGACCGTTTGTTCGTTCATGGAGTTTTTGTGTATAAGGCCAAAGATTGATCTATTTTGCTTTAGCAGAGGAGTGTTGTGATGGATATAATCATTTGAGGATGTTGAAGGGATCATGTGGAGTGGACCTATGCATTTGAAAGTGGTCTTGTGTTCCTATTTTGCTCGATGAAATACTAAAGGAATGAATAGGTCTCCATGAGATCTATAAGGGCTACTAAGGCCTATTTGAAAGAAGTAGTTGCTTAAGGGTGACCCATGGATGCTATGGCCGACCTATGAGGATTGTATTGAGTTGTCTTGGTGCAATAGAAGTCTTAAGGGTTAAGGCAAGTCTAATAGCCGACCAAAAAGATAATAATCATAAAGGCTCTATAAAAGGTGAAAACAAAGGTGATGGTTTCTAGTGTTGTAGAGGAGCAAGGGTATAGAGTTGAGAGGCGAAGGACAGAGGAGAGTGAGAGTGCCTAGTGGATGGATTGAAGAGCAAAGCATGTTGAGGATTGTGTGTATGACCTATAGGTCATAATTCTGATATCCGATTAAAGTTGTTGCAAGTTTGTTGGTTGAAGATGAGCGAAGAGATCTAGGTTGATCCAAAAGGTTGTTTTGGATGCTTTGAGTGTGAGCGAAGGATAAGAGATATTTGTGTGAGCTTGGAAGATGAATTGAGAGGCAGATCAAAGTGTGGACTGTGTGTATAACCTCATGGTCATGTTTCTAATGTTGTGAAGGTATACTTGCAGGTTTGTTGGTTGTGCATGAGTGAAGAAGCGTAGAGTGATCCAAAAGATGTTTTTGGATGTATTGAGAGGGTGCGAAGGCTAGAGAGAGTGTGTAGAGTTGAAGAGAGCTAATATACATTGTATCTCCATCAGATTGGCAAGCAATCAATGATCAGGAGATGTTCATTTCATAGGTGTTGTTGTGGGCGCTCAACATCTAGGGAGTTGGTTCCTCCTTGCAAGGTGAAGCTTGCAAAAATCTAGTTGTGTGGGTGCTCAGCTAGATAAGGGCAGGTGCTCCTTGTGAAGTGGGTGTTTCACTAAAGATCTCGTGTTTGTGATCATCTTATAGAACCAGTAGTCCATGTGTTTGAAGGCTTGAGAGTGGGTTTTATTCCCCAAGAGGGTTTCCCACATAGATCTTGTGTTGTGTATGTGATATTGCATTATCTATTGTTCATTTTTATGAATGACTTGTGTATTCTATAGATGCTTGTGGTAATTGATTAAGGGTTTGAAAAGATTGAAATTAAAGTTGGAATATATTGCATCACTGATTCACCCCCTCTCAGTGATTGTATTTCTAAACATTTGGTATCAGAACGGGTCCTTGCAAGTTTAACCACTTGAAGGTGATCAAAGGTACAATGGTTGACAAAGAGTTTGTGGCTTGTCTTAAAGACAAACTAGTATGTGCTTTATCAAAGGTCAATGCAAGCATGGATGATGTCAGGACGCAAGTGCAAGATCTAGAGGCAACAGTCAAGAATCTGCAGGTCATGATGGATAATGGTCTCAATCAAAGGATGGAAAATTGGAAAATAAAGTCATGGCTTACTTAAATGTGCTCTTATCCAAGGACAAAAGGGATTTCAGCTCCATCAAAAGGGTCAAGAATGAAAATTCATGGATCAGTAATGGTCAAGAGAAAAGGAGGTCAAACATGAACAATATCTTCAATGGGTATTGCTTCTCCTGAAATCAATTTGGTCATAGATTCAGGGATTGTCATCTCTCTCCAGAGATCAAAAGGGATCTCATATGCTACAATTGTAACCAACAAGGTCATATAGCCAAGAACTGCAAAAGAGCCTTTTAGAAAAAGGATATACAAGTCATAGACACCATCAAATGGTTCAAGGAGACTAACTCTAAGAATGAAGAAGAAAAGAAGCAGAATTCAAGCAATCCACCGAAGCAAGAGTCAATATTTGTTCAAGCAACCTTGCATACTCAAGAAGATGGGAACAGGAAATGGTTTATAGACATTGGATGCTCAAATCATATGACAAGAAACAAGAGCAAGTTTATCTCTCTCAAGAAGACCAACCCAGGTTCAGTAAGATTTGGTGACAACAAATATGCTAACATAGTTGGCAAAGGTACTGAGTTTGGACAATGGTCATACTAGGACTGAGAATGTCTTATATGTAGAAGGTTTGAAACATAATCTTTTAAGTGTGAGCCAAATGTGTAAGCAAAGAAATGTTGTAACTTTTCATGATAAGGTATGTGAAGTGAGAAAGGCAAAGTCTAGCAGATTAGTTACAAATGTTTATAAAACAAATAACATGTACGCATTTCATGAATCTAAGTGCTTCATGAGTCAATTGGAGGAAAGTTGGCTTTGGCATAGAAGGATTGGACATATAAATTTTACTAATATGGTAAAGATCAGTTCAAATGGATTGGTAAGGCATATGCCCAAGATTTCTAAGATTCCTCATTCTCTTTGTAAGGCATGTCTTCATGAGAAGCAAACCAAGAGAAGATACAAATCCAAAGAATTCTCCACTACAAAGCTATTGGAGTTGATCCACACCAATCTATGTAAATCTATGAGAACTCAAAGTATTCAAGGTAATAGCTACTTCAAGCTTCTCATTGATGATTTTACTATGATGACTTGGATATTCTTTCTTGAAAAAAAATCAAAAGCTTTTGTAAGATTTGTGGCATTTAAAGCTCTTGAGGAAAATGATAAAGGTGAGTTTTGGTCTCATAAATTCGATGACTTTTGTGAAGAAGGGATAAGAAGACAATATTCTGCTGCTAGAACACCACAACAGAATGGTGTTGTTGCAAGAAAGAATAGGACTATTCAATAAATGAGTAGAACAATGCTTCAAGATGCCAAATTATCAGATGGTTATTGGGAAGAGGCAGCCAACACCTTAGTTTACATCCTAAACAAGTGTCAAATCAGAGTAAACAGTGATAAGACTCCTTATGAGTTATGTAAGAATAGAGCAACTAATGTCAAACATTTTAGAGTGTTTGGGAGCAAGTGCTTCATCAAAAGAGATGAAGAGAATCTTGGAAAATTTGATTCAAGATCTGATGAGGGTATCTTCTTAGGTTACTCTTCTAACAGTACTGCCTATAGGTGCTTCAACAAGAGAATTCACAAGATTATTGAAAGCTCAAATGTATGGATAGATGAGACAAGTGAAGTCAAGAAGCCAAAATTGCAAGTAAGTGACTCAATTCAGAATTCTATTGTAAACAATGATGAGTTATCTGTTCAAACAAATGATGAAGATGAAGAGGAGGAAGAAAGACAAGACTCTAAAGCTCCATCTAAAAGAATTTGGAAAGATCGTCCAATCTCTCAAGTTATTGGAAATGTTGGTGCAAGTTTGCAGACTATAAGGAGAATGTTGATCAATCAGAATCAATAAGACTCAGCTCTATTATCCATGATTGAACCCAAAACATTCATGGAAGCTAGCAAAGATGAAATTTGGAATGGTGCAATGGATGAAGAACTTGATCAAATAGTAAAGAATGAAACATGGGACTTAGTTCCTAAGCCAAAACATAAATATGTGATGGTACCAAGTGGGTTTTCAAAAACAAGTTGAATGAGAAAGGAAAAGTCACAAGGAACAAAGCTAAATTGATCTGTAAAGAATATGCTCAGGTTGAACGAATAGATTTTGATGAGACTTTTGCTCCTGTGGCAAGAATGGAAGCAATTAGACTCTTCTTGGCACATGCAAGTTTCAAAAGTTTTAAGGTATACCAAATGGATGTGAAATCTGCATTCTTGAATGGCAACTTAGAAGAAGTATACATTGAGTTACCTGAAGGATACTTTATGTCAAGTAATCAAGATTTGGTGTGTAAACTAAAGAAGGCTCTTTATGGTCTTAAACAAGCTCCTAGAGCTTGGTATGACAGGTTAGATAAGTATCTTTTGAGTCAAGGTTTTAAAAAGAGGTAGCTAATAGAAATTTGTACATTAAGACAGAAGGCAATCATCAATTGATAGTGGTTGTATATGTTGATGACATAGTTTTTGGATCTGACAATGATAATATGAGTAGAGAGTTTGCAGATACTATGAAGACTGAGTTTGAAATGTCAATGTTGGGAGAATTTTCTTTCTTCTTAGGATTGCAGATTAACCAACTTGATGCAGGGATATTCATTTCACAAGCTAAATACATCAAAGATATGCTAAGGAAGTTTGACATTGTGAATTGTAAGCCAATGGGTACTCCAATGATCACAGGATGCAAGTTAAGTAAACTAGATGACTCACCAAAAGTTGATCAAACTTTGTATAGATCCATGATTAGAAGCTTTTTGTACTCTACTACTTCTAGACCTGATATCATGCAAGCAGTGGGTCTTGTAGGAAGGTTTCAAGCTTACCCTAAAGAACCTCACTTGAAAGCAATCAAAAGGATCTTGAGGTATCTCAAAGGCACCATTGAGTATGGTTTATGGTATCCCAGGAGTAAAGAATTCACTTTGAAATCATATACTGATGCAGATTGGGCAGGATATGTGGATGATAGGAGTACCAGTGGTGGGGTCTTCTTCATGGGGGAATCCCTGGTGTCTTGGCTCAGCAAGAAGCAAGCCTCAATGTCTCTAACAACTGCAGAAGCCGAGTATATAGCAGCTGCCTCTTGTTGCACTCAAGTCATGTGGATAAAACAAACTTTGGAGGATTATAAGGTAAGACAAAATGGACCTTGTCCTATCTATTGAGACAATACTAGTGCAATTAGTATCTCAAAGAATCCTGTTATGCACTCAAAAACTAAGCACATTCCTATTAGATATCATTTTTTGTGAGAACAAGTGAGTTATCAAAGTGTTAAGTTGGAACATGTGCCTACAAAAGAGCAACTTGTAGATATTATGACCAAACCATTGTCAAAAGCTACATTTGAGTATCTAAGACAAAGCTTGGGTGTCATTTCTTTCTTTGTGAATCAATAGAAGGCCTTTGGTTAAGGGGAGCAACAAGTTCATGAGCTTGCTCCAGAGGTGGAAGAAATATTATGATGTTAGAAGGCTCCCATAATCATCCTAAGGTGTTTTGGCATGATGGCTGATGTGTACATAGGGTCTGTATGCATCAAGTGGCTGGTTCAAGATGTCAAATCAAGTTTTGTGAATGGTGAAGGTGACTTTGAGGCATAGGAAGTTGTGTTGACCTCATTCAGATGTGTTCCATAGTGGCTTGTTCATTTGTTGGTGTTCATAAGGTTGGCTTGTGAGAGAAGGTATGTAGGCAAGTATGTTGTTTCATCATGGTTTGTGGTGGTCTGAAGGAACTCAAGGGGTACCTAAGCTTAGATGACTTAGGGGGAGTCCCTATCAGTGTTCTCAAGGTGAGTTCAATCAGTTTTTGTGTCTTGTGTGTTTCTTCTTGATTGGTAGCAATGCATGGTCAAAGGAGTGTTGTCATGGTGAAGAGAGTGAGTAAACTTGAGGTAGTCTTGAGAAGAAGTGATATGCACATTGTTAGGGGGAGTTTATATCATCTCTCAGAGGTGGTCCCTTCCTATTGTTGGTCTTGAAATTTTTTTTCAGGTCCTCAAGATCAAAAGATGGGCCCACTTTGTCATTGTGTCAATGGGGGAGAAAGTGCTTGAAGATAGAGAAAGAGTTTGTGCATAAGCGAAGGGGGAGAATGTGCTTGAAGAGAGAGGAGTTTGTGCATAAGCTTTGTGTTAGTGTTGACATCAATGACAAAGGGGGAGATTGTTGGAGTGTTGTCAATGATGTCTCCAAGGTGACCAAGGGTGTTGATGAGATGTCTTGTGTGTTAGCAAGACAATGACAAAGTGTGCTTCAGTGTTCTTGCATTGATCTTCAATAGTAGCTTGGATAGGCAGGTTGATGGATATTATTGATGATATGGACATGCTGCAAAGACCCTATGGGGTGTTAAGAGTGCTTAGAGTGCTTATGGAAGTGAACAGAAGTCATCAGAGTTTAGTCAATTGAATGTCTAAGCTCAAGTAGTCATCTTGACAGACAACGTTGAGTATGCAATTTGATGGCGTCATTTTTCACGTGTGGCAAAAAGTCACATCTTCATCGATAGAAGGACAATCTAGAAAACTCAAGGAAGAGCAAAAAACTTTGAGCTCCTATTTCTTATGCCATAGGGGGAAGAACCTTCCATTGTTCAAATGAAATGCTTATCACAGAATGTTAGGGACCTTAAAAACAATGGTTGGTTAAATGCCAACTCCATCTTTTACGTCCATATGTGGTTTTCTGCAAGAAACGAAAATGTCCAGGGCAGAATTAGTCTTCTTTGTTAAAAAGCATTGGCAATTCCAAGATGCTCATGGTATTGATGTGGATGGAGATCCGGATTCCTCGGCTTCTTATGGGACTCTCAAAAAATTATCTGCTCAGTTGTTTTTGCAAGTAAAAACTAGATATGTTGTAGCATAAGTAGCACCTGTGAACCAATCCAGTTCAAAGCAATTAATGTGTATAGTCCTAACTATATAGCCCTCGAGAAGAGAACCTGGGATGAACTTCAAATTTTCCTAGAACTACAAACATGACAGCATTCAAAGGTCCTCATTGAGGGATATTTTAATCTAATAGTCTCAGATAATGAGAAGAGTGGGGGGAGAAGAAACATCACTCCATCTTATAATTATTTCTATGTTATCGGATCCTTCACACCAACGGGCTGATCATGGTACTACACGTGCTGGTTACCGGTACCGATTCGATACTCCTCTGAATATAGCCCAAGTATAACCCGAATAGGTTGGGTACTCTCAGGATCTTCCAAGGACAAAACCTGGCTGTACCTAGAGAGTTTGAAAAAAAAAACTATCTTTTAAAAGTCAAATTTGGACTTTTAAAAACATCAAATAAATAAATAAAAGTATGAGGAAACCCTAAAATCCAGTCTCACATTCATTTTATCAAAAAGTAAACAACAACAACAAAAACACGCTTACCCCTTACCCCTCATTGCATACTTAGAGTCACCTATCATTGTCCATTTGATTTCTCACCTTATTTTTTCAATTGCCTAGGGCTGAAACTTTATTCTTTTAATAATCATACACCACTACATTTTTTCAATTGCTCTCGGTTCTAATGATTGATGCTCTTGATGAATAGGAATATGAATATAATGAATATGTTGATTTATCTTGATTATTGCATATACATTTTGCACTATGTATTTGTTCTAGGTATGACCAATGAATATCATGACATTTGGCATTAAATTATTAAAAATGTTTTCAATTGTTTTGTGGTTATGTAACTTATTTTGTTTACTCGGTGCATATTATGTGGTTAATTTTGCTTATTTGTCTGTATTTTTTAATATTTTATATATTATTTTGTACAATTGTAACCAAGTTATACCTAGGCAAAACCCCGTACCCATACCAAAATCGGCGACTTAAGAGTTTATCTTCCTTCGTCTCACATAGTGTAATGTCCATATTTCCGGATCACTTATGACCAAGTACTGAAAACCTTTAGTCTACTTTCTCCATAGACTAAGGGATCACTTTTGGAGTTTTATTTTATTAATTAATTATGATTGCCCGAATAGTATTTTTTATCATTTATCCATATAAGGCAATTCTAGTTGATTAATAGAATATTTTTAAAAGTGTTTTTTATCACTATGGCAATTAAAGGATAAATAATTATTGGATTATTACATAAAAATAATTTTAATTACTATTTGTTATTAAGGCAATTAATTTAATATTATATTTGGAAAAAGAGGAATGTCGGCTTGAGAGATGAACGAAGAAAAAAATATATATCTTAAAAAGTCAACAAGGAGGTATTATGAGGTATTTTACCCATCCCAAGGTGGTTCATCCCACTTTGAAGGATACAAATACAAGGTAGATATCTTATTCTTCATATGCTGAATTTTCTATTGTGAATCTTCATGCTTGAAGAATGATTGGGATGTATGCCGAATAATTGTTCCCGCAGTTTTGAGCTGATTTATTAATAAAAAGTATTTTGTGACACCATCTTACAAAGAAATATTCTATGCTTGCCCTAAGAGGGGCGATTTGCCTTGGTGATCTTTGGAGAGGGTTTTGAGGACAAATTGGGTGTCCAATTGCTCAAAACTAATTGGAATTTATTGTTAATTTTTTGAAGTGTGGCATTGAGTTTTTGGATGATTGGCAAGGTTCTTGAGGGTTAATTGATTGGAAAAATAAATAATAATTTTTTGAATTATTATTTATTTATTTGACAGAATTTTATAATGAATTTGACTTCATGAAATGATGATTTGGGCCCAATAAATAATTTATGATTTTTCCTAACTGTGGCGATTTGGTTAGGCAAGTTTGGAAGGTCCTAGAGGGTGCCCTAGACCCTAGTTTGTGAAGAATATCTAATTCTGAATTTATTGCAGCCTTTTGACTTAGGGCAACCTCACTTGGGAGGTTGTTTGGTCATTTTAGGTGCCCTAGAAGGGAGCTGGAATTATCCAGATATTTTTGGCATTTTTTCTATGGTGATTGCAAGGGTTTGAAGAAGATTTTGGAGAGAGAACAGCTGTTGTTTTTAATTGATAAAAATCAAATATTTTCCAGCAAATATATTTCAAAAATTTATCTTTATTCAAGAGAAAAAAGATACACTTTCTTTAATTTTCAGTTGTTGCTCATATTTGCATGTTTCGGGGTGACTTAAGGTTGAATCAATTGCTTGAAATTGTCTATTTATCCCTCATACTTTGGCGACAAGGGTTTGGTGAGATTGGGTGTGTGTTGAAGCTTCATTTTTCAGCTAGGGTTGGTTGATTTTTCAAATTTCAAAATTCAAAATTTATTTGCATAATACTAGGATTTTAAGGAAAACCCTTATTTGGTCTTTTAGCCCAAAAATGGGACATTACACATAGAGGACAAATAGATCTACCTCCTAAGAAAGGCCTCTTCTCTTTGTCTAATAGAAGGGCAAAGTTTGCAGCATTGCGAAGGGGTTGGATAGGTTCTGAGTCTCGGAAACATGGTTGGAAGCTCCTTGGTTAGCTGAATCTAGGATTCTCAAAGTCTCAAGGTCAAACCATTCACCTATAAGCTTCGATATCTCTAAAGATGCTTCCTTTCCTCCCCTGATGCCCCTATAAGTTCAAATTGATGTGGCTAAAGAAGTCATTCTTGGGAATAGAAAAAAACGATCGAAAGAGTGTCCTAAAATTCAAGACTCCAAATCTTTCATCTTCATCTCAAAACTAAAATATCTCAAAAGTTGTACTAGAAATTGGAACGACAACTACTTTAAAAAGATTCTTATTCAAAAGTAGAAGCTCAAAGATGATCTCTTTGAGATCAATGGTAGAATCAAACTTGCAATTTGCACTGATGACATTCTATTAGAAGAGAAGTCTCTACTCTCCAACTTAGTGGATATTTACTCCAAAGACGAAATCTTCTAGAAACAAAAAACAAGACAAACTTGGCTAGTTGATGGAGATAAAAACACAATTTCTTCCATAGATCAACTGTTGGGCGGAGACAAGTTAAGAAGATCAGTAAGATATTGAACCTTGACCACCAGTCATTGGAGTCCCCAAAAGAGATTCATTAGTAAGCCTCTTTTTACCAGGATTTACTCACTGAGACAGCTCCCCCCTACAATAATCAACTAGAGGAATTTTTATAAGACATTCCAAGGTGATCTCATCGAAACATAACACAACTCTCACTTCTCCTTTCACTTTGGAAGAAATCAAAGCATCTTCAAAATGCAGAGTGACAAGGTCCCTAGACCGGATGGGTGTCTAGCCACTTTATACCAAACATCTAGGACTTAATTGGTAAGGAGGTCACAGCAGTTGCAAATAAGGTATGCCACTCCAAAAAAATTCTCAAAGACATCACTCATTCCCAAACAGCAAACCATTAACTCCTCTAGTGATTTTCGCCCAATATCCCTCTGCAATACAATGCATAAGATTATTGCTAAAGCTATAGTAGCAAGACTAAAAATTCTTCTACCAGCCTTGATATCTTTAGAACAAGGATTTGTGAAGGGCAAGTAAATTTTGGATGGTGTGGTTTTAGCCCATGAAACTATGGGCTCCTTGTCCAACTCTAAGATAAAAGGAATGATAGTTAGACATGCCATCCGAAAAGCATTTGATCATGTCCCCTGGTATTTCCTTCTTAAAGTGCTTGGTAAGTTTAATTTTTCATTAGAACAGTGTCATCTGATGGTAAGTTGCATTTCATTTGCCCACTTTCTAGTCCTCGTAAATGGGGGCCCAATTGGGTTCTTTCCAACATATAGACGTTTAAAACAAGGGGACCCCCTCTCCCCTTATTTATACATCTCATACAAGCTCTCAGTCGTTCAATTCAAAGAACATCCAAAGAAGCAAACAACTATGGCCTTAAAATAGCAAAAGGAACCCCAACTATCTCCCATCTCCTGTTTGCAAATGACACCTTGCTCTTGGGAATGGTTTGCAATGGGCATATTCAAATCTTTCAGGATAGCATATTAGTGAAGAAAAATCCAAAAGTATTCTTCTTCAACACTTTGCTCCACCTTCAACAAAATTCTTATTGGTAATCTCCCCAACAAATACCTAGGAATCCCCTTCTTTCAAGGCAATGGCAACTGTTGACGCTGTGGATTGCACCCTTTAAAAGAAGGCTCAGCTTCTTTCTTCCACGTGGCACAATGGAGACATTTCTCTTGCTGTGGGCTTGGCAAAATTGAGGAATGAATCTCTAGATAAGGGCTAGCTCCCCTTGATGCACCTTTGAGGTCTTTAACTACTGTTGTTAATAATGGGGGGGGTGAAAAGAGAGAAGGATATCACAAAAGCAGAACCTAACTAAAAATGGTGATGCACCAAATGATTTGATCTACTTAGCTTCATCAACACTTTGCATCAAAGGAGCGAACAGACACTTCATTTGAACAAAAGACCAAACTGCATGGGCATTTTAACAAGGGGCTTAATGGAGATACGATGGAAAAAGAACCTACCATAGGTGCTCCAGAAGCACACTGTCAGATAATTGCTCTTCTACCTCTATGCTCCAACTTGGGCACTTCTTGTTAACCTACAAAAATGGTCTTGGATATACTAGATATGCTGGTGTCGACCTATGAAAGCATTAAGATAAAATGACTAAACACAATGTCGATATACAGACATATTCATAAGTATAACACATCAGATGGAGGTAAAACACGCTTCTTTTGATTAAAAGGTAAAAATTGTCCAAGGCTTCGCCATACACAAGTGAGAGATGTCTTTTACAAAGCTAAGAGGTTACAATATATAGAATTTAGAGAAAGACTCTTGGTCCCTTCAAAGAACAGGCGACCCATACAGTATTAAACACCTAAGTAAGAGGAATCCGCTCATGTTGTATCATCTTTCCATAAATGGGCCTAAAAGAACCATGTTGTAGATGTCACAGATATTGACTTTGCTGCTCAAACTGCATTAAACATTCCTGCTAAAGCATGGGTCGCTTTGTTCTTTGAACGACAAGGTCGCCTCTCTATAAAAACTTATGCAACTGTCTGCTTATTAATGCTAAACAAAAAAAAACGGACTGCTCTATTGAATGCTCGCACAGTTCCCTTGATGGTTGTTTGGTGGAGACTATTCCATCTGCAAGCAATTACTTCTCTTGCTGACGCCTCCTGTGCCACCTGGACTGATCTGGTTCGTTCCTGCGCTTGGTCGGATGTCTTCCAGAACGTTCCAAGCGTTGTCTTATGTGTGTGTAGCCGCGCTCTGGGTTCACTGTTCTCTCTCTCTTTCCTTGCTACTTGTCGTTTCCTGGCAATTCGGGCTCTCGGGGCTATTATTTGTCTCCTCTCGAGCTCCTTTCTTGGCGGGTCGCTGAGTCTATCTTCGGGTCTCCGAGCCTTTGAATTCCCTCGGACAAAACATCCGAAGGAATTCTGTCTTCTCTCCGAGCTTTACCACCCGCTTTTAACAATGCTTAGGCATTCTAAAATTCTTTCAGACATCTTGTCCGAAAAAAATGTTCTTTAGCTTTTCTTCAATTGTTAACCCATTTCCATAAATTTGACATGCGCGGGTCCATCCTTAAACATTTGAAAATCAACAACTATCTTATCACCATAAAATTGACGTCCGCGGGCCCGTCACCATTTGAAAACCAACGGCTCTTTTGTTGCCTTGAATTTGACGTTTGCAAGCACGTCACTAGACGTTTGAATCTTCAATGGCTAGTTCACCATGTTGAAGTTGACGTTCTCAGGCCCGTCATCATCCTTTAGCAATTCCTTCGATTTTTGCAAAATGAACCTTTTCGAAGGGAAAATGACCCTTTAGAAAAAGGAAAAGGTCCTTTTTTGATAGCCGAGAGCCCTCTGAAAAAGCACTTGCCTTTCGGGTTCCTTTGTCTTCCAAATTCCTTTGGACGAATTCCTTCGGACATTTTGCCCGAAGGAAATCGTGCCTTCAATGTCTCGGCCTTCTTTTGGTAAATCTCTTCGGACAAAAGTCTGAAGAAATTCCTTCGGGCATTTTGTCCGAAGGAATTTGGCCCTTGGTTTCTACATGGATTTTCTTCGAACAAAAAGTCCGAAAAAATCCTTTGTCCGAAGGAATTTGGCCCATGGTTTCTACATGGATTTTCTTCGGACAAAAAGTCCGAAGAAATCATTTGTTTGACTTGTCACTTTTTCCGAAGGAAACTTCCCTTTCGGGCTTTCTACCTTGATATCTTACAGATGTGCTTTCTGCCCTCCGCAAGGGCACTTTGGGTCCAAAGTTGTCGTTTGGAGCTTGCTTGAACGATCCCATTTGTTACCTTCCTGCCCTCCGCAAGGGCACTCGACCTTTGGAGTTTTGTAAAAGACTTGTATTTCTTTGAAACTGGCCCATTCTTTTGCCGATAAAAGGCTTGTCCGAGGTAATTTGCTTGAAGCAAAATAAGCCCCAGATCAACTCAAAATACCTACAAGACTCAAGTCACTTGGTTCTTTATAAAAACAAGCCTATTACAAAGGGAAAACCCACAATTGCAGTAAGGTGAAGACATCAGAGAATGGCTAATCAAGGCAGCAAGGAAAGAAAAGGGGAGCCCGATTTTTGGCCTACAGGACCAAAATTGGTCAACAGCAAGCAACAAATCACTATGGAAAGGCATAATGGATTACATGGATTCTCGCCTATCATCTTGGAAGGGCAGGTGGTGAAGTCTTGCAGGAAGAATCACATTACTAAAATTTGTCCTCCAAGATTTGCCAACATATCTAATGTCAATACTAAAAGCTTCAGTAAATGTCATTAATACTCAAACAAATATAAAAAAATCTATGGCAAGGCACTTCCCAAGATCACAAAATTCCTATAATTAGTTGTGAACAAGTTTGTCTTCCAAAGCATTCAAAAGGAGCAAGTTTAACAAATATCCATCTTCAAAACATAGCTTTGGGGTAAAAAATGCATTGGCATATGTATTCCAACCAAAAAAAAGATAGAGTGAGACTCTAAGAAGCAAATACTTGGACTCCAACAATCTAAAAAAAAATCTCATTGCAACAGTACTTGCTAAAGGTTCCCACATCTAGAATTTTCTCACCTCCAGTAGCAAAGTGTTGTCAGATCATCTCACGCGAGACATCAGGAATGGAGGAAAAACACGATTTTGGGAGGATTCCTAGATGAGAGCCTCCAATCTACTCTCCTCAAGATATCAATGAGATTAAAACCCTTGCAACATCTAGGTGGGGAACTAGTATTTGTAATTATTTGAAGCCCAATACAATTGGGCAACTCACCCATCTACAATGGAGATATTGGACAAAACGTGGGTGTCCCCTAGATCAAATAGATGCCATGGCTGCGACAACATAGGAGAAATTTATCTCTCAACCCAAGTGAACACGCTCAAATGGTCTCTTTCTGCCTCAGTTTCTTATCAGGGTAATATTGGTTATCAACAGTTGACGCAACTAAATGGACTAGATCACAATTGGCCAACTCATAAAATATGGTCTCGAAGGAATCTTCCAAAGGCAAGCGCATTTGTCTGATTAGTTGTGCAACACAAAATCAACCTATGACAAGCTTTAGATTAGAGGATTTTTGGGTCCCAATAGACGTATTTTATGTAAGGCGAGCTCAAAAAGTGGAAAACATCTTATTCATTGCCCATGGGCCAGAAGGGTATGGAACTAGATGACTAATAAATTCTCCTTATGGGCTGATCCACCTATCATGCATTCCTTAATCTCAACTTGGCCCCATCTGTCAAAATCAAAAGTTCTTCCTCTATGGATTGCAGCCCTATCCTTGACCCGATGGTACATCTGGTTAGAACATAAGTGAAGAACTTTTCAAGGAATCTCTTTCCTGGGATAAATTTATCCACAGTCAAAATTGGCATCTTTGAGGGAACAAATTCCAAAGTTAACAGCTAAAATAAGCCCCACTCAGCTAATGACCTAGTTCTCTTCAATTCATGGCTCTATATCAAGTGAACCCCCGTTTATGAGGTAAGAGAAAATATGTCATTAAGACTGAAAAACCTCCTGGCATCCTCCTCAATAGGGTTGGACCAAGTTAAACTTTGATGATGCTTTGAAAGGGAATGCTAGGCATGCACGGATGGGATGCATTCTTCGCTCAAATTCAGGTACCTTTATTGTCACCTCCACCTCTTTCTTTCAAGGGCCCCAAATAATGAAGTTGAATTTCAAGCTCTTACCTTGAGCCTCAAGCACACAAACAGACTAAAAAATAGTAACCTTGCAATTGAAGGAGTTTCCCAAATTGTCGTCAATGGCCTATCCAAATTTCAAACTAGAATTTGGGAGCTAAATGCGCTACTCCAACCATCCAGTAAAATTTTACAAAGCTTTGCTCAAATATCTATCTCCCATTGCTACCAAGAAGCCAACAGGCAGTAGACCATGTGGCAAACTTTGAAGCTAATCTCAACATGTTTAGTTCAATTGAAAGCTTACTTGATTCCAACTTCGAAGGTTTGGAATCTATTATAAAACAAGACTGCACTTTTGAATTCCCGCAGGATAATAAATTACATTTCATCAATCTCCCCTCATTCTCCAAGTCACGTGCATCACTACTTATCATCATTGACAAGATACTCCCCCCTCCGCCATCTTTTTCCACTCGTATTGCTTCATTCATGACACAGTAACTTAACCTTGTGTGCCAAATCCTACTAAGATCGTTTTGTCGACTAATCCCATGTCATATTATAATTTATGGCTCCCTCGCACGCTTTCATAATTCACCCTATTTATCTCTCCCTTCCCCTTCTCTGATGCAACACCTTCCCTCATTTCATCTTGCATTCATTGTCCCAGCGTTTCAAGAAACACCTATAACTTGTTCACTCACAAACAGCTTCGAGTGGCCCTTCGAAAATGGGAATGGAAACAGCTAGTCTAATAACAACAAATATTATTCATCAATGTCTCAAGGTTGATGGACTTGAAGAGGACTTCATCTGGCATGTGTTGGGTCAAAGTGGGACAATGAGTGGTGAGCCTCAGTCAATTTCTTCAATACATGATGATTTTATGTCTAAATTAGCATCTATTTCACCAATGTTTTGAATCTTTCGATTGATTGTTAAGGTGATCTACCCACTTGAGTACCTTTCAAAGGTGGAAGAACTGAAGGCAATGTGGTTGGTATACAAACCTACACTTGTTCTTATTGAGCTCAACGAAGAAGTGGACTTCTTACAACCTCCTGCATTGGAAGAAGAACTGCCAGATTGGAGACCTCCCACTTTGGACAAGAGTAAATGTCCATTGGAAGTTGCCTCACCTTTGTTGGAAGCCAAAATATCAATATTGTAGCACAAGGTCAAGCAAATTGCAATGCAAATGTATTCTTCTTCGTGGTCTACCATTTCAACAGGGCATTACCAGAAGAGAGTGCCTTGAGTTTCACAAGATCCTTCCTCAGCAAAACAAGCTTCAGCATCTCCCACCACACCAACAAGGCCAAGGAAACGCAAGCAGCTCTTTGGGAGCATCGAAGGTGAGAATGGATGTGTACATATGAGGGTAAACCACCTAACAAGCCAGACATTCTAAAAATTATAGCATGCCCCCCTAAAACCCTTCCCCAATTGATTATGGAATTTGAAATGATTGCATCTTTTGGGTTGAGAGTAAGCTTTGTGTTGGTTGCATGGAAAACCCCAATGGAATTCATAACTCGCAAGGAGAAGTTCCTGTAAAAATATGCTGCCAAGAGAATGACCCCTATTGTGGACCCTTCAAGCAATCAGAAGATGGAGCCTATAGTTTCTTCCCCAATGTAAGAGTAAGCATAGATTTTCTTTACAACAAGTGACCTCTATCTAGTGTCTATTTTCAATTCTTGCAGTCCTTGGTTTTAGTAAGATGTTTGGCTCCAGCTTTTTGAAGCCCTCTGGAGTAGCTCCTCAACACTATGTTCAGTCTTTTCTTAAGTTTATTTAAGGTTAGTTTTTAAATTCCATGTATATAGTGCATGGCCACCAGCTTCTTCCAACTCACATCTTTCCACTTTCATTTTATTCTCTACACTCTCAATATCTCCCTCTTCCTACATATGCAAAATGCCTCAATGTAATATCTTTATACTTAAAAAAGGGTGAGGACCCCAATACAAATTCTCTTGACAAGGTTGAAATGTTGGTGAAATAGCTGCTGATTTAAACAGAAAATCAAACACAAAACGTTGAGCTCAATTGAAAGGTGCAAGGACCTCTTGACAAGGGGAAGAAAATACAAATAATATTGGAGGAAAGTTGAGCACGAGCAATATAAAGACCAATCAATAGAGGGAAATAATGTAGGGCAAGAAGATCTACAAACAATGGAAGTTGAACCTTTGGGGAACAAACTAATACAATTCTAGAAAACACCTCTTAAAAGGAACATCATAAAGCAAAAAGCATTGGCCCTAAAAGAACATGGTTAGGATTCAATCATATTAGGAGCTCAAACCCAAATAAACCAAATAACTAGGGACTTAATACTTGTTATTTTTTCAAGTGGGGACTCATAACTTGAGCATGCCTTGGGAGAAATAAAACTGCCTTTTGGATATGCCTATAGTCTTTTCATTGAAATTTTTTTTGGCAAATTTCAATTTACTACTAAATAAAAAGCAATCACATATTGCTCAAAACAATAAGGTTGTAATGCACAACATATGCAACACCGACCTTTAGTGAAAAAACTAGCTAACAAACAAGAATATAACCAATTTGAGTCACTTAACATAGGCTCAAAAGGAAAATAAAGTCAAGTTGATGAACAAAATCACCTAGGAGAAAGCATAATTAGCCCAAAATGATAACTTGAGCAAGGAAAACTTATGCCAAATGGCGGTTGAATAGCATAAGTCCTTAAAGTTGAGACTTGTAGCTTCGTTGGCCTCGGTCTCTTGTCCATTTGTGTGCTGTGCAACCCCGTGTCAGGGAAAGGGGTAAAAACATTATCCCAATTTACCGTGTGCAAGAAGTTGAGGCTGAGCTCGACAATGACAAATCCTTGTGTCTCTTCCCTTTTACAAGTGGGTCATCATCAATGACATTCATAAGTCCCCTCTTAGATGACCCTTTCTCCTTTGAATCACCTTCTTGGTTTTGTCCAAGGATGCAAACCCATTGTTTCAATTCACTCTTTTCCTTCATTTTCAATTACTCTCTTTATTTCCATGTTGTCCATCCAAAAAAACATGGAAATGATAAGCAAAATAACTAGGAGATCATACGATGACCTTCTTTGGTTGATCTACAACTATATATAATTGCCTCATTGGTCTGCATTGCATATGGATTTGGCCAGCCATTCTTTAGCTAGTTGATTAGCCACATGATTGCATCCACATCTGACATGATGAAGACTAAAATTTGGGAGCTTGACAAGAATGGAAGTGATGTTATTGATGATGTTCTAGAGATGTAAATCATAATTAGGCACTTGAAGATTACACATGTCAATTTTCCATGTTGTTTGATAAGCTTGGTGTACCAATTCTATTGTGAATTTAGAGTCACTTTCACATACCAAAAGGGTGCACCGGAAACTCTGAGTAATGTCTACTCCTTGCAATAAAGAAAACACAAGTGCAAAATTGTTGGTCGATGTGCCAAAGGTTTGATAGTAGCCCTGAGGATGATATTATTTGTGCATCGCAAATGCCCCAAATTCTCACATCGTTAATACCCTTGATTCTCTCATCGCAAGGGCTTTTTATGCTAGCACCATCAACGTTGAGTTTGATCCACTAGGGGAAACCCAACATGCTAACTATAGTGAAAAGAACTTTTTCACTCCTTACAAATAGCAAAATAAATCATACTTGTCATAGAATAAGACAATCTCTTGTTGTGTTGTGACACATTGTTGTTTCTTATATTTGACTAGAGATGCATCTAGTGAGATGATCCGACATCCTTTTTTGTCATTCAAAGAAAAGCTTGTTGCTTTTCAACCAAATGCCCCAAAGTATATGTCCTAGAACTATCTTAAGCAACACAAACAGTATGAGCAATTTCACTTTGAATTTTTTCCATGTGTAGATGCATGTGGCAAGATCTCCTTGTTTCCTGGATTTTAAAAGAGAAGCTTTTCCACTGTTGACTGCCACATATGTTGGGCCAAATTGCACAGTAAAACAGGGCGATCAATAGTTTCACTTGCACTACAAAAGTTCGCACATCAGGGTGGACCCACACCATCCTTTCTATTGGAGTGCTTTTTCTGTATGAACCTTGCATTCGATTACAAGAAAAATAAAAACCTTGATTTTTGGCCAGTTGTTAGCTGCAAAAGTTGGTAACACACTGGTATTTTATGATTGCAGTAATCCATGAGGCTACTGTATGCCTCACGAACCATGCAATCCCTTGTGGAAGACCTACCCCAAACCAACTTGACAGATGTCCTAGTGATTTGTACCTGCCTCTTCCCCAATTCAACTCCCAACAAAAGTAAAAATTGTTGATGTGTCTCCTTAAACTCTTCAAAAAGGGACATATCCCATTATTGTTCTGCAATAAGGTATTTATGGAATTTGGTGATCCCTTTAGTGGTAAGAGTGTCCTGAATGCCTGCTAGTACTTAGCAGTTCAACAATCTGGCATGTCCCTCCACTCATCTGTGCAGAAGGAAGCTGTTTTCCTATAACTGATTTGGTACATCATGTCTCAGTGGGGCAGCTGCAATACATTCTCAATATGTTTCCAAATAATTGACCCCTCAGTCGCCTAATTTATTTATCTATCTTTCTCTTTTGAATTATATCTATCCAAGTATTTTTCCCACCAAACCAAAAAGAACTATTGAATAATGTTAATCAAAGATGAAGGGAGCAAAGTCAAATTTAGGCAATCTTTTCAAACAAGTTGAATAAATTACAAAAAGAATCTCTCCCTTTCTTGCCAATCTCAAGCTGATCACCTAGCTACTACTGGATGACCAATCTAATTACTGCAACCTTCAGTTGGATTGTTTTACCAAACAATGCATTCAAGCAAATCCTCGGTATAGAAATAAATTTGAGTTAGTAATCAACATTAAGGACTATGCATGGAGATGCAATGAACAATATTCAATCTAGTTTTTGGCAGCACTTAGTTCCCAAAACTAGCTCTGAATCACAACTGAACCAAAAAGCAAACGCACGGCAGCGGAGTTCAAGCATCTAAGAGTTCACTCATATAGATGTTCACTTATATAGATGTTCTTTCTTCTTTTTGTTTTCTTCTAATTTGATTTTGAGCTGGTAAGCTTTAATGCTCAAATGCTAACCTAGGCTTACTTAGACACCCAAATTCAAAGCTTGGCTGCTGAAAAATAGGCCAGCAAAGGCATTCAATCTAAGTCGCGCCAACTATCTATAGTTCACCCTCGACCAAAAGGGTACTCAACTGCCAACAGGAGATTGAGGAGCTACTGCTTTACAATCATTGCGAAATGGGCATTACAGCTGATGGTAGGAGGAATTACCCCTACCCTGTGAATGGCAAAATCCCCATAGTCTCAACTCTGTGTACCCGTCCAGAGGGCTTGCCCTAACCAATTCATTCGAAGGACCCATCATGTAAAGATACCAAACGTCTTATGGACCCACTGCAGTTTCTCATGTGCCCTATTAATATTTTAATTCCAATCAAGAGTCAGATTTAATTTCGAGGGAATGTTGGAACTGTTTTTGTCGATCTCCGCTATAGTAAAGTTTACCTAACTGCAATGAATTTCTATCCTGTTCATATAAATTTTGCAGGGCTTGCCCTGAAAATGTTCATCATGTATTCTGCAAAAGTTGGACGAAACCTTACAACCCAAAGAAATGTCAACCGTCTTTAGTATAATTGGAAGTAAAGGCAAATACGTTGACATATAAATATTCATTTTATATACTTCGCGCACAATAAATTTGCAAGTTCATTTATACACATTATTTGTGCAAAAAACACTTTTCGTTCACTGAATTTGCTTTAAAACAAGGAGGAGAAGTGATTTCCATAAACAAAAAAGCCAGTCTCAGAAAATTCTAGACATTTGTATGGAAAAGTTAGCGATCATTTGCAAATTTATAAAACTTACATTGACGGATTGAACTGAATTTGCTGCAGACTGCCACCTTAACTTTCAGCACAGAAATATTTACCACTTAAGCGAAGCAACGCTTCCTAAATACTAGAGTTTGAACATTTTTTTAAATAGAATTATAATCTTTGTGACTTGAATTGTGAAGAGGTTTTAGCGCGGGACAACATTAAAATGAAGCCGGGAGAATTATTTTTTATTTTTTTCCCTTATAAAATATATCTATCTATATATTAACAAAATAAATATACAAATAATTTTTTAAAAATATAAGAGGTATGGAAGCACACTTCAATGTCAGACTAGACAAAGTTTCTAAACATAAAATATTGTTGGGGGATCAAACCAACAATAGATTACACTTGTGAAAGCAATAAACGCGGAAATAAATCAGATAGATAAGTAACTGAAATGATAAATAGCACAGAACAAGATATACAAGAAAACACCCTGAAAACTTGTATTGAAACTCTTTACAATAGGAATACAATGAAGAAGCTTCGTTCTTCCACACCTCTCTCAGATGCACACAAGATCTCTCACTAGATCTCTATTCCTCAAGAGCTCACTCTCAAGTACATTCAAATCCAACAAACTGGATTGATGCAACTCTGTACTGTCCTTCAAACATTCACAATGTTCTACTCTTACAGTTCTACACACATTCTACAATTTTAAGCTAAGAAGATCTTCCTACATATAGAAATTAGGAAACTTGAGCATGCTCTTACAACAAACAGTTAAGCCTCTTGAACAAGGGCTCTAAAAATAGTATTGCTAACAATAGAGACGCAAGCTTGAGTCCACGACTCAAACTTATCATGCAAACACTCGCTGCCGTCCACGAAAATAGATTTCTGGACACGCAGGTAACCGACATCGGTTCCTGCCTGTTCGCCTGTGACCGTCGCCGGTCGACCATATCGCCGACGTCGGCGCCTCTGCAACTGCTACTAACCGACGTCGGTCGCTCTTGACCGACGCCGGCGTCTGTGTAGACCCGAACCTGTTTAAGTATGCTCCTTGGTGAAGCTTTTAGCTCCACACCCTAACAATCTCCCACTTGGAGATAAACCAGCTGCACCAACCTGTACAGCATCATCTTCTTGCTCCTCCATCTTCAACTCAATCATGAAGACCAATAGAAGTTGAATGAAGATTCAACTTCTCCATCGTAACCGGCTTTGTTAGCATATCAGCAGGATTCTTGTCTGTATGAATTTTCTCCAGCTTCAACTCACCATCTTCCAATACCTGCCGTATGAAGTGGTACCTTAGCTGTATGTGCTTGGTTCTAGAGTGAAAGGCCGAGTTCTTGGCCAAATGGATTGCACTCTGACTGTCACTGTACAATCTGCAACTCCCATGCTCCCTTCCAAGCTCTTCCATGAACCGTGTCATCCATATCATCTCCTTGCTAGCTTCTGTAGCTGCAATATACTCTGCTTCTGTAGTTGACAAGGCTACAACCTTCTGCAACTTAGATATCCAACTAACTGTCGCTCCACCTACAGTAAAAACATAACCTGTGGTGCTCCTCCTGCCATCCAAGTCCCCTGCCATATCTGAATCTACATAGCCATGTAGAGAAGTATCTGAACCTCCATAGCATAGGTGCTTGCTGCTGGTTCCTCTCAGATATCTAAGGATCCATTGAACCGCTTTCCAATGTTCCTTACCTGGATTGGCCATATACTTGCTTACTACTCCCACTGCTTGGGCAATATCTGGTCTAGTACACACCATTGCATACATCAAACTCCCTACTGCGGAAGAATATGGAACCGTACTCATGTACTCTACCTCATCATGTGAATTGGGACATTGTTCTTTGCTTAGCTTAAAATGTCCAGCCATAGGTGTACTCACCGGTTTTGCATCCTGCATATTAAACCTCTCCAACACCTTGTTCACATAATCTTCTTGAGACAATATCAACCTGTGATTTTTCCTGTCTCTCCTAATGCTCATGCCAAGGATCTTCTTAGCTGCTCCCAAATCCTTCATGGCAAACTTTTGAGCTAACTTCTCCTTAAGCTCAGAGATATCCTGCATGTGAGACCCTGCAACCAGCATGTCATCTACATACAACAATAGAATAATATACCTACCGTTATCAAATCTCTTGAAATATACACAATGGTCTGATTGACACCTACTGTAGCCATGCTCAGTCATAAACCTGTCAAATTTCAAGTACCATTGCCTTGGAGCTTGCTTGAGGCCATACAAGCTTTTCTTTAACCTGCACACAAATTTCTCCTTACCCTTGACCTCGAAACCTTCTGGCTGTTCCATATAAATTTCCTCATCCAAATCTCCATGAAGAAATGTTGTCTTAACATCTAGCTGCTCGAGATGCAAATCCTTAAAAGCAACCAAAGACAATACAACCCTTATTGAAGTCATCTTAACAACTGGAGAAAAAATTTCACCAAAGTCAATACCTGGCTTTTGTGCAAATCCTTTTACCACTAATCTGGCCTTATATCGCATCTGACCATCCTCACTTTCCTTCAACCTGTAGGTCCATCTGTTCTTCAGTGTTCTCTTACCAGCTGGCAATTCAACCAAATCCCATGTTTGGTTCTCTCTTAAGGACTCCATCTCCTCAACCATGCCACGCTCCCACTTACTCCTGGACTCCACCTATAATGCTTCTTCAAAACTTTCTAGTTCTCCACCATCAGTTAGCAATAAATAATATAAGGAAGGAGAATATCTAAGTGGAGGCTTACTTACCCTTTCAGACCTCCTGGTGGGTGTCTTGGACTTGTTTTCAACAATCTGTCCACCCAAATTTTCTGACAGTGACCGACCTCGGCCACCTGTAGACCTGTCACTCGCCGTCGTCGGTTCTGCCTCACCGACCTCGGTGCCTGGTCTGCCGACGTCGGTCTCTGTATGACTGACATCGGTTTCTATACTGCCGACGCCGGTTCTAACCCTGCCGACGTCGGTCTCTGTGTTTTCCTGCAAGTGATTATTTCTTTTTCCCGCAAGCTCATTTTGGACCATAACTTCGTCCAATTCACTATTGCTCTGCCCAGATTGATCCAGCTTCCTTATCTGATCACTGTACATCACTCTTTCATTGAAAACAACATCACGGCTCCTGATTACCTTGTTAGTTCCTAGATTCCATAATCTAAAACCAAAATCCTCTGAGCCATAGCCTATAAACGTGCACCTCATAGACTTAGGATCAAGCTTCTTTCTATTTTCCTTATCTATATGCACAAAGGCTTCACTACCAAAAACTTTGAGATATGAAAGATCTACCTTTTTACCTGTCCATGCCTCTTCTGGAATTCCACCATCCAGAGCTGTAGAAGGTCCTCTGTTAATCAGGTACACTGCGGTGTCAACTGCTTCTGCCCAAAACTCTAAGGGCAACCCTGCATGCAATCTCATACATCTTGCACGCTCCATGATAGTTCTGTTCATCCTTTCAGCAATACCATTCTGCTGAGGTGTCCTTGGAACCGTCCTTTGCCTACGGATTCCTTGTGTATAACAATACAATTTGAACTTAAGACTGCAGAACTCACCGCCATTATCATATCTCAAGCACTTTAACTTTTTGCCTGTTTCATTCTCAACCATAGCCTTCCAAAACTTAAAAGTCTCAAAAACATCAGATTTCTTTTTAATACGGTAGATCCATACCTTTCTTGTGGTGTCATCTATGAATGTAACATAGTACCGTGATCCGCCAATAGAGGCTACCTGAGCCGGTCCCCACACGTCTGTGTGAACAAGCTGCAACTTCTGCCTTTTCTTAGTAGACCCGGTCTTGAGAAAACTAACCCTTTTCTGTTTTCCAAATACACAATGCTCACAAAATTCTAGATCCATACTTTTCAAATCTGAAAGCATACCTTTAGACTTAAGTATTGACATCCCCTTCTCACTCATGTGGCCAAGCCTTGAGTGCCACAATTTACAATCCACACCTGAAGTAGATAAAACTGAAGGAGATTTGTTAGTAACACAATTACACAAGTAGAGAGTACCTTCTCTCTTACCTCTGGCCATAACTAGTGCACCCTTGGTCACCTTCCAAGAATCTGCTGTGAGAGTTACTGTACAACCCTCATCACCTAGCTTACCTGCAGAAATCAAATTTCTCTTTAAACTAGGAACATGCATCACTTCTCTCAACACCCATGTGTTGCCATTCTGCATCTTCAGCTGCACTTTACCTTTGCCAATAATCTTACAAGGCTCGTCATCCCCTAAGTATACTATTCCAAAATCTCCATGGATATAGTCACTGAAATACTCTCTGTTAGGGGTAGCATGGAAAGAAGCACCAGAATCTAATACCCAAGATTCTATGTTATTATGCAAAGAGAAAATTAAAGCATCCTGTGCAATACCTGCAACCTTGGCTTCTTCCTTTCCTTCGTGTTGGTTGTCTTCCTTGGGCTTTGACCAACAATCTCTGCTTATGTGCCCCATCTTTCCACAGTTCCAGCATTGTGGCTTCCTGCCATTCCTGGATTTGGATCTTCCTCTCACCTTAGACTTGGATCTTGATCTCCTCTTGCTCTTTTCTTTTTGCCTTCCCCTGCTCTCAAAATTTAAAGCGTTCCCAGATGTCTCTTATGTGCTTTTCCTGCGTATTTCCTCATTCAAGATAACACTAACCACATCCTCTACTTTCAAAATATTTGATGCAGATGCAGTATTAGAAACTGCCATTACTAAGCCATGCCAGCTTTCGGGCAAAGAACATAATATCAAAAGAGCTTTTATTTCATCTTCAAATACAATATTGACAGAACTTAACTGATTAACAATTCCATTGAAATCATTCAGATGAGTAGAAACAGATCCACCTTCATTCATATGCAAATTAAATAATTGCTTCATAAGATATACCTTATTTGAAGCTGAGGGTTTTTCATACATATTTGCTAACGTGGTCATCAACTCTACCGTTGTTTTTGCCTGTGACAAATTACATATCACAGTGGAGGCCAGACTCAGTCTTATAGACCCAAGAGCCTTTCTGTCAAGAACTTCCCATTCTTCATCCTCCATGTCCTTGGGCTTCTTTGCTATCCCACCTAACGGTAAGTAGATATCCTTCTGATACAGATAGTCCTCTATCTGCATTCTCCAATGTTGGTAGTTCTTGCCATTAAACTTTTCCATTCTCAGCTTACTTTCTTCTGCCATTGCTTCTCCCACTCAAACAGAAATTCCTGCAGAAACACCTGTGAGCAACCTGTAATCTGTAACCTGTAACCTGTAACCAAGGCTCTGATACCACTTGTTGGGGGATCAAACCAACAATAGATTACACTTGTGAAAGCAATAAACGCGGAAATAAATCAGATAGATAAGTAACTGAAATGATAAATAGCACAGAACAAGATATACAAGAAAACACCCTGAAAACTTGTATTGAAACTCTTTACAATAGGAATACAATGAAGAAGCTTCGTTCTTCCACACCTCTCTCAGATGCACACAAGATCTCTCACTAGATCTCTATTCCTCAAGAGCTCACTCTCAAGTACATTCAAATCCAACAAACTGGATTGATGCAACTCTGTACTGTCCTTCAAACATTCACAATGTTCTACTCTTACAGTTCTACACACATTCTACAATTCTAAGCTAAGAAGATCTTCCTACATATAGAAATTAGGAAACTTGAGCATGCTCTTACAACAAACAGTTAAGCCTCTTGAACAAGGGCTCTAAAAATAGTATTGCTAACAATAGAGACGCAAGCTTGAGTCCACGACTCAAACTTATCATGCAAACACTCGCTGCCGTCCACGAAAATAGATTTCTGGACACGCAGGTAACCGACATCGGTTCCTGCCTGTTCGCCTGTGACCGTCGCCGGTCGACCATATCGCCGACGTCGGCGCCTCTGCAACTGCTACTAACCGACGTCGGTCGCTCTTGACCGACGCTGGCGTCTGTGTAGACCCGAACCTGTTTAAGTATGCTCCTTGGTGAAGCTTTTAGCTCCACACCCTAACAAATATGGTATGGAAGTACACTTCAATGTCAGACTAGGTAGAATTTAGGAACATGAAACATCAAATGAAATCGGGAGATATTTTTAATTGTATAATTTCTATATTTAATTAAAAATAATGGAAAGGAAGGAACATAAATAGTTTAATTTCTTAATTAAATATAGTGGAAATGTAAGGATCCATAAGCAAAAACCTCGTGGATACTAGTTTAATTATTAATTTAAGTGAAGTAGCTTTTTAAAATTATTAGTCCCTATAAAAATTAATGGAATCATTTTCTAATTATTTATTTTGAAATATATATTATTATAAAATTATAAAGATTTTCTTGAATTTTAAATATAAATATTGGAATATTCAATGAATGTTATTTAAGAATATTTTTTTACATTTAATATTGTTATAAATACCTCTTATTTAATAGTTATAAATATTATTGATATATCTACTAATTGAGTTAGTTATAAAACATGGATATTAAGGATTATGTCACTTAAATACAAAAATTGTGTAATATTTTCGGTGGTGGAAGAACAAGCACAAAACATATGTTTGATATGACACCCAGACATAACCACCATCCTCATTAATATTGAAACATAAAAAGGCCAATTTATCCTTTATTGGTATTCAATGTGATGGGACTTCTTACTATATCCCTAAAAATTACCATTAAAATAGTGTGATTTTATTCGTAGACACCAAACCAACCGAAATGAAGTCATGGCACTATCATAATATTTTTAAATGAATCATGATCCCTAAGTGTGAAATGTGTTGTGAGGTTAACTCTTCTAGCAATCCGTGGTATCTAGAACTACTGAAATTTTCCAAAGGAAGCCCACTTGCCCTTATTGATCAAGTACGACCCATTTTTAGGGCACGGGCTTGAGGATGACGTGTTCCTAATGTATGAGACCAATTGTAATTTTTTGATGATGATCAATTCTGCATGAACAAGGTCGATCTTTAAGTTTTGTACATAACTCACTTGATCTGATAGCATCAAACTGCAAAGAATAATTAAAGATTATAATCAATTCTCTACATTATCCTTGTGTCATGTGGCAATATCATTCGAGCTAACAAATATTATTTATATAACAATAGAGATATAAACAACATTATTAGTGACATACATTTTGTTAGTGATTACTATATTTATTTATTTTTTATTTTGTTTTATTGTTGATTTATTTATTTCATTATATAAATTTATATTAAAGTTAAATGTATTCATTTGAAGTGCATATATATGCATTACACATTACTTTTATGTTATAGACTATAGAAATATTGTATCTTTAAATCATACCATTAATAATTTTTCTATTTAATGTTATTAGTTTTTGTGTATTATTTACTATTTATTGTTATATTAAGTATATATTACAAATATACATGCAAACTCAACTTTAAATAATTTACAACACAAATATGCATTACCCAGTGTACTATTTATTTTTGTGTTGAGTTTATATCATAATTTTACATGCAAACTCAACTTTGAAAGATTTACAATACAAAGGTAAGGGGTTAGCCACTATGCGGCCCTTATTAAGAGGAGGACACATTAAAAGGAAATAATGTTCATGGTCAACTTCATTGGTGTCATGTATTTTATGAATTGGCTCACCCATGGTATTTCTGGATTATTCTAAAAACAAGTTTCACTGTGGGGAGTGTTAGCATTAGTCCTTATTTTAGCAATATTTATTTTATTTTTTGTAATGTCCCTCCTTTTGAACTAACCCTTGGATGAGACCCTTAGCTTGAGTGTTTCCTAAGGTTAAGGATTTAAAGACAAAAAGGGGAGCATTAGTAAGCTTCATGGTTATTTTGATAAAGTACTTTATTATCCAATTTGGGGCCTTTTTAAGGGCCATCCTAAAAGTACTTTTTATAAGGAAGCTTGTGTATATCTTTTCATTAAAAATAAAAGTAACCCTTCCTCCGTAATTTCGGTGCCACACTTGGAGGAAGTTTAAAAAAATAAAGAGAGGCTCATTCAAAGAGAACATGTTGAATATCGATTTAGTAAATTGGATCAAGTATGTCAAGCTTGATTTCCACCTCTTGAAGACAAAAATCTTCAAGAAGTGCCATAAGTTTGGGGATGAAAACCTCCATCCCTTTTCTTGTGCAACTCTACTCAAGGGTTTTGATTGAGCATCAAATTACATGTTTTCATGCAAGTGGATCATTCAAAGGTGTTTTTAGACACCACCTCATTACGAAAATATTACATACTTCTATTGAAAATAGGTTTGGTGAATTTTATAGGTGTTGAAGAGGAGTGAATCATCTGAGAGATTGTCTGTGTGGCAGAATACCATCCCAAAGGGTGGCAGCGTGCCTAGGAGCCTAGGCAAACCACTTGGAGGGGTCCTTGAAGGTCACAAGGAGTTGTTCATGTCTTCATGTTATTTTTCCAGCTAGGGCGATTGGTGGGAGAAGTGAGTTTTAAAGATTTGAAGAGGGTTTGAAGTGCCAAAGGTGTATAAAATATTACCAATATTTTATATCATTATTTTTGCACAAGGTGACTTGCTTGTGAGTCATTGGAAGGCCAATTGGAAGGGTTTTTAGTGAGCTTAATATTCCAAAATTTATCTCCTAATTTTCTAAATAAGGGCGAACTAGTTGGGAAGAAGAAATAAGCTCATCAGAGGGTTTTTGGAATCCTTTCGGCAAGGTACTTGTGGTTCTTTATTTTTTGCATTTTTATGATAAACTATTAGAGATTTTGGAAGAATTTTGAAAATAAAAATACTAGGGTTTCATCTTAAAAATTTTGCTAATATTTTATGAGTGGGGTGATTCACTTGGAGGACATTTTCTGAATTTTCTAGGGTGCTATTAGGCCCTAAGAGGTACCAAATAATATTATAATTATTTGGGGTATTTTTAGTGCAATTTTCTAAGGTCCTTTGACATACTTGGGGGTGATCTTCAAAGAGGAAATTGAATTAATTATTTCAGTAAATTCCTGCACTTGGGAAAATTGATTGTGAAGACTTTTTTTGAGGTTTTGAAAGGGCTAAAATAAGAAATATTTTAATATAAAATGTTGCTATATTTTATCATAATTTTGGTGAGTTTTTGCAAGGGTTTAAGGGCTGATTTTGCAAAGAAAATACAACTGTAATTTCAAAAGGAAAAATCAGACTTTATTGGCAAGATGCTCCGTAAGGTACATGCATCCTTCTCACATATACGAAGGTATTTTATCATAGTAGTAATTTGAGGGTTTATGCATTATTTATTTGAGAGTTTATGCATGATTTATTTGAG
Source organism: Torreya grandis (assembly GCA_037957365.1). NCBI lineage: Eukaryota > Viridiplantae > Streptophyta > Pinopsida > Cupressales > Taxaceae > Torreya > Torreya grandis. Next base: position 7,673,870 of record JARHVA010000108.1, read on the forward strand.
GGTTTGAGGTGCAAATTTTAGTGGTTGCATCCTTCACATGCTTTGGAATTAATTGTGCATATATTGGCACCTAGGGTTTAGTGGGCATGTGGTGTTTGAGCATGTTCATGTCAGCTAGGGTTTGTTGATTTTAATTTTCAGAATTCAATGTGTGGAAGTTGATTAAGGGTTTTGTTGGGAAACCCTCTTTTATCTTCATTGTCCCAAGTTGGGGACATTACATTTTTTGAGTTGAATATATCAAAAAATTGATTTTGATCAGTCAGATTAGGGTTTATATAATCTTTATAGTATTGTATCTTCTAATTAACGAGTTCATTATCACCTCTTAAAAGAGATGTAAGATTTGGTATTTGTATATTATTGATTATGTTGTCATCTTATATGTTTTAATACTTAATCCAAGCATCACTATCTCTATTCCAACTTTCATCATTTGATGATGGTTGTTACTCATATTAGAAACAATAATAGGAAGTCTATCATTACTCAAATTGAGCATCTCATGTTTAAATTCCAAGTATCAATCGTAACTTCAGACTCCACATAAGTCAAACCAACTTTAATCAAAATAGTGTGGTATAAAATATTTTATTTTATTTTAAAATTATAGATGGCAGGTACCTAAAAATGGTCTTAGAGCATGTTTTAGACATAAAATCGCATTATTCTACAACATGTGCACTTGTTACTTATTGGTCAAGATAATGATTTGTTGACATGTTTTAATGTGTTTTTGGTCATCTTTGTCATGTTACTTCCTCTTCTCCTCTCTCCTTACTCCTCTCTCCTCTCCTCCCATGGCCCTCTATTTTATGTGACTTTTCCATAAATGTACATTGTATGTTTCAACGACCCATAAATGTGCATTGTATGTTTCTAGGGGTGAGCCCTTCTCACCTACTTTTAGATAACTGAGAGATCTTGGGTCCTTTTTTTAGAATTTTTCCCCTCTATTGTGTGTCGATTGGTGTACCAATAGGGTCCTAATTTGAATTCAAGAGGTTTATAAATACACAAGTGCATTAGTGCATTTAGGACATGAAATAAATCACAGATAAAGTCAATCTATACAAACGTATGAAAAAAGGTATTTGAGAATCAAAATAAATTTAAAGAGCACATAGCATTTATTAATGCATTGTAGAATAAATCAAGAATTCATTCTAGTGTTGAAAGTCATAGTAGATGGGCATTCCATCACATTGAATTGCCTATGTGAATTCTATTTTTACTTGGTGTGTGTTTTATTATAAAGGGTACAATGGTCAAGAGACCCTACATAAGAAGGGTTTCACATGACAAATATATTCTAAATACAATAATATAACTCCAGAAACATACTTGAAATTTGCAAGCATTGAGAATTAATTTGCTTGGAAATTTACAAGAGGGGTTATTATATAAATACCTGTATTCTAACTTATATATGAACTATTGAAGGTTGAAAGTGAGTAAAAATGGGTCTAAAATCAACCACAAAGCAAATCCAAAAAATGATGTAAATAAGAGAAGTGCAAAAAAATAGTCAAAATTGAACTGCGTGATTTTGGCTATGACCAAAATCGTATGGTCAATCATGGTAGGTTAAGATTTGATTTTGGTCATAGAGTTTTATCTTAGTCAAATGATGTCAAATTTTGTTGAAACTTTGAATGCACCTTCATTTGTGTTTACTGATCAAAAACCTCTAGATCAAATTGACATCCATCTTTCAGAATTACTTGTTGTTTCTTCAAACCTTAATCCACTCCTAGAAACCTTTCAAAAGCATAAAAATGGGTGTAGTTATGAGGAGCAAGCCAAAATCAAATCCCTATTATTAGATATTTTGGAAATCAACACTCATAGTCCAGTGTAATATTAAGATCATGCCCCTTATCCCTATGTATACGATGTAGGCGACTACTATATTATATGCTCTTTCACTAATTGTTTGGGTTTTGGTAGAAGGAGTGCATACACTTCAATAGATGGTAGTCATAATAAAAATCATACTATAATAGCCCATGGGAGCTTCCCTTCTTGAAAATTCTTCCTTTTAAATGCATTATCATGCTTATGTTTATATAGACTTCTTGAATTCAAATTAAGACATACTAGCACACAAGATAATCATTAAAAAGGTAGGAAAAGTTGATAAAATGGTACAAACAACCAATGAAATCATAAACAGGGACCAAGGGGTACGTAAGGCTTAAGTGCCCAAGATCGAACAACTTGATGTTTATCATGACCAACGTGAAACAACCTGATGTTGGTCGTCACCAACATCAAATGGCTCGATTTTGATAGGTTAACCTTAAACCCTAAAATAATGATTTGGACATTCTGGAAGCACCAAGGATCATACCAAGGCAAAAAAAATATCCCATTTGTAGGATTTCAAACATTGTGGATTAAATGGTAGTATTATCATAACCCAAAGTGAATTAAAATAAAGTTGTAAGGATAACACAAAGTAAGGGAAGGCAAATAGGCCCCAACATAAGGGGAAAAGCTCCAATAAGAGCATAATCTGAACCAGTGATCTATATACACAAAAACAAACTAATACCATATAAAAATAACTAGTCTTGTACAAACAATAGGTGTATACATAATGCCCCACTTTGATGTGTGTGAGCATACACATCGTATTCAAAATAAAAAAGTGCACTTGGAAGGCCTGAAGAAGAAGTTGAGGTTGAAACCTATAAATGTTGCTTGAAGTTAAATATCAGAAATTATAATGAACTAAAAGCCAAAAGGAAGAGAGAGGGTACCTTATCACATAGTCCAACTCCTATGACCTACAAAACAAAAAAATTGTCTCCTTACATTCTACATAAATGTCATGACTACCATTGAGGGTCCTCAAATGATTATCCATGCTGCTATGTCTAGATTTTACCTACAAACAAATAGAACTATTTACAATTAGATCAATATATATATAAAGTTATAACAAATAATTTTTGGAATCACCGAGTAAAAGTAAATAACTTAGGAATGAATTCACATAGTGGTATTTGAATTGTGTTGTTGTATCCATAGAACCTATAAATGTGTCTTATAACTTTATTATGTGCATAATGTGCCTTATAACTCTTTGATATGTGTTGCTTAACTATGGAAGCAAGTAACTATAGTGTGTGATGATGACCACTTATGGGGAAATTAAAATAATGTTTGATGATCGCCTCTAACTATATACAGGCAAATACTTGGTAACACTTCAATGTGTATCATTATATAGTTTATGATATTGTAATTGGATCATATCCCCTGCCTTCTAAGGGTGGGATACCTTGCACATCATTCATCCCAAAATAAAGGATTACGTGTACCATGTGTAAAATATATAAAATCATGACATGGTATAATCATTGGAAGCACAATTATCACTCATTTTGGTATAGTTATAAAAAACAATATCATTAAAGAACATATATGACTCAAGAGAGTTTTACCACTAAGGGATATAAACTATGCAATTAAAGGTAGGAATGTATATAAATGAAAATTGTAAATTATGTTTGAAACTTGTGCAAGAACATGTTATATTGCACTCAAAACAATATGGAATTATACTTTTATCTTGCAATGTGAGTGCATATGCATGGCATAAGCTCTCATAATTTGTGCCAATGATTGAATTTTGACCATTATGAACCTCTAAAACTTTGTTTTGAACTCAAAACTAATGTTTGCTCTTAAAGAGGTTTTCACATATATAAAAAGCCCACTCAAATGGCCCTCTTTTGAGGTGAGACAATTAATTCCAAAAGTCATTCATCTCAAAAGAGAATTTAATTATAATGTGCATATTATGATGCAATCATTGAATAGTGTAGCATATTTGGAAAGCATGTCAGCATAATAAGATTTGTACTATTAAATTATGTATTTAAAATATAAAGCAAGGTCTATAAAAATGTGTCAGTGGAGATATAAAGAGTTAATATCCTCTACATTAGTTAGTGCATGATATAGATCATGTCCCTCATTAAACTTATCAAGCTTAAAAAACACTCAACATAAAAAATGCAATTCCATATAATAAGGCCAATAACTGTATACAAGGGACATGTTCAAATGTCAAATAGTAATGATCGCACATATGAGCCCAAGGGCCACACACAAAGGACATGAATAATGTTACAAATAAGGGACATGTTTAAATGTCATACAAAATAAAGGGACGAGGGCCACAAGTAATGGACATGTTCATATATCACACATACTAAACAAGATCTCGTAGAGATGCTCAGGCAATTTGCACACAAGGGCCAAGGGTCAAACATGATAAATGAGCCAGATCTAATCTATTGTGTATAATTAATAGCATCAATCGAGCATAGAACTATAAAGATAGTCTAGATCATGTATACAAAATGTGATCATATCATAGTAAATAAGTCGTCTGAGTACATAATATAAGAAATAAAAACTAATCAGACATTTGTAAGAAGTATATATCTCATTAGTATAGGAGTCATATAATGACAACACTTGTAAATAATGTAACCTAAAGACAAGATGCCCCCAATTTAACAAGTCTACCAAGTAGATGCAAGTCCAACACCTTACTCCTTATAGGATCTGTATGTCCTACATAACACTTGTTAATACCAGTAAAATGCTCGTGTAATAGAAAAAGGAGTATGCTAGCTACTAATCATGAGATAAATAACATACAACAAATTATGTAAATTATATATATAATCATGTTCAAGTCATGATTTTGGATTTTTAGAATATTTTGAATGTTTTTGCCTTTTAACTATATAAACAAGTGATAACTATATAAACTACAACTATATAAACTAGTGATAACCAAGGGTTAGAAATTAGAATAATAAAGAGAGATATGAATAATCCATCGCATGTGTCAATGCAAAGTATGCACTGGAAATGATTGCATGGTCATGTATGAGTAAGATGCCCCTAGTAGATATGTGATTTATAACTTTTAAAAGCCTATATGAAATTGAATAAGTATGTAGAGGATTGATTGTACATCCTCATTTCATAAAATGGACACCTGTCAAAGTATATGGCATGTATGAGCAATATAGAAGAAGATTTTTTTTTTGCTTGTGTAAGTATTGTTTTGCATACTAGAATTAAGTGAAATGTATGAAATTTTGGAAATATCAAGGCTTTGTGTGATCGGATGTTATTTTTTGTGGAAAAATGTGCATAGGACATGATCAACCAATTGAGAACAATAGTGGCAGTCAATTTTGTCCCTTACTAGTCAATTTTGTCTGTGTCAAAAAATGCAGTTTTATCAGTGCAAATTATGAAAAGAAGAAGATAAATGGCGTAATATGGGATAATGGATAATTGTTTTAGATTGTTTAGATTTGGAAAATGAAAAAGAAGAGACCAAAAGGCCAAAAATTTAGTAATATCCAAGTGCTTAGAAGAATTATTCAAATCAATTAAATATGCAAACATATAAAGGAACACGAGGCAATAATTGATAAGATATGCACAATAAAAAAATGAATTTTTTCAATGTTTTTAAATTTTTAGAATATATGAAAATACAACAAGCTAACCAATGATCCCATCAATACAAGAGTAATTAGAATCTATGATAAGTGGTATAAGGATTACATTTCATGCATGAAAAGTGTGAGATGTGCATGAATTCAAATAAAAAAATGTATCGTGTGTTGTAAGAAAACTATTTAGATCACTACTTGTGTAATCATGTGTAGGAGGAATAGGTATAAAAAATTTAGAATGATTTGAGATCCAATGAGGACTAGTAGGATGTGTTGCCAAATATTATACCTTCCAAGGAACATGTTGATCTATATGTATCACCAAGTTACAAGGTGTTATATTTAATGGTTCTTGTTGGGAAATAGACACCTTTTTCAAGAAGCTTGGTCTTACACTTGTTGCTTTTGAGACCTTTTCATTTTTTTCTAAATTGGTTGAATATTAATATTTTATTTAGGTACAACAACTTTAAATGTGGTTTATTCTTGCATAGATATACCAATTAACTGTGGTAATGGATGGGGATGAGGAGGTACCATAGATTATAAAGGGTATTCATATCTAATTTTTAAAATTGTAACAACTTGATTATAATAAATGTACTTTATGCACCTATGTACCATAGAAGGTATAACATAGAGCTTTTGTAACCAAGGGCATCGTAATAATATGTCAAGTGCCTAATTTTTTGGTATAGTTGAAAAGGAATATATAGTATAGCAAGGCCTAGTTGAAGAGGCAATACAGTGTGTCCCAAAGTGGTATGTTATTTCCCATTAAACGTATTTACATTTTTGGATGTTACTTGTATATCATGTCATGTGAAAAACAATAAATGAAGTAATGACATTGTGTATACAATCTCACTTGATCCATTATCAAATAACACACTATGAATCAATTGTTGATCATTAAAATACATATACATAAAGCATGAAAATCATAATCATCATCCACTATCTCACTATCATTAAAAATAATCATAAGATGTGGTAGAGTAGTTTGAACAATTACACTAATAATTTCATGTAGTGGATGATCATATGACCATGGATATGCATTATAAGCATGATGCATTATTGAATTATCCTTTTAGGCATCATGGTTTGGAAAAAGCTTGATGAAAATGTTCAAATTGGTATTTTCATTTTTTCAAGGACTAGATTCTTCTATAGGGGTGCCTAGGTCAATCACATTGTTGTTGATAAGATCTTGAATAAGATTCTTGAACTTAAAACATTTGTTATTAGAGTGACCATTACATCTATGGTAATCACAGTATGCATTATTATCAAAATATTTGCCTTGAGGTTTACTCATGTCAACTTTGAATGGTGGAGGTGGAGTAATAAGATCACACCGAAGTAGATTTTGTGGCAACTTCTAAGGTGGTTGTGGTAATCTAGAGAATTGCCTCCTTATTTGATATGATAAAATGATATTTTTAGAAGGTTGAGAAATAACATTATTTGTGATCTTTGCATCAGCTTTAGTGCCTCTTTGCTTAGCTTTGTAAGATGGTTTACTTTGAACTTTATTGTGGAAGTAGATGTAGATGTGGGTGCATACTTGAGCTTGTTCAAAGCAAAAAGATTGACTTATCTTTCTCTCTTTCTATGAAAAATTTCCTCAAATGGTTTGAATTTTTTGAAAATAATTGACTCGAGTAAAGGTGCAAGCAAAAATTGTTTGAAATATCTTGTAATTCATTATTTGTTAATGTGTTAGTAATTTTTCAAGCATAATCTTGTAATGAAGTACATAAACAATGATAGGATCATTAGTTCCTTGCTTAAGCTTAGCAATTTGCATATAGAAAACCTTTCATCAATGTTAATAGAAAAAAGCTGGAGATAAATATACTAGTGGATTTAATGCTTTGATAGGCAAGGTACATGATGTATTATGAGTGTTTATCAAATGTATTCTATAAGTCATTTGGTTATGCATGGGCATAGAGATCTATTGAAACCCTTGGTTTTCCCCCAAATCTAAAGGTGTGGATGTAGTAACAATATCAACAACAAAAGTAGCAACATATGTGGTAAGGTTAATAATATGTTGCTCAACGAAATCATTGGGTTTTTTATATATACTAGTATGATAAAGTTTATTTTGTTTTTATCAGGCTATAAATATCAAAGAGTCAATTTGATCAGGATGGGTATCAAGGTATTCACCGAATTATTTTACATCAATAAGTTCAAATCTACTATTCTCAACTACATAAAATTCTTGAGTCTTTTCATATTCAAAGGTCATAATAAGTACATTAAGAGGGTGTAAAGTAAGCTTTATATCATTTTGAATGTATAATCACTCTTGTGAATATGTAATGTTTGTGTTTTAGCCTATGATTTGATTTGTTTTATTGCATGGCTATTAATGTTGTTCCTTATTAGGGGAATAAAACATGTAATAACAACTAATAAAGCTTGAAACAAAAAGTACTCATCTAATATAACCATAGATTTCATTGCAAATGAGAGTAACATAAAACTAAAATGTAAATCCTATAAAAAGGGAAAAAATTATATATGGAAATTAGTAAATTATTAATAAATCCAAGGTCAAAATAAAGTGATTTTAGTGTCAGATATCAGACATGAGGTCAAAATAAAATGATTTCAGTGTCAATGATTAGATATGAGGTCAAAAGTAAGCTATTATAGTGTCATAGTTAGATTCAATGTTGAAATAAAATTCTATGTCAAATGTTTGGAAACTTTTTTAAACCTCAAGACAAAAAGTTTAAGCTATGCTCGAATAAAAGTAGGTTAACCAATATGTTTTATCGGAGTATGAAATTAATAGGTGAATTAAGCATAATTTAGATAAATTGAATAGAAAATTACATAACATTCTAAATCAACTTGCGATAAACATAATAGAATCAAAATACTAAATTAAATAATATGCAATTGAAATCAATAAGACTAAATATTAATGAAATGAAAAAATTAGTTATTTCTATATGAGATATGATTATGTGAAGCATAAGGATAGATATTGAAAAACTATTTGGTACAACTTCAATACAATTGTCACACGGGACACAATTTTTAGGTATCAAGGTTTTAACCCATGCCATGATAATTTTCTTAACCTTTTATTGAATTTAAAAAATACATAGCCAAAAATAGAGGATTAGAATATTCTCATATTTTAGTCACTCAAAATTGGTCACAAATACTTGATTATGTTAGTTTTGACCCTAATTCACTTCAATTGATGTGAACACTTAATAATGACCTATTTCGCTACCTCACTCTATCCTAAGCACCTATATGGACCTATCTCTTATATAAATTGTTATATAATGCCTAAAATAATGTTATACTATGAAAATCATACCTAAACATATGTAAGACCAATATTGGACCCATAAACACATGTTTCCCTTAAGAACAAAAATGTCTAGTAAGAGATAATAATGGTAGATGTTTTTATCCCCTATGGGATGTTTATCCATTTTACTTTTTTAATGACCATTTTCAAAATTTAGGCCCTCTCTTACAATTGGGTTTGTAATTTTATGATAGGTAGAATGAGGTTTTTCCCTTTTGGATTGCTATAAAGGCACACTTAAGTTACATATTCTACCACTTGGAAATTTTAATACATAGGCACACTTACACTAATGCACATTGAGCAAAGCTTCCCTACTCTTCCCAATTATGATTCTAATCACTTGAAGTGATCCTCAGCCAAGTCCAAAGCCTTTTTCATCTACGTTAAAGCAAATCATTATCAAGTATTCAAGCCATCTCTAGATGTATCCATATAGTCAAAGGAACATAATTGCAGAAAGCACTCTGAGTGGGAGAACTATGTCAACTTTAATTCCCTCTTTAGAGTGTTGAATGCATAGGTAACATTCATTCATCACAAGGGTGATTGGGGCTAGATCAGTCCATTACACTCCCCCCTTTTTCTATTTATAGGTTTTCAATCATTACAACCCCTATCATGGTTTCAACCTTGAATAAGTTATTTGCAAGTCTTTTGTACATATTCGAAGATCAAATATCCACATACAAACCTAATTTAAGATGTCACCAATGATCATGACCGGAGTTCTTGATTTTCAACAAAGGACAAGATCGACTATATCAAGATCAAGATTATAGTGGAAAATGATCTTATCCCAAATTAGATGATTATGTCATGCACCAATTTCAGTTCCAGGTTTTATGCAATTCCAGGGTTGGTTCCTCTATGTGTGTCTTAGGTGTCTATCAGCTTCACATAATCATATCTCATATAGAAATAACTAATTTTGTCATTTCATTAATATTTAGTCTTATTGATTTCAATTGTGTATTATTTAATCTAGTATTTTGATTATATTATGTTTATCACAAGTTGAATAGAAAATTACATAACATTCTAAATCAACTTGCGATAAACATAATAGAATTAAAATACTAAATTAAATAATATGCAATTCAAATCAATAAGACTAAATATTAATGAAATGACAAAATTAATTTTTCTATATGAGATATGATTATGTGAAGCTGACAGACACCTAAGACACACAAAGAGGAACCAACCCTGCAATTGCATAAAACCTAGAACTGAAATTGGTGCATGACATAATTATCTAATTTGGGATAAGATCATTTTCCACTATAGTCCTGATATGGTCAATCTTGTCCTTTGTTGAAAATCAAGAACTCAGGTCATGATCATTGGTGACATCTTAAATTAGGTTTGTATGTGGATATTTGATCTTAGAATATGTACAAAAGACTTGCAAATAACTTATTCAAGGTTGAAACCATGATAGGGGTTGTAATGATTGAAAACTTGTAAATAGAAAAAGGGGGGAGTGTAATGGACTGATCTAGCCCCAATCACCCTTGTGATGAATGAATGTTACCTATGCATTCAACACTCTAAAGAGGGAATTCAAGTCGACATAGTTCTCCCACTCAGAGTGCTTTCTGCAATTATGTTCCTTTGACTATATGGATACATCTAGAGATTTCCTGAATACTTGATAATGATTTGCTTTAACGTAGATAAAAAAGGCTTTGGACTTGGTTGAGGATCGCTTCAAGTGATTAGAATCATAATTGGGAAGAGTAGGGAAGCTTTGCTCAATGTGCATTAGTGTAAGTGTGCCTATGTATTAAAATTTCCAAGTGGTAGAATATGTAACTTAAGTGTGCCTTTATAGCAATCCAAAAGGGAAAAACCTCATTCTACCTATCATAAAATTACAAACCCAATTGTAAGAGAGGGCCTAAATTTTGAAAATGGTCATTATAAAAGTAAAATGGATAAACATCCCATAGGGGATAAAAACATCTACCATTATTATCTCTTACTAGACATTTTTGTTCTTAAGGGAAACATGTGTTTATGGGTCCAATATTGGTCATACATATGCTTAGGGGTGATTTTCATAGTATAACATTATTTTAGGCATCATATAAAAATTTATATAAGAGATAGGTCCATATAGGTGCTTAGGATAGAGTGAGGTAGCGAAATAGGTCATGATTAAGTGTTCACATCAATTGAAGTGAATTAGGGCCAAAATTAACATAATCAAGTATTTGTGACCAAATTCGAGTGACTAAAATATGAGAATATTTTAATCCTCTATTTTTGGCTATGTATTTTTAATATTCGATAGAAGGTTAAGAAAATTATTGTGGCATGGGATAAAACCTTGATACCTAAAAATTGTGTCCCGTGTGACAATCGTATTGAAGTTGTGCCAAATAGTTATAAAAATTGTGTCCCATGTGACAATTGTATTGAAGTTGTGCCAAGGAGAACGACATAAAGCATAAGGACATATATTGAAAAATTCAATGGTCAACATTTCAATTTGTGGAAGCTCAAAATGGAAGATATGCTTATGGATATAGATCAGTGTGTAATTGTATAAGGAGTGCAACTTGTGGGTATGAAGTTAGAATATTGGGAGAAAATTGATAGGATGGCAAAGAATTTGATCAGATTATGTTTGTAAGATATGATTTTGCTCAATGTTTTGATGGAGATAACTTCTAAATATCTTGGGACAAGTTCGGGACTTTGTATCAGTCAAAGTCTCTAATGAACAAATTATTTCTCCAAAGGAAACTATTTTTATTGAGAATGAATGACAATGACTATGTAGCTAAGCATTTCAATGCTTTCAATATTGTGGTAAGTCACTTAATTTAAATTGAAGTTAAAATGGATGAAGAAGAAAGGTGTTTTAGTTTGATTTGTTCTTTGCCCGACACTTGGGATAATTTATTTATGACAACAACTAATACTACATTGACATTGAAAATTGAGAACATAATAGGATCCTTGTTATCATAATAAATGAGGTGGAAATCTTTTGAGGATTATCAAACAAATGATGCCTTCTTTGTAAGATGTCATTTGCGAGAAATAACTAAAATAAAGTCAAAATAACCAAAGTATATAGGTAAATCTAAGATTACATGAAAAGATAAGAAATGTTGAGACTATGGTAAAACAAGGCCTTACAAGAAAAAATGTAAATATAAAAAGGTTGAAAAGGGTAAGTCATTTAATGATTACCTATTTTCATAACCAAATCCCTCTAGTGAAAACTCTAGGAATTTATTCTTAGAAATTTCAATTTCACATGCATATGATGGTGTATGGTTTATTGACTTAGTTACCTCTTTTCATATGACCCTTCATAGGGAGTGGTTCGACGAATATGAAAATATCAATGAATATGATGTATTTGTAGGAGGTAACTTGACCTATAAGATCATAAGTAGAGGGAGAGTCAAGTTGAGGTTTAAATATGAAAGGGTTGAAACCCTCCATGGTGTTATGCACATTCTAGGTTTGACTATAAACCTAATATTGATAAGTAATTTGAATGATGTGATTGTGCATATATCATTTAATAAATATAATTGCAAGATGGTTCGTGGAGTAATGGTACTTGCAAGAGGAGTTCGTACAAGAACATTTTTTAAGCTTAAGGCAAGCATTGTAAGTGATAATGTAATAACTATGTGGTTTTTGAAGTGAATGATAGATTAGATCATGATTATACATTTTTTATAGATAGGAAAATGTTGTGGCATAAGACGATGGGACACATTGGAGAGAAAGATGGTTCGTGGAGTAATGGTACTTGGAAGAGGAGTTTGTACAAGAACATCTTTTAAGCTTGAGGCAAGCATTATAAGTGATAATGTAATAACTATGTGGTTCTTGAAGTGAATAATATATTAGATCATCATTATACATTTTTTATAGATAGGAAAATTTATGGCATAAGACGATGGGACACCTTGGAGAGAAGGACCTTCAAGTATTAAAATCCAAAGGTATGACTAAAAGAATTTTTTGACTACCCATTATACTTTAATTTTTGTGAGCATTTTGTGTTTGGTAAGCAAACTCGAGTGAAGTTTCCTAATAGTGCTACAAGATTAAAAGGGATTTTGCATTAAGTGCACAATGATGTGTTTGAACCTATGAAAGTTTCATCACTAGGGAAATCTTTGTATTATGTTTCTTTTATAGATGTTTACTCAAGAAAAAATTAGGTTTATTGTATCAAGGCTAAATATGAGGTTTTTAATAAGTTTAAGGAATTTAAGGCTATTTTTGAAAACTAAACAAAGAAGAAGATTAAGCTTTTGAGGAGTGACAGTGGTTAACAATACAACTCAAATGTTTTTGAGTATTTCTATAAGGACTATGGAATATAAAGACAAGAGAAAACTCTCTATACACCTCAATAGAATAGAGTTGCATAAAGAATCAACATAATTCTGATGGAAAAGGTGAGAAGCATGCTCAATGATGCAAGATTAGAAAGAAAGTTTTGGGTAAAAGTAATCATGGCTACTTGTTATTTAATCAATAAATCACCCACATCAACCCTAGTTGATAAGAACCCATAGGAAGCATGGACTGGTAATAAACCCTACCTCAAACATCTTAGAGTTTTTGGATGTGATGCTTATATGTATATTTCAAAGGAAAAAAATAATGAAGCTAGACAACAAATTAGTAAAGTGTATCGTTATTGGATATGGTATTGGTGTAAAGGGATAAGCTATGAAATCTTAAAATTAATAAGATTATTTGTAGTCACAATGTTATCTTCAAAGAGGTCAAAGGGGTTCCAAAACAAGGACATCAAAAGGATGACGTTGAATGTATTTAGTTTGAATAAGAAGAGGAAGAGTGTCTTAATTAGAAGAAACTACAAGGTATGAACCAAAGCACGAGTTGCAAGAAGAAGTTCTAGATGAAGATTCAAAAGAATTTAAGGAAGACTTAAAACATGCAAAACTAATAACTTTAGTATTAAAAAGATCATATCGGTTGAGAAAATCATCTAATAAGTATAGTCCACATGTTTTCAAGTTTGCATTTCTTTTATCAAAATTTTTATTACAGATGAATCCCCCAATTCTATAAATGAAGCTTTCACCTCAAAAGAAACTAAGTCTTGGAAGAAAACCATGGAGGAAGAAATGGAGTCCTTAGATAAAAATTAGACATGAGACTTGGTAAAATTGCCAACTAGAAGAAAACCTATTAGCTGCAAATGAGTATTTAAGAAGTATAATGTAGATGGAAAAATGAAAAAGTATAAAATTCCCCTAGTAGCAAAGGGATTCTCTCACATAGAGGGAATTAATTTCAGTGAGATTTTTTATTCGATTGCTAAATTAAACTCAATTAGATTTATTTTAGCTCTTGTTGTTGCTTTTGATTTAGAAATAGAATTTATGGATGTAAAGACAACTTTTCTACATGGCAAGTTTGAGGAGGAAATCTACATGATCTAGCCAGAAAGCATTGAGATAAAAAGATTGGAGGATTTGGTGTGTAGGCTAAAAATTGTCTATATGGCTTGAAACAATCACCAAGAATGTGGAACTGTAATTTTAACAGGTATGTTGGGACTTGGGCTTAGAAAAAGCAAAGTTGATCCGTGTTTATCTTAAACATGAAGGTGAATTTTTTTTTATCAAGTATTATATGTGGATGATATGCATTTAATTATACTAATGAGGAAATTATCAACCAAGTTAAGTCTCAATTTTCATCTCACTTTTATATGAAGGATCTCGGTACTATAAAATAATTTTAGGCATGGAAATTAATAGAGATTTGGTAAATAGGAAATTGTGGTTAAATCAAAAGAAGTACATGAAATGATACTACAAAGGTTTAAGATGAAGGAAAGTAAGCATGTCAGTTCTCCCTTTCTTATTGGTCAAAAGTTATTTACTAAACATTTTTTTGAAACATAAGAATAAAATGAAGATGCGTCTATAGTCCCATATACTATTGTTGTTGGTAGCTCAATATATGAAATGGTATGTACCAGACCTAACAATGCTCATGTAGTGGGGGTAGTGATAAAATTTATGTCAAATCCAAGAAAGGAACATAAGATTATAGTGAAAAGGATACTCATGTATTTATGTGGGACATCGAACTATCAAATCTACTATAAGAGTAATCCTAGTAAAATTAAAACATTGAATCTATATGGTTTTATGGATTTAGACTAGGCTGAGATCTTGACTAGCAAAGATCTACCATTAGGTATATGTTTAATTTATTTTGTGGAGCTGTAAATTAGACGAACAAATGATAGGCTAGTTTTGCGATAATCACCATAGAAGCTAAGTACACGGTAACTACTCAAACAAGCAAGGAAGTGGTTTGGATTCAAAGGTAAAAATTTGTTGTTGGGTTTGTTCAAAAGGTTGTAAGAATAGAGTGTGCCTCTCAAAATTCAATTTATATATCAAATAACATGTTACGCCTAATTTCAATACCCTTTTTTTTCATGTGAAAAGTATTGACATGATTAATTATTGCATATGATGACTTAATGTAATAATATTTGAATCTACTAGTGGGGGCCAACTTGTTTGCATTTGTTTAAGTAGTATTTATCTGTATATAGTTGAATATGAAATATCACTATGTTAAAGCAATTTAAATTGTAACTTTATTTAAGATGACTCGTAGCATAATATTAATGAATTGATAGTATAAGCATTTGTTTATATTTAATCTTTACAATTCAATTAGTATGCAATCATGATAATCATAGTGAATACTCTTTATCTTGTTTGGCGATAATTAACATTTTAGTTTGTGGTATGGTTCGATGTGCATAGAACATGTTTTTTGTTATCTCAAGGTGATAATATTGAATAATATTTTTGGTGTGTCAATTATGCAACATTCATATTGATAATTGGTTTCAAGGTTTATGTTCTTAATAAGTGACCATGTTGACAAATGTGGATAAGCTAAGAACATGTATAATTTTGTTAGTCTTGATTATTATGCCTCTTCAATTGGACTACGCAAATGCATGATTGCAACATCCTTTTTCACAAATGGTTAAAATAATCCTCTTGCACACCACCAAGGCAATATACACATGTTGTTTGTTTAGTTGTAAGATTTATATAATTTGCATATTGTGTGACATTGTGTTAGGTTCCATGGTCAATTTTCAGTGTGAGGCATATATAATATGTGTATACACATAATATTTTTAACTTTATCATTTACTGATACTTTTTCTCTTGCAGTAACCTATCGAGTCTCAATCTCTCTTAGTGCACACCTTAAAAGGTGTACCAAAAAAGTGGTTGGCAAAGCTTTGGTACTTTTCAAGATTATTGGCCTCTATACCATTACCTAAAACCACTACAAGCTACCCTTATCCAATTCCATAAGCAATAAAAACCTATTTATATACTCCTTTAATCAATTCACCATCCAAAATAGCCCCTACTTAAGTAAACAGCCTTTTTACTCATTTCTCCTAATACATTCACCTGATTGACCTTGGTGGGAACCTAGTGCATGTTACAAAACTCCGTCGACCAAAGTCGACCTAGTTCGAGGCCTAACAATTATTTTTCCTACCAAACAAGGTTGACCCAACTGACCTACTAAGCTAAATTACTGGGAGGGTTTAGGTTCAATCTTTTGTTATAAATACCCCCTTCACTTCATTTCTAAATATGCATATCATTAACATTCAAAAATTTGCTTATACTGTCATTTGAAGATTTCATTGCTTAGGGTTATGCCTTGGAGTAGTAGTATTCATCTTGTGGAGGTATTGGATGCATAGGATAAATATTCTAGCCTAGAGATGATATATCCTTGTGATCCTTACAAGCCATAACAACCTCTTACAAAATACGATTGGCCAAGGGAGAGATTGAGGCATGATGGGTTCACTTTAACAAGGTAAGTATACTCATAGCCCTTCATTTTTATATGTAGATGTTGCATAACTAATGGCTTGAATTGTATATCTACTTACTTATATTACTTCTATATTATCTTGAATAGAACTATCTTTACTTGTTTATTATCTTTTTCATTTGTGCCATAAACTTTGGTGAGCAGTAGATTAGCTTGTATGTTCATTTACTATATTATCTTGTATATTTGTTTAGTAGATTAGTTTATTTTATTTTATCATATTATAAGACCTAAATATGGTTATTACATGATGACATTTGACTAGAGGCCTTAGAAACCTCTCATTTGCTATTGCGTAGTAATATATCCTTTAGTTAAGTTTAGTAAATCCATAAATGGCCGTGACACCAACATAACAAAGTACTACTAAGCAAATTATTAGTTGATTACATTCTTCTAACATGGATATTACTAAGTAGGATAAGTTGTAGATCTATCTTATTTCACTTGCATAAATTATAGTGAACCCAACGTGAATCTAACCCTTATAATTTTTATTTATAGTTAATTGGATAAAGCATATTGATCCAATTTAACTCTCTATGTGTAGGTTATTAAACTTCATCAAGCTTGTCGACATACGTCAGCGCTTTATGTGCAGGTTATTAAAATTTATTGATCCCTTCAAATTAGTTTAGCTCTGTGTGTAATTTTTTCAACTTTGTCGAGCCTTTCAACCTAGTTCAGCTCTATATGTGCAGGTTTTCCAACTTTGTCGAGCATGTTGACCTAGTTCAACTTGTTGTGTGAACGGTTTCCAGCTTCATCAAGCCTGTCAATCTAGTTTTACCTTATGCACACAAGGTTTTTATTGTCAGCTAGTTAGATCAAATTGATTGATCCAGTCTTTTCTTTGGATTTTTAGCTAACTAGGTCAACTTATTTGATTCTATTCATTTTTGTATTTCATATTTAATTAACTACATTGATATGATCGATCTATTTTTATTTCATCTATTATTTATCAGTTTTATTTCAACTAGATCAATTAACTCAATTCTATTTAATAATACTATTTTATATCTTTTACAAGATCAAACACTCACCTAGATGACCTAATTAAGATAACAGTTCAACATCTTTAGGAAAAACCACTACATCAACTTAGTCGATTGTGTCCTATATGCCAAGTTCACTCTAACCAATTCAATATTTTTACTTTGTTACTTTTTTTATTTTCCCACTTTTAGTTAGAATTAAAATTTATTTTTTTTACAATTTTTTTAGTTCTATTAGATTGTACCTCATAACTAACTATATAGACTAAATTATTCTAGCTATGTCTTTATTTTTTGCCTAAAAAACTTAATCGACCTATTCGACATAGTTCTATTCTATTTGTCCAACTTGATTGACCAACTCAATCTTATTCTATGTGCTTCATTATTTAGCTTAAACAAATAAAATTAACCTATATCTAAAATCAATTACAACCACTTTACTTTTTAATTAGTTGTTTGTTTATTTACTTTCGAAAACTATAACTTGGCTTTCAAAATATTGATATTTGCATTTAATTTTCATTTTGTTTGGTTTTTCATATAAACTATGTACTGTAGTTTTAAAATTACTTATCTACTACCTTGAAGGGATACACAATGTTCTATTTATGGTCCTTGTCTATCGTTTACAAATATCGTGGCATGAAGGGCTGGCCCTAATACTCATAGCCATAGTACTGAGCTAAACATGATTTTTAGTTTTTATGTACCTCATGATATTTTAGAAATACTTAGGATTTCCCTTTATATTGAATCTTAAGAATCCATCCATCGATTTGATTATGTGGTGCATTGGTTAATGGTTAACACCAAAAAGTTACTTCTAGCTTACCCTTGAAATCGAGTTTAGTGGGCCATGTGAATGACACTTCCTCTATAATTAACACTTTAAAATATTGGGTTGACACTATCCAACATACAAGCATTTAACTTTGAAACCCTACACTAGAAATCACAACCTTTACTACAACTTAATGATCTTCTTTTTGAACAATTACTTAGCATCTAAATTACAAATTTGTTGCTTGTTGTTTGTTATTCTATGTTGTATTGTAGATTGTATTAGCCAACATTGATACAAGCTTTATGTTGTGTGTTTCAACTAGATCAACCAACTTGACCTAGATGCCTATGTGCTTAAAATCTATTTTTTGTATTTAGAAATCAATCATCTAGAATTAGATCATTAAAAATTATTACCAAACTATAGAAATTAGTTGACCAACTCAACCCAATCTATTTACAATCTATTCTATTTTCCTGCATTCACAACTAGATCGATTAGGTCGACCTAGTCTATTTTAAAATTATTATATATTTTTATTCTACCAACTACATTGACCTGGTTGATTTTGTACCTTCTAACTTACATAGTTTATCTCTAGACTGTGTCATCTTTTTCTATTAAAAAACCAACTACATTGACCTGGCCGATTTCATGCCTTTTGGCTGACATAGTTTATCTCTAAACCATGTCATCCTTTCTCATTAAAAAACCAACTACATTGATTGGTTGAATTCATACCTTTTAGCTGACATAATTTATTTTTTGACCTGATTCTTGCCAAGTCAATTCAATCCAATTAGTGGGCGATTTAGTTTTATTCCTAGAAGCTTTTTTTTAAGATCAACCTACACACTATTATCTTTATTCTCACTTTATTATAAATCATGAAATCACCTATAAAGATATTTCTTGATAACCTTATCCCATTTATAAGATACATGGGTTATTCTTTTCTATCCACCCTAGCCACCCAAGAGGATAATCTCTCATGGTGTACTTATTCCAATCCTTCATCTAAATCTATTGATTGCAACATGGTTCAAATTACCTCAAGTGATGATTTAGATGGATCTAAGCCATTTCATATATCTTAGGATAATACCTTACCTAAACTTCATTATTACACCATTGGAGCAATGCTAGGATAATAAATAATCCCATAGGGAATCATCCCATAAGAAACATTCATATACCTAATTGTGGGAATGTTCCTCCTTCCAACACTAAAAATCAAAATACTAGCAACCAAAATACATCGATCGATACCACTCAAATTTTTTCTCAAATGGTTCAACAAATAAATTTTATGCAAATGCCTAATAATTCCCAAATGATGTAAATGTAACATCACATATTACAAATGACCAATCAACCTCTTATTATCATGCCTCAAAATAATCAGAATTTTATCCCTCCTCCTCTTAAAGATGCCATCAGAAATATCATTCCGCAACCTCTTATGCATAACAAGATGCTTCAAAAACTTCAAATGGAACCTTTAGCCCTTTTATAGTATCCATTGATATTGGAAATATATCTCTAACTATTAAATATGATAGAACTAAAGACCCTACCTCTTTACTTAAAGCAATCGGTAATATCTACAAGGAATGGGTCCAACCAAATAATTTTGCTACTACCGAACTCTTAGTCAAAACATTCACAATAGATGTTTTAGAATAGTATAATCAATTGCCTCAACATTCTATCTCACAATTAGCAGATTTGGTCAATGCTTTAGTTAAATAATTTCAACAAAATGATCTTCCTAAAAATTGTCTTAGTCAATTTATCAATGCTAGGTAATCATCCTCAAAATCAGCTCATGTTTTTATCAAATGATAGAAATCATTAACTCATAAAGCAGATCACAACATGACTGATGATAATCTCTTTAAACTATTTATCATCGCATTAACACCTTCCCTTCAATATAAGGTTAGAACTTTTTCTCCACAAACTTTAAATGAAGCATTTGATCAAACTAAAAGACAATATTTCCTTATGAAACAAAATTGAGCCAACCCATAGCTCAACCAAAGAATCTTTCTAAACCTCAACTAATGCAATTACAAGTGTTAATCCTTAAACAAAATCAAAGGTAACTAAAATAGAAAATTAAATTATTTCCTATCCACCATTAACAATACCAAAAATGAATAAAATATTATCTGCATCTAAACCCTTCACCTACAACAATAACACACCCCCCCCATCATGGTATGATCCTAACCAATTTTGTTTGTTCCATGTTGATATTGGTCATTCCTATGAAACATATGACATACTTATTAGATTTTCAATTTCCTTCATGTTAGGTGACACATTTGACCATGATGCTATGATAAAATTATGTCATCATGATTATTTCAAAGCTTCTCAAAAGAAATAGGTTACTAAACCCATACCTTCAAAACCTCAAAAATCCTATTCCACTTCTAAAACACAACATTTAAATGATAATATATGTGTAATTGATGTCAACTATGACTAATATTACATCAATGCTTAGTATATGAATGCAACTAAAGTTAATTATAGACGTAAACCTTTTCACAAGGATCCTGTCACTAAACCCAAAAAATACACTATCAATGAATAATTACTTCAAGATACTTCAACTATTTAACCACATCTTCCGAGCGAAATGATGAACCACTTCCACAACCAAAACCCCAACATAACACTTTTATACCTATGAAACACATCATACCTCATAAACCTCATGTTGGTTCCTTATCCTCTAAATCACATTATAATTTTTTGAAAGAGCTTAATTTGATGTCTTGCAAATTTCCCCTTGTGGAATTAGTTTTAAACTCTCCCTATCATCATAAATTCCTTATGCAACAATTACAAAACATAAAAGAACCATAATCTCATGAATCTAAAATTCCTTCTAACGATCTTTCACTTACACAAGTCCACACAATTGAAACAATTTCCACATCTTTAAAACCGTCCTTAGAATTTATCAAAGAGGATATGATTAATGATGAGATTCTTTTTTGAGCATATGATCTGCCTCTCTTTATTAAAATAGGAATCAACAATATCCTAATTCAAAAAGTATTAGTGAATGAATGATTAGGAATTAATGTCACCTCTCTTTAGTTAATTTAACAAATTAGATACACCAAATAAAATTTCAAATAAACATTCCTCACATGTAGATGATTTGATAAAACCAATAAAAAACCACTTGGTTGCATTTGGCTCCCACTTACCATTAGATCCAAGATAATTCACTCTAAGCTTATGGTTCTTGATCTTCTATTATCTTACAACATACTTCTTGGTCTCCTATAGACACATCATATGTGTGTCATTTCTTCTTCAGGGGATTCAATGTATCAATTTCATACATAATGTCAAACACTACAAAAATGAATTTGTTCCTAATCTTTGGAGTATTCAATTACCAAATCCTAAATCTCAATATCGTATTTTAGCTATTTCCCATATCAACGGTCCACCTCTACCTCAATTTTTTAACATTCATTCTAATTTACATGTCACCCTCATCGATTCAAATGATGATGAACCATAAAATTCTTGAAATACCACTCGATTACATCCTTATATAACAAAATGGCTTCTTACTTCTTTACTCCCACATGATCATACCATTCCCTTACTTGATGATACTACTAATACTCCCCCTTCATACATGCATATGAAGCCTCTTACACATTGATTTCACTTGTAATGAATATGGAGTGGTAAAACTATTTAAAGATCCTTTAACTAAGTCTCCTAATAAATTTAGCAACATAGGTGCTTCCACCATTGAGTCTCTTATGAAAACTGATGCATGCACTATTTATCACACCTATGATGATAATTATATCATGTCTCAAGCCCAATCATAATATTTATATGTACAACAGTCTCAAAATACATTAGCCAAAATACATGCCTTCAGCTGTAATGTCCATGTCATTCATATCTCATCTTATACTAAATCAGAACCTAAAGGTTATGTATCCATTACTAATCCATAATTACTACATGTTCCATGGGTAATCAAATAATTCTTGACTATGGCATCATCTGAACCTTCTATACAATCCACTTTACCAACCATAAATATTATTTCCCCTTCATTTGACTGTACTGATCAATCTACATTATTACCATCTAAATCTATCCAACCAAACTTGATTGAGGAAAATTTTACTCAATTATCACTTGAAATCCCAATCATTGAACAAATTAATACAATTACTACAGACATTATTGACTTACCTCAACCCAAACTCACCAACACTTAATCTTTATCCATAATTCCACCTAAAATCACCTTAGATGCTAAAGCAATTGAAGTAAGATAGATGCATTCCATATATGATATCAAAGGTGATAAAACTATTGATCTTGAAGTAGATGTTGAATATTATGGACCTTTATGAACACTTCCTTCTCCATTCTAGAGAACCTCAACTTCCATGCCAACATCATAAGCTTGGTAATTTTCAACAAAAGGTTCATATTTTACTAATTTTATTGCTAGTGTGGACCCTAAAATAAATCTTATCTCTTCCCTCCCTACCACTCCATATCATTTCCAAGATGGAAGTGTTATGCTTATCAAAGAAACCATAAAAATTAAATATGGTACACCGACATATCCTTGACCAATTATCGTATCGAAAAACCTCACTCCCGAAGAGCACAATAATTTTAGCCTCTTATTTGACAAATATCATGAAACTTTCACTTGGTTATAAGAAGACATTCCAGGAATTGATCTTAGTATTATTGTCTATAATATCATCACTTACTCAAATGCCAAACCCATATGATAAAAGTAATGAAATTTCTGTACTGAGGTTTCTAAATTATGTCATAAAGAAGTCATCAAACTTTTGGATGCTAAATTCATTAAACCTATAAATTACTCAGAATGGGTCTCGAACATTATACCTATTCACAAAAAAGTAACCTTAGTTATTGACATATGCATTGAATTTCACAACCAAAATTTAGTGTGTCCAAAATATAATTTTACCTTACCATCAATAGAAGCCATCGTTGATTCCACTATCGATTACGAAATGCTATCACTCATGGACGGTTTCTCAGGATATAACCAAATTCATATAACTCTTGAGGATCAACATAAAAACAACATTTATCATAGAATGGGGCACCTATTGCTATGTTAAATGCCTTTCGATCTTAAAAATTCTAGAGCTATTTATCAATGTTCAATGAAACATATCTTTCATAATCTTATTCACAAAGCCATCAGAACTTGTGTGGATGGTCTCATTGCCAAATCTAAACATCATCATACTCATCTTCATAATTTAGCTATCTTACTTTATCGATTCATTAAATACAAAGTTAGACTTAACCCCTTCAAATGTGTGTTTGGTGTTACTTTTGATAAACTATTAGGTTTTCTAGTCTCTCACCTAGGCATTGATGTCGATCTAGCTAAAATCAAAGTTATTATCAACATGTATATTCCTCATTCCATTCCATATTTATGAACATACCTTAGAAAAATTGAGGCAATTTATTGTTTTATTCCAAAAATGGCCTATTGTATCTACTCTGTTAATTCCCTTCTCAAAAAATCTAATGCCTTAAAATGGATGGATTCATGCCAAAAATGATTTGATACCATCAAAGAATATTTGCTTCATCCACCTACTCTTTTCCCACTTTCAAATCTTTTATCGTCAGTAGACACCTCCTTCTTGACAATCTTTGGTGTAAAAAACTAGCGACAGTAGGCAGGGGCCGAATGGTTACGGCTTCACACTATTAATAAAATCATTTTTTTACAAAACACTTGTTTAATTTTTGATTCTCAGGATCCTTTGAAAAGGGCAAGAGAAGAGCATACTTTTGAAACAAGGCTACTAGATTTCTAATGCTTAGAATTTTTTTGATATGAACTCAATGGAGTGAAGGCTTATTTATAGTATTTTAGGAGGTCCTGCCTGAGTCACTGTCAAGGCGGTGTCAAGTCCCATCATACTTTACAGCGTAAAAGTTAATCTATAGGGAAATACTGTTGGATGCACTGGATGATGATGATGTTTGGTGACGTGGGTCCAACATTGCTTCTGCTTTAGACAGTAAGTCATCTTTGCTAATTGGATTGAAAAGAAACCTGAGCTGGAAGGTACTAGAAAGATGTCAGTGCTGGGGTCCAGCTTCGCATGCGTGATATCGTGGAGTGATGTAAAAGTAAGATTCCCACTCTAGCTATCTTCTGACGATGGTATGCATGACAGTGTCTTGATCATGATTCTCCTCTTCATGAATACGATGCGGGCCATGCCTGACAATCCACTGGTACAGATGTTCATTGAATGGAGACCTAATTTTTATCAACCATGTCCATAAAGGATGCTTTAGTGATTCAGTGAATTGGTGATATAGGAATTCACTATTCAATCTTTCAATATAGATGACTCCAGAGTTTTGATGGTGATTTGCCTGGATAGTAGTTGTTGAAGACATTTGTAGATCTTGTCCTGCTGCATAAGAAATCCTAGTATATTGAGGATGCAACCCTTCACGAAGAATTTGTTCTTGGACAAGGATATTAAAAGATGGAAATCCTTGATTATAAATTCTGGTTAAATTAAAACCAGGAATGGGTTGATGCATTAATGTTGCTGGAGGATTTTTGCTAAGCCAATCTGCAATAGTATTATTAGTACCTTTAATATGTTCTACTGAAAAATTAAACTGGTTAAAAAATGCTTGCCATCTAACATATTTACTGTGACCATCCTTCCGACCATGATCTTTTTCTTTAAAGGTCAGAAATCTAGTACAGTCAATAATTACAATAAAATGAGGCAGATGGAGAAGTTTTAACATAAACTTCTCTAAGCATTTCTTTACAGCATAGATTTCTTTATCAGAAGAAATCCATTTTAGAACATCAGTACTGAAAAATCCACTAGTGAATTCACAAATGAATTCTTTATTGTTAACTATGGAAACAAGTACTCCTCCCCATGCAATATCGGAGGCATCAGTATAAACCTTCATTTGGTCAGATTTTGGGATATGAAGTTCGGGGAGAGAAGTAACTGTAGATTTGATCTTTTGAACAACTGATGTATGTTTTTCTTCCCAACAAAAAGCTTTCTTCTTCTGGAGAAGCTCTTGAAGAATGTACCTATCTTCACTAGAGTTAGGATAAAAACTATTTAAATAGTTGAGCAATCCCAAAAATGGTTGAAGCTTAGATTTATCTAGCTTCTCTGGAAAACTGATGACCTTTTCTTTAATATGTGGCTGTATCTGCAGTCTGGAATCTCGAACAATCATTCTGAGGAAATTACATTCAGTTTTGCATAACTGAATCTTTGTTTCGAAAAGTACTATTCCTGCATCGTGAGCCAATTGAAAGAATTTGGAGAGATGAGTAAAATGATCAATAAGACTATTACTAAAAATTAGTATATCATCAATATATACACATAAAAAATTAGATGTGCCTTGGAAGATCTTATCCATGTGAGCTTGATAATATGCTAGGGCATTCATCAAGCCGAAAGGCATCACTGTCCATTGAAAATGGCCAAAAGGCCAACTGAATGTTGTCTTTTCCCTGTCAGCTTCCTTGACTCTGATTTGATAAAAGCCAGATTTACAGTCAAATTGGGAGAAGTATTTACATGCTGTAACTTTCTCCAACAGATAGCTTTTATCTGGAATTAGATATGGAAATGGTTATGTAATAGCATTTAGTGGTCGATAATTGATGACCATTCTTTTCTTTCCTCTTTTCTGCTCAGAATGTTTGTTAACCATGAAAGCATAACAACAGAGAGGGGAAGTTGATTCTTCAATAAAACCATTAGCCTCTAGTTCTTTGATCTGGAGTTCCATATCATTATAATCCTGCATTGGTATTGGGATCTTTTTTCCAATCTTCATATGTTTACCTTCGAGGAGTTTTATATCCATCTCAAGCATAGATTTAGACCAAAACTGCTGAGGGTTGTCAAAACAGATAGTGGCTTTAATCTTTTCTCCTATTTCTTGGATTTCAGCTGGGATTATTATCTCTGGTATTTGAGTCATTGAACTTGAAAATTGCTTAATGGCATAAATGAGGCGAGGAATTCTAAGCCTTTCATTTTCTATTGTAAACATGATACTCTTGGTGGTTGAACCATACATAGAGTATCTGTCAATAAAGGCACCGCCTAGAAGAATATCTATAGGCATTTTATCTAAGGCAAAAAAGTCAGCATGGAAGATTTTATTTTGTATCCAAAGGGTTTGTTGATGTTTATATTTGTTGCAAATAAAACTGTTCCCTTGGACATCTAGGCTCTAATAAACTAAGGCATCATCCAATGTCTTCCAATCATAGATGAGTTGTGATTTTGCAAATGAGAGAGAAGCTCCCGTATCTATCTGAGCATCTACTAATCTGCCATTAATTTCTAAAGTGATGAACTGGGCAAACTTTCCATTAATTAGCTGAGTTAAATAAGCTGGTTGTGGAATTTCTAAGGGAAGAATGCTAGTACATACCAATTTTTGTCTCCCTAGATCTTGAATAATGGATTGTTAAGTGTAGATGTCTTCAATTTCTGGTTCTGCTTCTTCTTCTTCTTCTTGGGGGTTACTGCATTCACCTAGGGAGTAATCCTGATCTGTGTAGAAAGAACTTTCTACTTCTTCATCCTCTTCTTTGTCTTCTATGGGCAATAGCACATCCCATTGTGGCTCTATCTTTGGTGCTTGAATTTCTCTTGGACTATCTCTGTTGGTGAATTTATTTTTGATTCAAGAGTCACTGGGCTTGAAAGAGCTCTGAAATTGCAAAGGAGGATGTTGTGGTCTTTGCAATGTTGGTGGATTCCTTGGCATTGAGGGTTGTCTCCCTCTGGATGTTCCTTCTCCTTTGGAGTATCCTCTTGTCCTTGGTTTTTTTGGTCTTTCTGGTACTTCTTGATGATGTCTAGACCAGGTTCCATGTGCTTCATAGTGTAGCTGTGAAAAATCATGGTGTCGTGGTCGATACCATGGGCGTTGCATGTTGGTGAGTGGTTGTTCCAAGTCGTCGGCTAATGACTCAAGAGCATCTGCATCATCGTAGTCAACTGAGTCTTCTTCGGGGAGATCATCTAGAATTGGTTCATAGATGTCATCTTATAGGTAAAGATCTTCATCAGAATCTACAATATCCCACCATGCTGCTATGTTGGAGGTAAAAATAGCTTGAAATGCAAGATTTTTGGAGTGACATTGAGGAGCAATATGGCCAGGTTTACAATAAATGTAGCAAATAGGCTATTTGGATGGAGGATGAGCAATGTGTCATTTCTCGAGGAAATGATGAAGAGGTGCATAGGAATGCTTGCGAGGAAAAGAGCAGTGCTAAAAAGAAAGGTGCTTGCGACACTACTTTTGCTATTTGTGAGGCTGCACAAATGGTCGACAACCAAATGGGGCTGTTTCTTGAAAAGTAGGAGCAATGTGGGAGGCTTGATGCTTTGTGAGTTTCTGAATAGACTTAGTCTCAAAGACTAAGCACATAGCTTGCTGCTTAGAAAAATCAATCACATCTGAGAGAGAGAGAGATCTTCAATGGTCAGTCCCTTAAGATCAATATAAGAAATAACTCTATCAATAAGATTATATGGTAGAGCATGCAAAAATTTGATCTTAATCTCAGTGGATGAGAAACTCTTGCTTTCATATGCCAATTCTCTAAATTGTTTGGCAAATGCATCAAACTATTTTAAGTCACATAGCTTCATTTTGAGAAGCCATTTTTTGGATTCCAGTTCTCTATTTATAATTGGAGGTGCAAACTCATTGATCAATAAATTAAATAATGTGGCTAAAGAATCAGGCTAATTATGTACACATTGATATTGTTCGACTTCAGACATAGTGTTCCACCATTGATTAATAATACCTCTAAAAAATTTTGATGCAAAACAAGTAGTTCCAGCTTGATCTAAATGGGCATTAATAGTGATGACTCTCATAGAATTACACCATGCAGTGATTTCATTTAGTGGATTCAATAGATCATCAATATTAAGATATCAGGGCTGCAACTAGACATGCATTCTTTGCATAAAGGTAGTATTAGACTACTTTTGGTTGGTCTTAAAATTGGAGCCAAAAGTAACAGGCTTTTTGACAGAAGATTCTGCCTGCTGATCCCATTTTGAAAGCCAATCTAAGCTATCTTCTAAAGTATCTAGCTTAGAATCAATAGAAGATACCTTTTGTTGTATCTTCTCTACATTATCTCTAATATACAAGACATCACGACAGAGGTCATCAAAATTCTCTATAAAATGTGAATTGAACCTTGCAGTATAATTTATCTATTTGAATTCATTGGAGGTTTCAACATCTCCTTGATAAGCAGCTAAAAAATATTGTACAGTTCCTGCTGGTTGCTTATAAACTCCTTTATGAGGTGGCCATCTTCCACCTTTATACAGAGTAACTTTGTTCTGTGTAGAATTCCAGACTATCTTCTCTAGGAAGATTCATCATTGTACAGGGTAATTGATGCTTTAGATCATTCCCTTGGTTGATTTCTTCATCTTCTATCAAAATATGACCTATTTTGACAGTTCTTCGAGAAGAAGTAGATGGTCTGGAAGGAGACAAATGAGAAGAATTAACAGACAAAGATCTAGGAAGTATATTTACAGTTTTGCCATCACTTTTATTTACTGTGGCTTGACCTTTCATTCTGGGAGAAACTTTATTCAACCAAGCAAGTTTCCAATCAAAAGGTATTTCTACAGACTCTATATGACCTTTCTGGAGTTGGACATTACGACTTAGTCTTCTAGCATAAGGCAGATTTTCTAAGATCTTTGGATGATTAGTATTCGTCATGTTATAAACAATAGAAATATTGATTGAAGCATACTTGAATTCACCAAACATATCAAGACCAAAAAGAGAACTAAATAATCCCCAACAATCTAAAGATCCATTTTTAACTTCTTTACATCCCTTATCACAGACGATGACAGAAAGATTTGGACAAAACTCAAAACAAATTACTTCATCATTCAAGCGACCAAGACTGGATATTTGACAAGAATGTTTAAAACTGACTTGATGACTATCACACAAAGCAAGATATAAAATAGGCTTTATGTTACCAGGAATCAAAGGAGTTATATGAATTTTGATAAGACCAAAGTGGACAAATTTCACATCTTCATGTGACCTGATATAAGTGATCTTAGATTCAGGTAACAAAGATAGTAAATTTGTTTGGAAACTCTTCTTTGGCTTATAACTAAGGGTTAACTCAACATATTTGATTCGAGGTTTAACAAAAGACATATATGTAGAATTATAAACAAACTTAGATTTCAATAGTTTAGACTTTTTATAGACTTGTGAAGCTTTAATAGCCAGGGGTTTGTACAGGCTATTTTCCTTTTCAAGGTTTTCTTCAATGATTTCAATATTTGGACAATTAGATATCTGTTCAGGAATGAAGGAAGGAAGTTCATACATTCCTTCTAGTTCAGACTCATTCATGATTTCTATTGTGGAGGTAGTTGAGGCTTTTCCAAATTCCATGGTAGAGAAATTTGAGGTCTGGTAAGCGAGAAAATTCTAGTAAGGGAAATAAAAGATGTAGAGATAAAAGAGGCCTATGACAATTTAAAACAGCTGAAGAATCGATGCAATAAACTTTCCCAAATAATTTTGCAAAGCAGAGAACTCAAAAAGTTGAAGCTAGGAATTCTTACAGATCAACAAATTCTTCACAATAGATAACAGTGACTTTGTGTTTGGCTCTGATACCAATCTTTTATCATTAGTAGATGCCTCCTTCTTGACAATATTTGGTGTAGAAAACCCACGACAGTAGGTAGGGGCCGAATGGCTATGGCTTCACACTATTAATAAAATCAAATTTTTACAAAACACTTGTTTAATTTTTGATTCTCAGGATCCTTCGAAAAGGGCAAGAAAAGAGCATACTTTTGAAACAAGGCTACTAGATTTCTAATGCTTAGAAATTTTTGGATATGAACTCAATGGAGTGAAGGCTTATTTATAGTATTTTGGGAGGTCCTGCCTGAGTCACTGTCAAGGCGGTGTCAAGTCCCATCATACTTTACAGCATAAAAGTTAATCTATAGGGAGATACTATTAGATGCACTAGATGATTATGATGTTTGGCGGCGTGGGTCCAACATTGCTTCTGCTTCAGACAGTAAGCCATCT
This sequence comes from Torreya grandis, assembly GCA_037957365.1. Taxonomy (NCBI): domain Eukaryota; kingdom Viridiplantae; phylum Streptophyta; class Pinopsida; order Cupressales; family Taxaceae; genus Torreya; species Torreya grandis. Next base: position 7,704,638 of record JARHVA010000108.1, read on the forward strand.
TCACTGATTGGATTGAAAAGACACCTGAGCTGGAAGGTACTAGAAAGATGCCAGTGCTGGGGTCCAGCTTCACATGCGTGATATCGTGGAGTGATGTAAAAGTAAGATTCTCACTCCAGCTGTCTTCTGATGATGGTATGCAAGACAGTGTCTTGATCATGATTCTCCTCTTCATGAATATGGTGCGGGCCATGCCTGGCAATCCACCGGTACATATGTTCATTAAATGGAGACCTGATTTTTATTAGCCATGTCCATAATGGATGCTTTAGTAATTCAGTGAATTAGTGATACAAGAATTCACTATTCAATATTTCAATATAGATGACTCCAGAGTTTTGATGGCAATTTGCCTGGATAGTAGCTGCTGAAGACATTTGTAGATCTTGTCCTGCTGCATAAGAAATCCTGGTATATTGAGGATGCAACCCTTCACAAAGAATTTGTTCTTGGACAAGGATATTCAAAGATGTAAATCCTTGATTATAAATTTTGGTTAAATTAAAACTAGGAATGGGTTGATGCATTAATGTTGCTGGAGGATTTCTGCTAAGCCAATCTACAATAGTATTATCAGTACCTTTAATATTTTCTACTGAAAAATTAAACTGGTTAAAAAATGCTTGCCATCTAACATATTTATCGTGACCATCCTTCCGACCATGATCTTTTTCTTTAAAGGTCAAAAATCTAGTACAGTCAGTAATTACAATAAAATGAGGCAGATGGAGAAGTTTTAACATAAACTTCTCTAAGCATTTCTTTACAGCATAGATTTCTTTATCAGAAGAAATCCATTTTAGAACATTAGTACTGAAAACTCCACTAGCAAATTCACAAACGAATTCTTTATTGTTAACTAGGGAAACAAGTACTACTCCCCATGCAATATCGGAGGCATCAGTATAAACCTTCATTTGGTCAGATTTTGGGATATGAAGTTCGGGGAGAGAAGCAACTATAGATTTGATCTTTTGAACAGTTGGATGTTTTTCTTCCCAACAAAAAGCTTTCTTCTTCTGGAGAAGCTCTTGAAGAATGTACCTGTCTTCACCAGAGTTAGGATAAAAACTATTTATGATCATCCATTAATTCTATATACATCATACACCTCCATATTAGTTGGGGCAATGCTCACCCAATAAGATGATAATAGTAGAGAATATGGTATCTACTATATTAGTCACGGTTTAATCAATTATGAGAAATGCTACACAAACGCAGAGCATGCTTATTTAGTTACAATTGAAAAGCTTCTGCATTATATGATATATCAAACTACTTATGTCATTGTCCATTCTACTCCACTCCATCATTTCTTCTCCAAATCTTTCATACCTAGTGACTGAATCAACAAATAGATGGTCTTGTTGATGGAATTTGATCTCTAAATAGTACACAAAAATTTGTTAAAGGTCATGTCATCAAAGATAAACCTGTGGCTTCCTCCCTACCACATAATAGTCACCTTTAATATACTCTTCGAAATGAATAAATACTTTATATTGAATCTCTTAATTGAGCAATATCATGCAAAGATTACTTCCATAATTCAACTAATGTTCTAGAAGCAAATAACCATGATGAACCCGATCTTCCTCCTACCTCTAGATTTAAAGTAGTCACTAAAGAATCACCAGAAGTCACAATTGACTTGAATTAATAAACTTGGACACTTCACTTTCATGGTGTAAAATGTCTTCAATGAGTTGGGGCAGGTTTTATCTTAACAAACCTGCATGGTAAAATCAACCCTCTAGCATTTCAATTAACCTTTGATGTCACTAATAATATCGTTGAATATGAAGCTTCAATATTAGTTATGCAATCTATAATTGATTTAGGCATCCCATATTTACATGTTTGAGGTGATTTACAACTCATATATCATCAAGTTAGTGGAGATTATCAATGTAAGTGTGAAAACCTTGTAGCATATTATCAAATTACCACTATGCATGCCAAATAAATTACATCTTTCACTATCAAACCAATTCCATGAGAATAAAATGCAATAGCTGATTCTATCACTCCATCAACATCATTATTTCATCCTCATCAAGTTCTACATGATTCTCAAATCCTTATCCAAATGAGGAATTCACCTTCTTCCTTAAAAAATAAAAATGATTCTCTAATTTTTTGCGTAGAAACTATCATTATCTAACATAGCTCATGGTATAAAAATATCATCTAATTCATTGAACATCATACCTACCCTCTAGAAGTAGATTCTCATGAAAAGAATCATATTCATAAACAAGCATTGAAATATGTACTTTGATACAACACTCTCTATTATTGTAACACATAAGGCACTTTACTATGTTATGTAATACCCAAAGAAGTTACTGCTCTCCTTGAAGAAGAACATGGGAGCATTTGTAGTGGTCATTGTAGTGGTCATGCCATAGCCTACAAATGTCTGTGCATGGGTTAATTTTGGCTTAATCTTTAAAAGATACCATTAATTTTGTTAAAAAGTGTAATCCTTGTCAACTTCACGATGATCTCATCCATTCTCCTTCAGTTAAACTCCAAACCTTGGAGTCTCCTTGGCCATTCTCTATATGGGGATTAGATCTCATTAGTAAATTACCTAGGTCACAAGATGGTCATGTGTTCATTATCACTGCCATTGAATATTTCACTAAATGGTTAGAAGTCATGCCTTTTATTAATGTTATTGATATTACCATTTCCAAATTTATTCTCAATCAAATCATTTGTCATTTTGGACTTCCTCACATCATAATCTATGCTAGTGGTGGAAATTTCAAAAACAAATGTATGAAATAATTATGTGTAAAATTCAAAATTATGCACAAATTCTCAACACCTTATCATCCTCAATGTAATGGCCAAACTGAAGCCATTAACAAAATTATGGATAAAATATTACAAAATACTATTAGAGAATCTTGTACTGATTGGTATTTATAACTTTATCTCACACTTTAGGCTTATCACACTAACATACTATAGTCGTATGAAATGTGAAAATTGGTAACTTGAGTGTGGCTAATGACACCCAACCCATAGGTCCTTTTTACTTGCTTTCATGACCCTCATAAACATCTTTTCATTGATTCTTAGTCATCCGTAGCCTTCCAGACCTAATCTTAGCTCAACCAGACTACTCTTTCCATGATAAATCCATCCCCTTAAGTCCCATCAACTAAGGGTAATAACACCTAACTTTGACTACAACATTGATGCCACTACTATTTGCTTTCAACATTCCTATCGAAATGCATTTTTAGCCCCAATGGTTAGTTCCTTTTGGTTCCTCATCCTTCTCATTGTCAGCCTAATGCAAGCACATTCAACCCTTGGGCAATAGATCCCTATAGAAACCCATTTAAAGATCATCTGGAGAGGGTTGGCAATTATCACTAAGAAAGTAAGAATACAAGCAAGACTACTCAGGCAATCTTCCCTATTCTCTGCATACAACCAGCCAATACACTTACAAGCTTATGCAAATCCTTACACCAGTCCCTAACTACCTCAATCACATCTAATTCAACATTTTTCATCTTCATACACATTATTGCACAAAACACATCAAGTGGGAGAACTACATATGGCTTGATCCCTCTTTAGAGTATTGGTATGTACGTAGTGTGCCCACATAAGGGGTGTGGATACACATTCCATGAATCTTACACACACTAACCCCCCCTCTTTCTCAAAGTTGGTAAAATTACAAAGGATTCTAGTGTTTGAAAACTAAATCTACTCTATAGAGAGTTCCACAGACATTCGATAGTCAAAACTTCAAAGACAAGGTCACACAGACACAGTGAACAAAACCTAGAAAGCTTCAATCTTTTGGACAATAGTGACAGAGGTAGACTACAATGCTAGTGTCACTAGTGTCCTATTTTAGTGCTCCTATCCAATCATAAAATGAACTCTATATCCTGATTTGTGAGACTGTCCCAGTCCTATACAATGAATTTTAGACCCTAGAATAGTCATTTCTATCAGTTTCCATCTGAGTCTTATTTTCTGTCACTTATTACTATTTTTATATACATTGAAATTATAGTCAAATTACACAAATTGGTAGTTTAATTATTGCATATTTATTTACTTATTTTACTACTCAGAACCTTTAACTAAATTAGGAATAATACACTAATATTCCCAAAGCTGTTAAATCACATATATACTATCACTAGGGCAATGCCATTTTCATTAGTATATAGATATGAATCATTTTTACATCTAGAATTTGAGTTACCATCCCTAATAATTTCTCTTCATGGTATTATTCCTGATGAAGAACTATGTAAAGGCTCATCTCCCTACTTTAGATTTACTGAATGAGTGTCGTATGGATTCATTACTAAATAATCACCAATACAAAGCTCACATTGCTAAACAACATAGCAAAAAGGTCAAAGTCTGAACTTTCAATACTAATGATCTAGTCCTCAATATAGATTATACATATGAAAAAGAAGGCAAGTATGCCCAAAAATGATGGGGTTCCTACCTTGTCAAAGGCATCCTTGGTCCTAGTACTTATAGATTACAAACTAATGGAGGACATGTTTTTAAAGAACCCAATAATGCTCAATTTTTAAAGAGAAATTTGACTTAAATATTTTCTACATATTTCTTACATCTTTTCCATATACTATAAATACAAACACTTCTTGTAGGTTTCCTACAAAGATCTCCAAGGTGTAATGTTATATCATTCTCAATAGCCTTATTTCCTATCATTGGTCCTTAGGTATATTTATACTTATTTTTTATGAGTCGTAACTTAAGACCATGGATAGGACCTGATCATCGTCATAAAATATCCTTTTATTGTTTACTCAAATCTTAATAATCTCTTTTTGTTCATTAATTTATCATTTTTTAAACTTGTTTTCACATATTTGATTTGTCCTTTTTGAGTTGCAATATAAGACCTTGGATAGGACTAGGGCTTCCTAAAAAAATACTCTTTTATGTGTCTTCATACCTTTTCATCTCTTTGATTTATCCTTTATGAGTTGCAGTGTAAGACCTTAGAGAAGAGCAAACTTTCTTCATAGATTTTCAAATTCATTAAAATATCTTTAACTAAGTGTTTTCCATGAAGAATTAAAGTAATGATCTAAGGATTGTGATTTCATACTCTCAAAATTAGTTATTTTCTTGTGGTAACAACTCTAAATAAAATTATTTTTGCATGTCTCCCTACACTTACATTATTTTTTATGATATATAATCATGCTTACCTGTCATTGTATCCTTTCCACATTTTTACATTTTTTTTGTGAATTGAGGAAATTCAATGATTCCACGTTTAGTCACAATTTCCTCAATATTTATTCCACTTTGGACACACCAAGGTTGATTTCAAGATAATGTTCTTATTTAACATCAAAATACAAGAGTCCTAGACACCATGCTCTCTAAGTTCTTTTCTTAGCTATTAAGTCTAAGTTTTCTAGTGATAGTCATTCTTAACATCCATGTTTGGTTTTCTAAATCCGTATGGAGGAGGAATAAAAAAATACATCAAAAATTTAAAAACTAAATCATTTAAAACAAAGGCAATGATAAAAATCCATCTATAAAAAATAAAAATCAAAATCACACCAAAAGACATGATTATCATTTACAACTCCTTTTATAATCGAAGCTCAAACTCCACAGTTGGCCTTATTATAAAGTTGAGGTCCATTGAGATGCATCATGCCATCAAAATAGGATAAGAGATCATAAAAATATCTATAGTGCTACCTAGTTTCTCACGTAAGTACCTAATCTTCACAATTGATCGATGACTCTATAAGGGGTTTTAAAGAATGGGTAACACATTATGGGAAGGTGAGTCCATTTTATTTTTCATGTAAATATAATTCATGGGATGGTACTTATACTTCACTAGATAACCCAAATTTGTGTAGCTAAGGCAAGCTCTCTAGAGTCCTTAATGTCAAAAGTCTTCTTGTCTTGCCAATTTGATTTGAGTATCTTGGTTTTGATAAAGTTTTTATACCTTGGTATCACCTACATTTCCCCCACCACCCATTTCATATTCCCCCTTGATAGGAAAGCTTATTTATAAATATGTTTCTCAACTTATTTATTCCCTCTTCTTCATCTCTTTTAAAACATGTTCATGATAATTTTGTTTTGGGTTACTCCATCTTAAGAACAAAAGATGTATTTTTGAGTGACTATGTGTTATTTATTTAAACTACTGATTTATCCTTCTCAAATTTCATGGGTTTTATTTTAAAATAATAAGTAGGTTTGTCACTCTTGCTATAGACAATTTTATTCTATGTTTCTATTCAAGTTTTTCATTGTTAAGTATGGTTTGTTACTTTTTTTACATCGATGTTGAATCTAGCATTTTAGTTAAAGGTGTTCCTGGTTTGATTTGGTATGTTACTTTTCTTACTTAAGGTAAACTTGTTTGGGTTTGTCAGTTATTTAGTAGACTTGGCTTTTTAGTTACCTAATTTACTCTCATTTTATCCATTTTTACTTGGTCTTTTGGATCTAACTTAACATTTACCATCTTATCTTACCAATTGTGCAAATGACTTATTTAGTTATGCAAAGTTCACTTATTTTGATTTCCTTGTGATTGTTTGTTTTTTCTCTTTAGTTTTACATCTTTAGGGTTTGCCAAAAATAGTTAATGTGTCATCCATGATCAAAACTACAAATACAACAAACAACCATTCAATGATAAAGGTAAGTCAAGGTATGTATACGATACATTCAAATTATTTCAATTATTTCCTTACTATCATTTTAATTTATGCTTTGTATTGTAATTTATTATCTCAACATTATGTTTTGCTATGTTCTTTCTCAAAGCACCATCACATGTTACAACTGCATGACATGTGATGAGCTTCGAGTGGGGGCATATGTATACACAATATTTTTAATTTTATCATTTACTTACACTTTACCTCTTACAAGAACTAGTTGAGTCTCAATATCTCTAAGTGCATGCCTTAAAGGGTGTACTAGAAAAGGGGTTAGTAGACCTTCGGTGTTTCATAGGATTGTTAGCCCATATACCATTACCTAAAATCGCTACAAGCTACCATTATCCAATTTCATAAGCAATAAAACTTGTTTATGCACTCCCCTAATTAATCCACCATAAAAATATCCCCTACCTAAGAAACACCCCTTTTACTCATTTCTCCTAATATGTCTACTCGATCGACCTTATTGGGAACCTAACACGTGTTACATAAATCTGTCAGCCCAAACTAACCTTTTTCGAGGCCTAATAACACTTTTATCACCAAACAAGGTTAACCTGGCTGACCTTGTTAACTAAATTCCTATGAGCATTTAAGGTCAATCCTTAGTTATAAATACCCTCTTCACCTCATTTCTAAATAGTGGATCATTCAATTATGCATCATTACAACTCGTAAATCTATTTATACTATCATTTGGAGGTTTCATTGCTTAGGGTTTTACCTTGGAGTAGTAACATTCATCTTTTGTATGTCTTAGATGCATAGGATAAATATTGTAACCTTGAGCTAATCTATCTTTGTGATCCTTACAGACCACAACAACCTCTTGTAAAGCACCATTGGCCAAGGGACAGATTGAGGCATGACAGGTTCACTTCAACAAGGTAAGTATACTCATAGCCCTTCATTTTGATATATAGATGTTGCATAACTAATGGATTAAATTATATCTCTCATTTATTGGATTACTTATACATTGTCTTGAATAGAATTATCTTTGCTTGCTTATCATCTTCCCTAGTTGTGCCACAAGCTCTAGTGAGCACTAGATTAGCTTGTATGTTTATTTACTATATTAGCTTATATGTTTATTTAGTATATTAGCTAATTTCCCTTTATCACATTATAAGACCTAACTAGGGTTTTTACACGATGACATTTAATTATAGGCCTTGTAAAGCTCTCTTTTGTTATTATGTAGTAAGAGATCCCTTAGGTTTAGTAGATTCATAATTGATCATGACTTCTATATAAAAAAGTATTAATAAGCAGATTTTTAGTTGATTACCTTCCTCGAGCATGGATATTTACTAAGTAGGATAAGTTATAGATCTATTTTATTTCACTTATATACAATATGATCACTTGGCATGTTGTTTGTTTGTAATATTTTAAAGTTTTTGAAACTTTGCATATAATATCCTGGGTATATTTTAAATAAATGAATAAATCACATTCAATTTAATTGTGTTTAGTACATTAGATTATAATGGTCGAGGCATATCATTTGAGCAAGGTAGATTGGATTTGGTAGTGGATTGATTTTAATTTGTTTTATATGTTTGTCCTTGCCTCAATTATGGATATTCTGGTGACTAATTTGGTGATGGTTTTGGAAGCTTGCTAAGTGTTTAGTGTTATTTTGGTTTTGATTTTGTCAAGTGAATATTTGGTAATGACTGTCATCCACTAGTTTAGTAAACACATCACTAATCATAATTAACTGTTAATTATGATAACTGCCTTGTCATAAAAGACTTAATTTTCTTGGCATTCTCACCATTTTTCCAAGCTCATTGTAGAAGTTGAGCTTTTCAAGTTCACCAGTTTAATTTGGAACTCAAATTTTTACTTGTTTAATCTCATTCCAGTGCACATCTTTTCTTTTAAGGTAAATAGTTACTTATTTTGGTTTGAGAAATGTATTTGTAATTTGTATTCATCATGGTAGAGCTTTTATGCAATAAGTATTCTTCTTCGTTGAGTTTTTCAGATAAAAATGCATTACATGTTGTTCAAGTGAAGTCTTTGAAAGGAGATAATACGTGTATAGTGTTTGTTCTTGGAAATAATTAAATTTGTATCAGAACTGTGCATTCATTTCATATTTATTAAAAGGTATCAGTTCAGAAGGCCCTCGAGTTATTATAATGTGAAGTTTGTTTTGAATTTTTCTTGCATGTTGAATATTATTTTGAATGATAAGTTTCTCATGCATTATTATAAGGTATGTTTGTAAAAGAGTGTTGCAGGCATATAATGGTTTTCATTTTAAACTTGTGAATAACTGACAGTCTTGACATAGTAATATGTGATTAGCGTTTTCAATTAAAATGGTTTTATTTTAAAAGAATTCACAAATATATTTGTTTTTGAACATGCATGCTATGGTTTTGTGATATATTTTGGTTATAAGTTACCTGGACATATATATTTGGTTTTTCATGAAGAAAATGACAAATTATGGTTGTTTTGTTACTAAACAACTAAGATGGCATAGAGTTATATATATATATTTCTAGTTGCATGCAAGACATCTATAGTCTATTTTGAGTTTTTACATTTGAACATACTTCGAGTTGGTCTGTAACTATTTAATGGAGGAATAAGGTAATTTTATTGAATCCCCACTATATAAAATCCCATTGCATGAGTTATCTAGTAACAAGATTTAGTTTTTTTAATAGATTCTCCTACATACATTTTTAGAAATTAATGGGTTTTTTATCATTTTGAGATTACAAGTGTTGAAAGGTTTTATTGAAAGTGGCATTATGAATTTTTTGGTATCTACATTTAGTCATTTTCAAATTATTTATAGGTGATAGAAAAATGACAAGTTCTATGAGTATAATTTTTAGACATTTCTATTACATAGGGTTTGTGCAAAATGTGAGCAACACAAGAGTGTTTTTTATAATTGGATATGAAAGGGATTTACTATATTTTACATATAAATGATATATAAAGATACTTTCAGTGCACTTAGTTGTTAAAATTCCTGTACAACTTTAAATTTTGCAAATTTTCCTTTCATTCACTCATTTGCATAGAGTTTGATGAATTTACATTCAAAGATAAACATAAACAATTCAATTGATTGGCTTAGTTGGGATTTTGTCAAAAATAGGTTTTGGTTCCATGTAGTGATCATATATCATTTTATGTATTAAATTGTTATAAAGTCTTGTTTCTTCTTGGAAAATATTTGGTGTTGAAAGCTTCATGTATTAGATAATAGTTGTTGAAATAAGATGTGAAGTATCATGCTTCGGCATCTTTGGAAATTATAGTACAATTTGTTTTTTGGATATATGCATTTGAAAAATGACTTTTATTGTATGGTTTCCAAATTCATTTTCTACATAGTTCATGAAGAATTTGCATTTAGTTATAAGTTGATATGCACTTGAAAGAAGTTTAATGAAATTTGTGAAACAGTTCAGATTTGTTGGTAGTATTCAATTTGTTGATAATGGTGAATGATTTGAAACATATATTGAGTATTTTTAAAGTTTTTGAATATGTAATATTCAATTATAAGTTATTATTTTGAATTTGTGTCAAATTAGTATGTCAGGGTGGACTCTAGACTCCCATATTTTAGGGAGAAATTTTTGGGAAAGAGATAGCAAACACTAAAGTGATGACACCCCTTCATGAAACAATTTTTATGGGTGATATTTTTGCAGCTATAGGGTTGCTAACACTTTTTCTAGTTTTTTTCACCATGGAAATTGTGTTTCTATTCATTTCGATGTATATGATCCTATTTTCTGAAATTTATTTGATAACATTCTATCTTCTTCTATGAGTTTTCATGGTGCATTTATAGAGGCTTGAGGATAATCTCTTAGAGATCTTATGTTTATGGACAAAGCACTTCAAGCTAGTCTTCTCAACATATGCATACTGTCATTGAATCTATTCCTAGTGATTTGCTTATGATTGATCATGTTGCATTCTTTACAGAGTTGAACCCTAATATTGCTAATCTAAATCCTTCATTGGCTATGATTACTAGGCCTTCTTTACTTGTGTTAAATAAACCTGCATCTTCTAGTAAGAAATGTTTTGGAAGCTCTTGGTGACACAAGTGCAAAGAAAGTGAAGCTAGTGGTTGATGATGATTATGAGGGAACGAATTTGATTGAGTTACATGTTGCCTCGATGGAATATATAGAGTATAAAATAGATAAAGGGGCCCCTCTCATTGATAAAGTTTTTTATAATGACTTTGATTGATATGGTTGAGATATGTTTGACTTTATGTTTCATTTTGTTGGTATACTAGTATATTGTTGTTATGAATAATTTACAGTTTTGAGTTTATGTTGATAAATGCATTTTTTTTGGTAATATGGTTGGTTTATATGGAAAAAATAAAACACTTTTGTCAATAAAAATAATATTCATACATTTTATTATGCTTACTTTTGATAATCTATTATTATTGGATAAATGTCACTTTATGATTATAATGTTAAATGAGGTTTATATAATTTAATATTAACATTTGTGGGTTATGTTATTGTATACATAATTAAATAATTATCTAAATGAATGTAAAATAAAGTCAAAGGCCCCCCACCCATTATAAATTGTCACTTCATCTATATTATTATTTAATCTCATAAAATTTGAGTTCAAATTGTAAATTTAAGTTATAAACTTTATAACTTATAAAGTAAACTAATTATAAGTAATTGACTTTTAAAAAGTAAATTAACTTATAACCACAAATAAGTAAAGTTATTTGTATCTTGATTCATGACTATCTCAAAGAAGAATTACTTTATAAAGAAATTGAAGACATGTAACAAGATATAGACATATAAGAATCAAGAGCTCTTCTAAGTTCGAAAGTTTTCCATCTTTTTTTCTTCTTCTGTGCAAACATCTCTAAGAACAAATAATAATTTGTAGATAAACCAAATAATGCATTATATGATAGTGAAGTAACGTGCTTGAATAACATAGGTATATATAGGTTTCTTGATTTATTCATAACTGATTATTTGGAGATTATCAAACATTAATATCATTTGATGATTGCAGAGAATTAAGTAGATATTGTTAAGGATCAAGTAGATATGGCTTATAATCTTATTCATTTTGACTAGTATAATAGATATTAAGTTTTGCATCACATTATTGAGGTAATAACTGAGGAATAAGAGGAACCAATATTCAAAAGAGATTGGTACACTAATCTCAGTTGTTACTCAATTTCATATTCATAAAGAAAATTATGACATTCAATGAGACAAGGAGTAAATTTTGACTGTTAATCCTCAACGTAAAACTCATTTTATTTATGAATATTTCCCTTTTAACGATATTATCCCTATTGACTTTAATATAATTGTAGAGTTAAATGAACCTAGTAAAGTAGGGGAACCTGATGGAACTTCTAATGTAAAAACATAGAGAAGATAGAGTTTGAGACTTGATTTTAGGTTTGCAGAAAAATAAAGATGAAACAAAAGTAATAAAAAATGAATTTTATTCTCATGTAGATAATGAGCAACCTCCAGTGAATTCATAAATTCACAAGAATCCCATTAATATTTGTACTCATCCTGGTAACTTAGTTTGCTTAAAAGACTTAATGTCACAAAATTCTCAAGAAATCTTGGTGATTTTTTGGAAGATTATTTGGGTGATTTTAAGTTAATTTGTGATACTCTTGGTATTACTAATGAATTTTTTTCTCTTAGAGCATTTTCGCAAACTTTACAAGGTAAAGTTTATCAAGCTTTTATTATTCTTCTTGCTAGAGTAATTAATACATTGAAACATATATAAGATTGATTAGAACTTTGGTTTTAATAATACTAAAGAAGATTTAGAGTTGGTCAATGAACTTGTTAATATTTATATTTATTTAGGTGAGATGGTTTACCATTTTATAGTTACATCAGAAGATTCCTCATGACATTAAACCATCTAGAAAATTATCTAGATTGTATTTTTGTAGTGCTTTGCCTTTAAATTATAAAATAGATATATACGACAAAGATATAGTAGATTATGATGAAAATATTACTTTATGCATAGAGTATGAAAATAAATTAAAATGTGACAATTTTAAAGATGAGTTTCCACATGTATAAATTATAATAATGTATAAAATTTGAAATCCATTCATTTTATTGAAAATGAGTTAGTCATCATCAAATGACAACTAAATGACAAGCCTTCTACTTTGGGTAAGAATTTTAATCCTCTTAAAAATAAAAATAAATAAATAATTCATTATTGTAATATTTGTTAATTATATCATGACCTTGACATGTGTATATTTGTTCATAAATTTAGAAAATTTATCCATGGAAAGGATAATATTACTATTGACTTAGCTGAAAATATAAATATGTGTGGTTATGATGAGTCTTCAGACAATATCAAGACTATTAATGCTTATACTTTTCAAACTAGGTAAATGGATTATAGTTCAGTCTAAAAAGTTAACCCAAACACAACTAATAGTCAATCATCTTTATCCAAATCCTATGCACAAGACAAAGGTAAAATTGTGCATAATATTATTGCTTCAGATAATTCTACTGTAAATTATTAGTAAAATAACCTTTTGTCTATTAGATTTAATAATACTTAGTATCCTACTTATAACCCCAAAAATTATTCTCACATTCATCATCCTAGTGTTGGTGCTCATAACATTATTGATAATTTGTCTATAATCAAGGTTGGTGTCTCTTAATTACAATTTGTTGGTCTACCTGGACAAGTTGATAACATAAATGATGGAATTAAAAATCTAAATCCTAAAAATGTAGTATGATTTCAAGAAGAATCTATTAATAATGGGCATAATTCTTTTTTTCTCAATACACTGACCCTTCTATTGATTACATTCCCCCATTTTATGTGTTCATTAAAATTGTTGACAAAGTTATTTATAATTATATCAAACATAATAAATTATAAAAACATAAATTCTAAGTTTATTGCCGATCAATTAGGTATATCTCTTGAAACTGATAGCAAAAAACTTACTAGTTTTGACTCTCATCAAACCAAGCATTATGGTAAATTTTATGATATTGTTATCGAGATAGCCCAAAATGAAATAATTAGATGCATGTATAATGTTTAAGTTTTAAATATCCCTTCTAATTATGTTATGTTGTTCAAAAAATATTGGTGTAAGGAAACTGGTACTTTCGTAAGCAAGGATGGAAAAGGGTTCCTATCGGTAATAAAATTATATTTAAGCATAAGGGGGAATGAGATAATAGTCTCATAGAGTCCATACCACTTATTGTTGCTTACGTAGAAACTAGAATTGGTACTTACGAGTTGTTCACATTAGATGAACTTGAACAACAACAAGAAAGAATTTTTTCTAGAGATACTATATGGTCTTTATTTTTGGATGGAGCATGTTCACAACATGGTAGTGGTGTTAGAATTGTTTTAATATCTCTTGTTGGTGAAATATTTTACTATGTTTATAAATTATTATTTGATAATACTAATAATATAATAGAATTTAAAACTTTATGTTTAGGTCTTGAAAAGGTTATAAAATTAAATATTAAGTATTTAAAAGTCTTTGGAGATTTTGTATTCATCGTTAGACAAGTTATAAATATATATAAAACAAATCAAACCCATCTCCATAAGTATATTCAAAATGTTTGGTCATTTATTGAGAGCTTTGAAGCTTTAAATATCATGTATATACTTAAGGGAATTTACTTCTCGTGTTGATAAGATTATTATTTTTACTTCCAATCCTACCTTGAGTAATAATGAGTCAAATGTAGGTTTTTCGTTTTCTAAGATTTTAAGACCTAAAGTGCTTGATCTTAAATATAATTGGCATGCTTTTTTATTATGACAAGCATATTGATTATTTATTAAAAGGAAGTTATTTTGATCATAATGACTATGTGTTAAATTGTGGTGATTATTTCTAGTTAAGCTCTAGTCAATGCTTGTTGGTTTAGTTAGCTTATAACTAATGTTCACTCTAAATGATCAACCTAAATTTTTCATACTAAAGAACCATCTAGGAGGATCATAGGTGAGACTATTCTTGTTAATCTTGGTATTGAAAAATATCCTAAATCTATTTATTTAGGAATCTATTGTACTTCTAAATAAAATAATTAATTTATTAAATTATTCAAAGAACTTATTGACATTTTTGCTTGGTCGCACAAAGACCTAAAATGTTATGATACCGAAATCATTAAACATGATATACTTATTAAATCTAATATAAAAAACATGTTAGGTAAAAGGTTAGAAGAATAAGCTCCTTATTGAAAAACACCATCAATAAAGAGTTTGATAAGATGTTAGATAGTGATGCCATTTTTTCTGTAAGATATTCTGATTAGGTAGCTAGTTTAGTTCATGTTATGAATAAAAATGGTCTATTATGTGTAGACTTTATATATATATATATATATATATATATATATATATATTGTGGAAAACATCTCAAAGAGATGCCACATTTGGGTCTGCCACATTCGGGTAAGACCCAAGGAGGCAGGGGTATCTATTATAAAAAAAATGCCCAGGGCTCGCACATGGTCTACCCCCTTTGACATGCTAAAAGAGCACACTTAGCCAAAAAATAATCAGTCATTGAGTCATGCATGTAGCAGATGAAAATCCAACAAGACTAATTACTAGAGGCTCATGCAAGAGAAATCATGTTTAAAAAGGAATTCCAAAAAGCTTCCATCAATACCAATGATGGAAGGCACCTAAGGAAGCTCGAGTAGCCAACAAAGTGACATTATAAGTTGTCCTTGTTGAGCAAAAATAAAAACTCCTTTCTAAATTTTTTCAACCACCACAGAGGAGGAAGGCAAAATCCCTACCTATCAGGATTATCCAGAGCCCAATTCGCCAAAGAATATGTAATTTTATTATACTACCTTACAATATACATAAAATCAATTTCTTCAAATTTGGTTTGAAGACATTAAATCTTATGAATAGTTCTTATAATTTTACATTCCTTAGAGGTGTAGACATTAAGATGCGATAACAAATGGATCTAGAACATGGAATCTACCAAAAACTAAATGTTTTTCCATTCCACTTTCCATGCATACAATAAACCTTCAACAATGGAAGGACCTTTAACACAATTATTAGTGGTAGTGCCCCAAAATTTAGAGAAGAAATATTTGATGGAGTTGTACAGCTCCATACCATAGCCTCCAATACTAGCTCATCCAAGATTCCCCCTAGTTGCTCCATTTGTATGGATAACATTAAAACCTAAAATGAAAGGGTGGGGGGGCAAACATTCACAGAATCATGACTCAGAGGATGAGGAAGAGGGGGATCAATATGAAACCTATGAAGGATTCAGATCCATTTTTGGGAGGGAATACAGGGGTATTTCATAATGTGCACCACAAATTCTCTAATGTTGGAGAAGATTCAATGCCAAACCCTATTAAAACCATTTATACTTTATCTAAAAATGCATGCATTTCTTTATTTCTAGGTATTCTAAAGTAGGAGGGAAGCCCCAACCTAGATAATCTAATTAGGGAAAGCATCAAATGGGAAAAGGTGAGTCTAATTTTTAAGAAGCTCATTAAGTACTAAAAATGCAGACCAAGGAATCTCCAAGAGAGCAACTAATTACTGCCACAACTAAAAAATGAAAGGGCAATGGATGTAGAGTTGAGAGATAGACTCCTCATGGTTCCAACACAACTCACATCTAAAGGACCATTGTAACCTCTTTTCTTTAATTGCTCACCCATCAAGACTTTATCATGAAGAAGAACCCAAATAAAAAACTTGACTTTGGGCCAGAGGTTTTGATGCCACAATTGAATAAGAATATTTTTGAGGGTAGGTACTGGAAGGAGCCAATAATTGATAACCCTCAGTGACCAAATACTTCCCATTATAATGACTTCCCCATGCAAGGAGATCTTCATCATTGGAGAAAGAAAGGCTTCATTCTTTAGGAATATAGATAATTTGGTTTTTAATATGTTGAGATAGGTCAACCAACTAATCATCTAAAGGGATCCATTATCTTTCAAATTCTCATTCATTATTGGGGCATCTAGAGTAATTGGAGATTTTAACCTAATTATTATGATGGAGATTCTCCATTAGATTATAGAGATGAGTAAATTGGTCAATTATGGGTGGGTGACCATCCAAAAAATCATTCTAAAAATGGGCACTTTCTCCATTATTAGTGATCCAAAACAACTTATTTTTATTCAAAGTCTCACCCATTTTTAGAATAGCCAAAATAGGGGAGCCTTGAGAGGGAAGAGAGAGTCTAACCAATTCAACTAAGACAAGATTGTTAGCATATTGAACTCTTAACAATTTGGCCCATAGCTAGGTTGGTAAATGGAAAAGTCTCCAATAAATTTTGGCAACAAGATCTTGACCTATTAAGAGCATGAAGAGAAATCCAAGGCCTCCATTATGATTTGGGAGGTAGAGAGTAGCCCATCTTATAAATGACCCCTACTTATCCAACTTGGGTCCCCTCCACAAAAACTTTTGGCAAGCGTGATCAAGAGCTTTGAAAATGGCTTTGGGAATGTGCAGGATTGAAGAAAAGTAGATTAGAATAACTTGTAACACACTTTTGATTGGAATAATTATTCCCCCCATTGACAACCATTTATGCGTTTAGTTAGAAAATTTAGCTTATAATCCATCTAAAAGCCACACCAATCTAAAATTCTATGCACCTCAAGTGGAAGGCCAAGGTAGAGAACTAGACGAGAAGTTCTTTTAAAATGCAACTTGTCCAAGATCAAAGCCTTTTATCTCGGAGATGTAAGAAGAATATTTTGTATTTCTCCTCATTGATAACTTATCATGTATATTTATTGAACAACTACAACTTCTTATTAAAATTCAAAGCCTCATGAGTTGAAGCTTTTCCCAGAGAGAAGTGTCATCAACAAACTGCAAGTGTGTTAAAGGTCTAACCCCATTAGCTCTAATGATGCCTTCAATACTTCTATCATCTCTACTGTTAGTCACAATTTTACCCAAGCATTTAGCTAGGATGATAAATAAATAGGGAGATAACATATCTCCTTGCCTGATGTCATGAGATGCTAAAAAGGTTTGGTAGGAGATCCATTCACAAGCACAGAGAAGGAGGCTAGAGTAATGCAACCTTTGATATAAAGAACCCAATACTCTAAAAAGCTAAATTACTGCATTGAAGTCAAGAGAAAATCCCAATCAACCGTATCATAGGCTTTAGAAAGGTCTAATTTGATGAACATAATGGGTTTATTTTGAAAGTGCATAGAGTGAAGGGTTTCTTGAGCTAAATTAATTTTTATCAAGAATCTGCCTACCAACAACATAAACACCCTGCTCTAGGGGGATAATTTTATAGAGAAGAGGTTTCAATCAGTTAGCCATGATTTTAGAAATATTTATATATAAGACATTGTATAATGCAATAGGCCAAACCCCTAAATTTGTGAAACCTCTTGAGCTTTAGGAATTAAGGCAATGTAGGTTTTTTTGATCTACTTGAGAATCACTTTAATAACCTTGGCTTCTTCCACCACCTCTAAGAGGTCATGTTGAAGAACATCCCATCATTCTTGATAGAATTTAATCAAAAACCCATTAAGGCCAAGGATTTTCCCTCTGTGCATGCTAAAGACAACCTTTTTTAATTCATCCACATATATTTGTCGAAAGAGAATGATTATCCTCCATTGAAATGATGGAGGGAATGTCCTAAAGAATTTTTTTTTGGGATTCCAAGTCCAAAGGAATAACAAAGAAAAGATGAGAATAAAATTTGAGCACAATATTTGAGATACCTTGAGAGGAGAAGAGCCATGAACCATCTTTCCTATCTAAAGAATATATATAATTGAAATATCTCTGTTTAAGAAGGGTCTTGTGAAGAAAAGCTAAATTTTTGTCCCCCTTCTAAAGCCAGGAGATCCTAGATTTCTGATTCCACATGATTTCCTCTCTTAAGTTCCATTCCTACATCTAACTAATAAAGACCATCTCTTCTATTTTAAGAGCCTCACTCTAGCCACTTAATTGAATACTTTCATTTGCTCTTTCCAGGGTATCTGTAGTTTCTTGATTTTTAGCTATAGTGTGCCCATACTCTTCCCAATTCGATTTTATTAATTGGGATTTGAGAAAATCAAGCCTCTTATTGAATTATACATCTTAATTTTAGATCTTTGTTGACCTTTCTTCCACCATTACTTAATTTTATGCATGAAGTCTGCATGCCATAGCCCCATCAATTGAAAGTAGAAGGTAGCTTTTAGAGGGCGAGACTCCTAGATTTCCAATATAATGTGGTCTGAACCAACATTGTTTAAAATTTTGGATTTGTGAATTTGATCATAAACAATAAATTCCTCCAAAATAAAAAATCTATCCAATCTTCCAGAGATACTAGCTTCGCCCATTATCCTATTGGTCCAGGTCATCAGTCCATTCTTAGGCTTAATATCAATGATATTGAAAAAAGAAATATGATCCAATAGAAGATGGGAACTAGCTTCAATTTCCTATTACTGCCTGACTTTTCCTCCAAGGAAGCAATGTCATTAAATCACCTCCAATCAGCTTCCATGCAGAGGGAAAGAGGTGAATGAGGTATTCTAAAGTCTTCCATTGTCTTCTTTTTGCCTCCAAAACAAGCAAAAAGTAAACATTAACAAATAGAATTGGTTTATTTGATTGTCTACTTTGATCCAAGATGGATAAAATTCCTTTCATAGTGAAGGTTAGTAACTACAATATCCTTGGGTCCCATAAATAAGCAATACCTCCCAAAGCTCCTTGAGCACCATTAGAAAGGAAGGAGGCTATGGGCCAAATTTTCTTACCTGTGTAAATCATGCTATCAATAGTCATCTTTGTTTCTTGGAGAAAGATCATTTGAGGGTGGTGAATATTAACCATTATACTAATTTCATTGTGCTTGGAAGGGGAGCCTTTGAGCCCCTTTATATTCCATTGGATGCACTTCATATTGAACTATTTTTATACATTTGGGAAATCTCTTTCACCTTCCCCAAAGAAACCAATTTCTTACCTTCCTTCTCAATGTGATCTACAGTGCTTTTCCTTCCCACCTTCTAATTAGCGTATGTCTTCAATTTCTTGATGGTTACTTGACTAACTCCCCTGGGCTCTAGCAAAGAAGGAGCTTCTAGATATTGTAAGTAGGGAACTAAAGCCTACACATGAGAGTTGTCCATCTAAATTTTTGAGTTCAAAATGAGAGGATCGATTCATTCCAATTTGTGTTTTCTAATCGAGCAAGAAATTTATAGTGGGCTAGGGGTCTTATCTTTAGTCATGTGTTTAAAGGTAATATCCATAAATTAACCTTTAGGATTTGGTTGGGTGACTTGGGAGGTTCTATGAAATTGTGTTTCAAGAATTTTCATATCCATAGAGAGATTCACATCTTCTGGAGGATCCTCATTAGCCAAAGCCATAAATTTATTATAAGAGGGATAGGGCATGGAGCAAGCATTCTTATAATTGAAAGAGTGTTTTCTTTTGGGCTCATAGAAGATCTCACAGTTTATGTCTTCCTTAGAACTAGTAGAGGAGGAGAGTTTACAATATTTGACCAGGTTCCCATATTCATATCACAGTCTTCAACGAAAGGGAATGTTTTTTTAATCTACTTATTGATCCCAAACCCCATCTCTGAACAATAGAGTGACTTTTTTAGGCAGAGGATTGCCAAAATTTACTAAAACACATATTCTAGCATAGATAATATGCATAAACCTAGTCGTACTATAAAAAATAAGTATGTATGTCCCTATTGTATTGCCAATAGCTACCAAGATAGAAGGGTTCTAAAACATAGTGGGCAAACCAAAAATCCTAACCTAAACCAATGCTAATGATGATAATTCTTCTTCTGCTTGAAATAGATGATGTCATAGATTCATGTATAAACCCACCCTTCGTAGGAATCATGACCCACCCTAGAAGATTCAATCCCTATCCTCTTCATTCACAAATACAACCATAAAATACCCATTAGGGTAAATTTAAATGTGAAACTCCCCATTAATGATCCACTACCTAACTGCCCATGATTTGAAATTTTGTAGGCAAGGGAAAAAGCCCATAAACTAACAGATCAAAGCCCTTATTTCAAGGTTGTCTATGCTACTTTTCACCTTTGATCATTGAAGATTGATAATCGATGATACATCAACTAATTTCAAGCAACCTACATATATTTTTTGAGGATCAGGTTTTGACATATGCAGGGATTGATGTTCGAACCCTTTGCCTCCATTTGAACTATTAGGATTTTGAGGATTCAGATGGCCTCCTTAAAATTTATATTTTTAGGGATAGATTTCATTGAACCCAAACTACACCAAAAGGATTCATTCACCTGGTTCTTTGGATTCTCTCTCACCAGAAGTGCACCCACCAATTTTTTTTATCAAACTTTAGATATTTGAACAGAGCTAGTGTTGAAGATAATTTTCACCTACTTAGTATTGATCATAGTTTATATCAAGTTTAAAGATTTAAAATGATGTTTCTTTTTGATTAATTTTTTGCTTACAATAATATTTTGTAAATCTAGAGGATAGACATAAGACTAATTTTAATACACAAAGCAGGACAATTACTTTTAACAAAATACCATTTGGTTTAATGAATGTAGGGGCCATTTTTAGAGGGTTATGCATGTAGTTTTTGATAATTTGATTGATATTATTATTTAGGTTTACCTTGATGATCTTATCATGAATTCTAAAAAGAGAAAGAAAAATATTGATCATCTTCATGAAATTTTCACAAGATGTAAAAAATATGGTATTTCTCTAAATCCTAAAAAATTAGTCTTTAGAGTTATTGAAGGGAAACAGTTATGTCATATCATGTCAAAAAATGGCATAAGAATCGATCTTGAATGTATTAGTGTTATTAAAGATTTACTGCCTCTTAAAGGCCAATTTAGTCTTAGATTTTTTTTAAAAATTCAATTTTGTGCATAAATTTATTTTTTATTTTGCGATAAATTTAATCCTTTACAAGTCCTTTTGAAGAAAAATCAATTCTATGTCTAGGATACATGTTTTGATTCAAAATTTAATATTTTTAATTATGCCATTACAATTCCACATGTACTTGTCAAATTGAATCTAAACAAGACTTTTATTCTTTATGTTAATGCTACTGAGAAAGCCATAAGTATATTATCATGCAACATGATGATTATCATGAAGAAGGACCTATTGGTTATATGAGCAAGTTTTTAAAGATACAAAGACTAGGCATCTATTGATCAAAAAGATGTTTTTTCATTAATTTCATCTTTGACTAAGTTTATATATATTTTATGGGAAATTAAGTCATTGTTCTATCAAATATGTCTATCATTTTTTATCTTTTAAAGCAACATATTATTCTAAGAAGGTTAGCTAAGTGGATTTTTAAGATTCAAGAGTTTGATATTGATTTTAATACATACAAGGCCATTAAATGAAATTATTTAGCTAAATATTTGGCTTAATATGTGACATCTAGCATAAATATTTTAGTTCTTTCAATTGATTATTCTCTTCATGCTAAACCTCATTTCAAGACTATGAAGGTTTCTGATTTTTTAAAACAATTTAAATTTGGCCATAAAATGAAGGAGTCAGACTATTTATTTTTTAAGGATGATTGGTACCATAATTTGATTTATTACTTACAAAATCAAGCTTGTCCTGATAAGTTAGATAAAAACAAATAAGATCACTTCGATTTCAATTTTTGAAATTTGTTTTATTAGAGTTTTTTTTATTTTAGAGGAACAAAGATGGTGTTCTTTTATGTTGCACAACTCATGATCAAACCTAAAATGTCTTTAGAGGATGTCATGAAGGTAGTTTTAGTGGTCATTATGTGGTAAAAACTACTTTATACAAGATCTTGTGTGTAGGCTATTATTGACCTATACCTTTTCAAGATTCATATAAACTAGTTCATGCATGTATGCCTTGTCAACTTTTATTTAGAAGATAAAAATTGCCTAAAATACTTTTAAATCATGTTATTTCCAAAAAAAATTACTAATTGGGGTATTGATTTTATTTATGATATTCACCCCCTTCTTTAATTGGTCATTGGTATGTTTTAATAGCCACAAATTATTTCACTAAGTGTCATGAAGCAATAGTTTTGAAAAGTTCTGTTACAAATGAAGTTATTTTATTTTTTTCTAGATTTGGTGTTTCTTATGAGGGAATATTTGATAATAGTTATGAATTTATCTCAAATTATTATCTAAATTTTTAGGATGTTATTGAATTATTTCTAATCATTCCTCAAAGTATTGTCCTTAAGAGAATGGACAGGCTGGGTCCACTAATAAAAAATTGATTTTGATTATGAAAAAGTTAATGTGTGCTAATAAACATGATGGGAATTTGAAAATATTTGAGGCATTATGGGTTGATCACATAATGGTGGAGGATACAACAAGCTATTATTTATTCATGTTGGCTTATGACTTCGAAGCAACTTTGCCTATGAAACTTCATATTTGTTCTGTTAGAACTACTCTTTAATATTTAACAAAAGATACTAATGTTGTTGAGTAGAGACATAATTATCTCTTAGCCTTTGACGAGACTAAATTTATTGCTTTGCAAAAATTATAAAAGGCTAAACAAAAACTTTAAAAAATTGTTTGATTAAAAACTTTCAAAAAAAATGTTTTAAAGTTGGTGATTTAGTATTATACTTGGACAAAGTTCATGAAGAGCTTGAAATACATCATAAATTTAATTCACTTTGGTTTAGCCCATATAAAATAGCTATTATTCTTGGTAAGAATCCTTTTTATTTATAAGATCTCGATGTCAATTGGCTATGTTATTCAATTAATGGTCATCATTTGAATCATTTCTTCAAATAGTTTTCCCTTTCTAAATTTTTGTTGTTTCTTTTTGGCTTGTTTCTTTATTTTCTATTGTATTTGTTCTTTTTGACTTTGTTTAACTGTTGACAAGATCTTTGAGATTTCATCATTACTAGAGTAAAGACAAAATGTTCTGTCATATTATTGTAAGTGTGATCAATACAAATCCAATAGGGGAGATTAGTATGGTGTTAGCATAAAAGAAATCAAACAAAACACGCTAATAAAAAATTACACCTATAGCTTAGATACTCAAAGAGCTAGTGAACAATACAAGTAACTAACAAATGAAATCAAAACAAGTATGTTACCTTCAATGAGAGAAAGTTTTATATCTTGGCAATGAATTGATGTGCTTAATTACACAATAAAAAATTGTTTAACAATGGAGCTCTTTTCACCACCTTTATTTTTCACCTTGGTGATGTTGAATTTGGATTTACCTTTGGCTTAGCTTGGCTTAGCAAATGGGTATGGTAACACTATAATAATAGAATCTTTGCATATATTTTTGTATGATAAATTTACACCAAGAGAGCTTTTTGAAGATATTTTGACATAATAACATTAAACATAAAAGCTTATTTATCAATGGGTGAGGCCTTTTATTTATAACCTCTAAAACTAACTCTAACCCAAGTGGAGTTAGGTTAGAGTTGATTGTGATTGAATTCAAACTAACCCTAGTTAAATTAATAAGGGGACATGTAATTAATATTTGGGATAGAGATCCCATTTATTAATCATGGTTCTCCATTTTTGAATTTAAGGCATTTAGGGTGATATTTTCAATTCTTTAACTTTGAGGATGATGACATTATCATGACCTCATTTTTATTGAATTTTTTTTTGCAAAATTCAATTTCACTAATCACACATGGAAGTTCCACTTAAGAATGTACTTTTATTTGATTTGTTAATTCATTCTGCTTAGTATTTTAGCACTTTAAGAATTTTTCAAGTGTCCTACTTAATGGGTCCAAAGGCCAAACTGTCATATTGCTAGGTTACAAGTTGACTAGAGATAAATTTGTGAGAGGTTATTGTTGCATACAAGATAATACCTCAAATAGGTATGTCTCAACATGATTATGAGCATTAATGTTTGATGTGCAGATGAAATTGGGAGATTCGATGAATCTTAGGCTTAATTTGTACTATTTGGTAGAAATTAAATTGGAGTTCAATTGGAATTCAATTGTAGCCATAATGGGGTGTCTATAGTTTGCCACTACTTGGGAAGGCATTAAAATCTATAGGCATTATAAATACTTATCAAAGAATGAAATAGTCGTTAATGCATGATGCCCTCGAAGGTGGTAGATGGGCCCTAGATGCCCCCTTGAGGGAATAGATGATAATTAGGGTTGACAGATGGTCCCTAGAAAAGAAAGAAATGATGGGACCTAAAGGTAATGTGGGTGGAAAGATTTATTTACCCAAAGCTGGTTATAATCAATAGCACAATGAGATGCCCC
The DNA here is from genome assembly GCA_037957365.1 of Torreya grandis. Taxonomy (NCBI): domain Eukaryota; kingdom Viridiplantae; phylum Streptophyta; class Pinopsida; order Cupressales; family Taxaceae; genus Torreya; species Torreya grandis. The sequence goes on from JARHVA010000108.1 coordinate 7,729,804, forward strand.
AATAGGATAGATAAAAAATATGATTTGGCCAAAGTTGATTATAATCATCAGTATAGTGAGGTGAAGATTACAATTTGCCTAAAGGTAGTTATAATCATTAACATAATTAAAAAATATTGAGTTAGATGGATAAAAATAATGATTTTCCCAAAGGTGGTCATAATCATTAGCATAATGAAAACATGCCCAATAAGTCAAGAATATGATAATGATTTGCCCAATAGTGGTTATAGTCATGAACATCTTGATAGATTAAAACATAATTGTTGTCACTTGGATTTACATCCTTTGAGGAGATGGAAAAGCTCTCCTCATACAAATAGCACAATGAAAACACCTCTAGGCTTGTGGGTAGCCTAAGGATGAGGTGAATCTCTAGATAGGACTAGCTCCCTTGATGTACCACTTTGGATCACTACTACATCTAAATTAGGGGGTGAAAAGGGAGAGAGATAAATAAAATAAAACTAACCTAAGAGAGATGATACACAAAAATATATGATGACTTTTAACCAATAGCATTTTACACATGAAATCAAGGGACAAACTGAACATACACTTCTCTAATCTGCATCTTCTCACATGAATGTTACATTATGAGGTTATGGATGAATGTGCAAAGATAGGAGGACTAGAAAAGAGGCCTTTAATGACAATAATGAAAAGAATAACTCACACAATCCTTGAAATTTACTAGAACACTTTACATGCCCTATAAGAAGAAGGTTTCCAACTACAAATAAGATGCAAGAATGAGACAACATGTTAAGGAATCTATAGTGTTCACTAAGCAAGATCAAATATTCAAGTAAAACAAACTAAGAAAATTCATGAAGAGTTAAAAATAAATATTCTTATTGATCAAAATGTATGCAATTGATTAGGGCTTTGCCATACTCAGGTGGAGTATTTAGTATAATGGTCAAAATGGCTAGTTCTTATAGAACTTGAGAGAGAGAGAGAGGAGAAGAGAGAAGTCCAAGGGTCATAAGGACACTTTTAAAGTTGATAAAATAAATTATTTATTCATTATAGTATCACATGGTATGAACCATGCAAGGTTAGGAAGCACAAGTGTTAATTCAAGGCATAAACTTCATGAAAAGTGGCATGAAACTCCTCATTCTAGCTCAAAAAATTGCCTTCATGATTTGGATCTATTTGAACATCCCAAAACTAATTAGGGAAAATTATGATGATTTTAATGAATGGGGAATATTTTATGCATGCATTGGTTGTAATCTTGATGATCTAAAACTTTCCTAAAATGAGTTATCATCTACTATCAAGAAAATTCCTCTTTCATGCACCCTGCACACTTGTCCTCAAAATTGGAATCATTTTCTCATGAAAATAAATGAGATGGAGTGGATGCAACCTATAAATACCATCCATATCCTTATAAGCATTAGGGACACCATAAAATCACCTCACTTCAAGATCTCCACCCTTCTCACTAGATTGTACACTATGCTAGTTTTGACTGGCTAATATGAAACAGATAATTAGGGACACCATAAAAGCATTAGGGACACCATAAAATCACCTCACTTCTACTATCAAGCTCCTTCCTCCATTCTAACAAGCCTGAATTATCTTAAAGTCCAAAAAGGGCCTCCTCTATGGTTTTTTTGCATCCCAATGGTTCACAAACTTCTATAATGACTCTAATAACATTAAAAAATTAATTTTAATGCTCTACCAAGGTTGAAAAGGAAGTTGGTACATTATTTGGATTTAGGCCTAAATCTTGCCTAGTAGGCCTAAGTTGTCGTTGAAGCCCAAAATGGCTCCTCATCGATTCCCATACAAAATATATCCTTTAAAACCTTTTACATGGTCCCAAAAACATTTTATAATATATTGGGAATCATATTTAGGGATAGAATTAAAACTGATCCCTTGTTTGGCCTTTAGGCATAACCATGCCTCATTAACCTATCTACAAGTTTAGCACTCTAGACCCTCTTAATTGGTTCACTCTTTCAATGAGGTTTTATTTATGTTTAATTATATGTTCCTCAGATTTATGCATCTTCTAGTAAGATTCAAACAAATTCTAAGATGATCCACTTACTACCCTTCTCTAAATCTGTTAGTTTGACCTCATAAGGGAGTGCCCTCTATTTGAGACAAAATAGAGGGCACTCCCCTATTTCCCTAGACAAATGTGAATGTTGTAAGAGATTTTTAAAGTCTTTGAGATGATCTATAAAAAAATTTAACTCTTTTCTAGGTTATATGGCCTACTAACCCTTCAATTAACCAAATAGACTTCTAGAGAAGTAAGACTGTGCAGGATTCCAAGAGTAGATTGTGCCTTGCTCGTTTTGAGCTCCTTTTTTTATTGTTTATAAATCACAAGGGTTCCATTAGACCATTATAATCATGATAAATTTATCTAAGCTTTTTCATCACCTCAACTCTTCAATGCTCTCTCCTTAGACTTTCCCATAACTTGAATGCTTAAGACTGTGCATGCAAACTTTGACTGTGTTTCCTATTTGGAAAGAGCCCTCATGGTCATATTTTACCTAATTAGACTCCAATAATAATGTGTAGGACTATAATTTAATATCTCCATTGTAATATATCAGTTAATTTAATACATTTATTGCATATTTGGGCCAGACTATCTCTTGGGATTTCTAACTTGTTCACTGCTTGATTAAGATAATTATCTACAGTTGGCTGTAGGTGCACTTTGCACAACTTGGATTTGAACATGGTTATCTAATACCTATTTTAATATTTATACACCATTCCCACACCTTTTATGATTCATATATTCACCTACCCAACCTAAATCATCCTTTAGATATCCCTTTCTCAACTCATTACCTGTAATAGTCACCTACAATTGGCTATAAGTGAATATCCCACATGGAGGGGGCCCTGTAGGTTTACAAAGGTTTCAAAACCTCATAAAAAAACTATTCATAATAGTATTTATGCCCATTATTATTCTTTTCCTCAACCAAAATTTATAACCCAATACTCAAACTCCTCATATTTGACCACTGTTATATCATAGTTAGCTATAACATACTGTGTTGTTGTCTTGACAAGGCACCTATAGGTGCTATTGAGGATTAAAACATTATATATTGACCTCAACGTTATGATTTAAATATACAATGGTGTATATTTCAATAAATAAGGCTATTGGAAATAAGTAATTATGCCTCAACAACACTTTAAAATGTTAAGGTCACTTAATACCTTCAAAACCTATAGACATTATTGTCTAGTTTCAATGGTTTGTAAGCAACTTTGGATCTTCTAACAATCGCTTTCTCTTTGTAATATATATTATATCTATTTAAAAGTGATATAAATATGTAGGTAATACAAAATTAAGTCATTGGGAGGCATTGAAAGTCTTTGAAACCATACTTTATGTTATCTCCAAAAACCCTTAGACCTTTATTTTCCCTTTTTAGGGATTTGGTCTCAAACTCAGTCATTTCCTTTTAAACTTTGTTATTCATCCCTATTTTTCAACATATCACCCTACATGAGATTATCATGAATTTATCAACACATAAATTCTTAAAGGAAAGCTTCAACTAGTTCTAGTTTCCATTAACACCTCAGCGTCTTATGGTACCACCTGTAGGTGGTCATCAACATACACATGCAGTAAAGGGGAAAAGCAGATAGTATGCATCATTTAGACATATTATGAGTTTTATATCCACTTAAAGAACCTTAAATTAATTATTTCACACCTCCAAGATCTTGAAACCACTACCAAGGCTCCCATTATAACATGATGTCATCAATGAAGGTTGTAATTGCATGGTGAATTGTATACAGGCAGGGAGCATGAGACAATCCATGTATTGAAGGAAATGTCTAAAACAATCAACTAATATCCTATTAATGGTGTTTAAATGAAACTTAAATATGATTTAAACTCAATACAATCTCCTACACTTCCCTTTCAACATTGAGAAACCTCCATGAAAGCACCTAAAAGTGTATTTTTCTATCACATGATTGTATGACACTCAAAAACTTCATTTTATTAGAAATGGCTTTGGAGAGAGAACTTGAGATGACATGAGATATAAAAATCACATTTTAAACATGAGATTGGATTTATCACAACCCCTTTGAGTCATTTTCAAATCATGAAAACTTGAACAAGGTGAAAAATTACCTGTCATCTCAAATAAGACCAATCTACCAAACTTGAGATGGTTTGCTCACCAAAAAACCATGAAACTTGAAACTAAGTATGGAGGGAATCTAAGAAGGTATAAAAAATAATTTGGAGTTAATATCACCAATTGGTTCATATAGACTTTCCCAAAATGGAGTAAAACCCATAGGGTACATGAAACAACTAGCATAAAAGTACAATCAACTTCATGAGGATGGTTCATGAAGCAAAAGACACCATTATTCAAACTATTTATATGTAAATGAAAGTTTTTGAGTGTAATAAAACCTACCAAAATCATTTGACTGGAACCCTCTTCAATTATTCTTACCGAGGAAAAACTTGAATGTCACTTCTGCATGCCAAGAAGGGTGAAAAGGAGAATAATGGTTTTGGGCAAAAAATGGCACTTCTAGAGAAAACCAAAAAGTGGAAATGATATAAGTGCCATTTTCTTCTCTTTTATGAAGAAAACTACTTTTCTTCTGATAAACCTACCATCTTGCAGTTATGTCGGCTGATTAAGACCTCTAAGGACACATGGGACATGACATGACATTTTAAAACCTTTGCACTTTCTAATAAATCCATACAAGTAATTAAATGCACCCTTTTTGACTTCAAAATGACTAAAAAGACTAAAATAACTAAGGACCAAGGCTAACATAACATTGAATGACATTAATTAACCCATAAAACACTTTGTGACATATGTATTGGACCCCTAAAACATATAGAAGTCAATTTTTTACCTAGGAGTGCCCCAATTTGACCTAAAAGTCAAATTTGGTCAACAATAATGATTTTCCCAAAAGTGGTTATAATCATTGGCACGATGATTGGCACCATATGGCAAATCAAAAAAGGGGGCTTATATACTGATTCCATACTCACAGAATAAGAGTAAGATGGCATAGAGATTAGGAATGAATTTTCGCTACCTACTCAGATGGATATGCACATCCTAACTAGTAGGGATTAAAATTCATTTGTGATTCAATTACTCTATATTTGGGTAATATTTGGATAGATCAGGGAGTTTATGTTGAGTATTTTCATTGATGTCAAGGGTGATTAAGCCTAGTTGGTAGTGTATGATGAGACAAGGTGCATGAGAGAGTGTTGTCATTGAAGGTTGTTGTCATGAGAGAGAATTTTGAGGCAAGAGATAATTTGAAGGTAGCTAATGCCTTATGGTTGCATGAAGGTATAGGTCATTAGTGACAAAGTGCATAAGAAGCCTAGTCAAGAGCCTAGTCATGACATGAAGAGGTACATATATGAAAATGGATGAACATAGGCATGTGAAGTTTGGTTTTTATTATTTGAGCATGAAATCAATTCATTAAAGCATTTATGAGAGTTTTAGGGTGGGCCTATAGAGGTAGGACCTTCAGACTAAGCCTACACCTAAACTTCTCTTAGACGCTGCCTAGCTTAATGAGACATAAAGATCAGATTTCAAGGCAAGTATGCATATGTGAGCATGAATGGAGATAAGATAAGTTGTTTTAGGCATGTTCACAAATTTTAAGATCATGGTTTGAAGGAAATTATATGAAACACTATTTTAGGCCTTCTGGAGTTCACAAAATGAGGTCTCAAGATTTAAGCACTTTTAGACATTCATTGGCATGTATAAAATCTGCATGGGAACTTGATATATTAAATATATATGGGGAAGGGTCTTAACTAAAATATCCAGACATTGGTTTTGGATTCAAGGGGCAATCCTTTATGAACAATCGTTAACACCAAAACCTATGTTAAACCTCCCTAAAACCCTAATACGGACCTGATGTGAAAGATCATAGTCATTCAACTCATAATGGATTTAAATGAATATAAAAGCTATTTTATCATGTATAAAACTCTCTTAGGTACCTCTAGGTGGTGGTGGTTAGTTAGACGAGAGAGAAAATGCATAGATACAAGATTATTTATCAAGAAGTTATTGTAGCTCTCAAAAGTTATATTGTTCAAGAAAATCAAATGGATGTGAGAAGAAGATAGATACTAATTTTTCATGTAAATGATTATTTTTAGATAGGTTATAGCCTTTAAACATTCTAATTTGGTCATCTAAATTAGCCAGTTGTAGACAGACCTAATGGTGTAAATAGTGCAAAACCTAGGCAAAGACGAGAAGATGGATTTGAGGGTCTAAGCATATCATATTGATGAAAAAAAGTGCATGTAGAATTTATTTATTACTTATAATTCATGTTTATTTTAATAAATCTTAGAAGTCAGTGAATATGGTGAAAAAGTTACTCACAAAATGACGTGTCTGGTTCTGATAGGACTATGTGATATAAGGTCAAGAAATTGGTTTGCAAGACTAATATTCACCATTAGACCATATGATATTTATATCTAAATATGGTATTGATATATAATAAGACCATTTAAATACATTATTATTCATGAAAAGTGTCTTCACAAGTATTGAATTTCTAAGTCACCATGCCTAGTCTTTGAGGTAAATTTGCAGTTCTGAGTGAGTGAGTTGCAGAGACGTTCTTGAGCTTTTATGTCCTGAGTGGAAGTGTTAAAAGATTTTAGTGATGACCCTAAGGTCATGGATAACCCATCTACATGTTTTTTTTTCATATTTCAATAGCTTAAGGGTGTTTAAGCTTTATTTTTTCTAGATAAACTTTTTAAGTACACAGACCTAATAGGGTAGTCTATCATAAAAGTGGTCTCATGGTATGAATGAAGGATACAATCCTAACCAAACACGGATAAGGTCAGTAAGGTTCATTATATAAGTTATTTAATGGTTTTTTATTTATTTTTAATGCCATATGGGCCCAAGATGATCAAGCTTTGATTCTAAGAAGATAGACCTAGTGCAATTAGGTCTCCATGAGACTTAAAAGAGAAATGAGGCCTAATTGATTTGTTACAGACCAAAATGGGTCCAAATTTCATTTTAATAATGATCATAAAACTTTATAATACATATTATATGGCCAACCTAAGAGGTTGAAGGTGTGTGGCTGACTAAGTGGTGTGTGACCATGAGACTTATATATATACAAGGCAGTTTTGACCTGTTTGGTAGAAATGCAACAAAAGTGAATAAAATATTGCATGGTTGAGTAGAAGGAGGTCTTGAAATGATACCATAAAATTAGAGCATAGGTGTGGTGATTAAAGTTAATGAGGTGGTTAAGTTAGTGCTAAGTCATTTAGGGAGTTGGTGCTTCCTTACAAGTAGGTGATTGTTAAAGCCTAGTCAAGTGAGTGTTTGACTTCATTGGGGTTGGTGCTCCAAGTTGAGTTAGTGCTCAAAAAAATTTGATATTTTTTTTCATAGTAATGTAGTTTATTTTCATATATAATAGTGTTTTTCTTCCTCTTGATACTTTCCCACTCATATGTGTGTTTTCTTGTGTTATGCTCATGTCAATGATTCTTTATGCATTGTTATATCATTGTATTGTGTTGATGGTTCAAGGAATGTTAAAGTACATGTGAAAGAAAGTTTTTAAATGTTGATTCACCCTCTCTCTCAATGATTTTTCTTCCAACATTGGTATTAGATCATGGTCCTTTGAATTAGGCCTAATAGCTTAAAGGAGATCCTAGAATCATAAGCATGTGTACTCATCAAGTACAAGGAGGTTTATCAACCAATAAATCTCCTCTCTTCATTGGGAATAACTATGAATTTTGGATAATCATAATGAAGACCTATCTTATGTCTTTGGAATATGAGATATGGAAATATGTTGTTGATGGATTCACTCCACCTTTTACACCACCAACTGATGTAGTAGGCAAGAAGACAAGTGAGAATAACTCTAAGGCAATTAATGCCATCTTGTGTGGCATTTAAAAGACAAAATTTATAAATGTCATGCATTATGATACAACCAAATATATTTGGGAAAATTTGTAGACCATATATGAAGGAGACACGAAAGTCAAGTTGGCAAATTTGCAGACCCACTGAAGGTATTTTAAAATTATAAGAATTAAGGAGGATGAAAACATTGCATCTTATTTACTAAGAATAGATGAAGTGGTAAATGTCATTAGAGGTCTAGGAGAGAATTTGGAAGAACCAATTGTAGTAAAAAAGATATTGAGATCCTTGACATCTAAGTTTGATTCAAATGTGTCTGCTATGGAGGATATCAAAGATCTTAACATACTATAGATGGATGAGCTTCATGGCATCTTGAATGCCTATGAAATGAGAGCAAGTGATGAAAGACCTTCCAAGAAGGAATTTGCATTCAAAGTTTAGAAAAAGTCACAAGTTAAGAAGGTGAAAAATGAAGTTGATACAAACATTGATCATGACAAGATAGAAGCCATACTTGTCATAAAACTAAAGAAAGGATTAGTTAAGTATAAGGGAAAGTTGTCATTCAAGTGCTTCAATTGTGGTAAGATTGATCTCTTTGCATCTAAATTCCTAATAAAGATAAGAATGATCATGATGGAGAGCATGATGAACATCACGGTGATGATAAGAAGGTCCATAAACTTGACAAGAGCAAAAATTGTTTCAAGAAGTTTGAAGGCAAGAATGGGGCATTTAAGAACAAGAGAAGTTTCTATACCAAAGAAGATAGTAGCTCATCTGATGTAAGTGACACAAGCATAACTGATAGTGATGATGACAATAATGATCATCATAATAATGAAACCTTATTCATGATTATATAAATAGATAATTCAAAATGGAAAAGTCTTGTGGATGATGAAGAATTAGATAAAGAAGATGCTGAAGTGAATCATGAGGCAAAATTGGTGAGTGCTCTAGAGGAGTTGAAGTCTTAAAGAAGGAATTATTAGAAACCGAGATCATTGGTTAAGATTTATGAGGAACAATTTAATCTCTTTGAAGAAAGACTAAGTAATAACACCAATGAACATGAGGAGATCATCAAAAAGTTAGAAACTCATATTTATATTGTCACTGCAAGTCTTAAGATCAAGAGGAATAATCTATCAAGTTTGGAATAGAGATGGAGTCCTTGAAGGCAAAATTTGATTAGGAAACAATCAAATTAAATACACATTAGAGATTTAAAAATAGCATTGAAGTACTTGGTGATATTGTGAATAGTCAAAGGTCTCCACATGATAAGACAAGTCTTGGGTTCAAATACCAAAAAAGGAAAATAAGGAAAGTCAAACCTATGTAAAAACTCTCAAACCTAAGACTGAAATTGATCCTCAAATAGTCAAGAAGATTGTGACTCTTACAAGAGGCAAAAAACTTAGAGGTACATCATTCAACATCAGATAGATAAGGTATGTGAATTCATTTAATGGTTATTATTTCTCATGCAATCAATATGGACATAGGGTTGTGGATGATCAATATCACGCTAGAATCAATTCCTCATGGAGGAATAGGATGAATACTCATCTCAACAATAGAAATAGAATTTTTTTCTATAAGTGTGATCAGAGAGGATATAATGTAAGGGATTTCAAGATGAAGTATATGAGGAAAGTCACTCAAGACAAAAGGGTATATAGTCATACCACTGAGAGGTGGATCAAGAAGTTAAACCCTATGGATAAGGTGAAGGAGGAGTAGAAGACTAAAAATAAAGAATATATGTTAGCTCAAACTGCCTCTCACATTCAATATGAAGGCATGAAATGGTATATAGATAGTGGTTTCTCAAGCCACATAACAGGAGATAAAAATAAGTCCATCTCACTAAAAAAGAATGTTATAGAAACAATGAGATTTGGAGATAACATAATTGCCAACATAGTTGGCAAGGGTATCCTGAGTTTAGACAATGGGAAGACCAAGACAAAGAATGTGTTGTATGTGGAATGTTTGAAACATAACCTTCCTAGTGTAAGTCAAATGTGAAACCAATGACACCCACTAACCTTTCATGACATAAGATGTGATATAAGGATCACTAAATCAGAAAGACTAATTACCAATGCTATGAGGACTGAGAATAATCTATGTTTCTTAAATGAGATTGAGAAGGAGAGATGATTTATGATCAAGATGGATGAATGTTGGCTATGGCACAAAATTCCGGTCCACCTAAACTTTGACAATCTGGTCAAGATAAGCTCTAAGAAGTCTGTGAAGAACATGCCTAAGATCACCAAACCTACAAACACACTTTGCAAGGCATGTCAACATGGTAAGTAGACTAGAAGAAGGCGCAAGTCCAAGGATTACTATACTACAGAACCTTTAGAGCTAATACACACTTATATCTATGGATGTATAAGAATCCAAATCATTCAAGGGGATAGCTATTTCATGTTACTCATAGATGACTACACAAGAATGACTTGGGTAACATTCTTGAAAGAAAATTCAGAAGCTCTTGATAAGTTCAAGGCATTCAAAGATCTTGTTCAGAATGAAAAGAATGGAAATATCAAATTCTTAAGATATAAAAAAAGAGGAGAGTTTTGGTCCAATGAATTTGATGAATTCTATGAGGTCCTTGGGATAAGGATATAGTTCTCAGTAGCTAGGACACCTCAATAGATTGGGGTATTGGAAAGAAAGAATAGGATAGTTCAAGAGATGGAAATAGCTATGCTAAATGAGTCAAGGCTAGTTGACGGATGCTAGAAAGAGGTAGTGAGAATTATAGTCTACATATTGAATAGAGCATAGATAAGGACTAATGGCAACAAGACCCCTTATGAATTATGGAAAGACAAACCTACTCATGTGGAACACTTTAGAGTGTTTGAAAGTAAATGCTTCATCAAAGGAGATGAGGAAGACTTAGGTAAGTTTGATTTTAGGTTTGATGAAGGTATATTCTTGGGGTATTCATCAATAAGATTATCCTATAGATGTTATAACAAGATGTTGTAGAAGATAGTGGAAAACACCAATGTGAAGATTGATGAGACAAAGAAATCACAGTCATAGTCAAAGGATACATCAAAGAATTTGGACTTTTAGAATGAACAAGAAACAATAGATATTGGTGAGGAAGAAGGATAAGCTAAGGAAAGACAAGACTCAAAAGGACCCTCAAGACAGATTCAAAGAGATCATCTTGAATCACAACTCATTGACAACAAGGATGCATGTATGCAAATAAGAAGAGGGTTGGTAAGTAACCTAAATCAAGAGAATGTTTCTCTATTGTCTAAAATTGAACCTAAAAACCTTGTAGAGGCAAGCAAAGACAAGTTTTGGATAGGTGTTATGAATGAGGAGTTACACCAACTAGAAAAGAATAAAACTTGGGAATTAATTCCTAGGCCTAAAGACAAGAATGTCATTGGCACAAAATGGGTGTTTAGAAATAATTTGAATGAAGATGGAAAATTCACTATCAATAAGGCTAGATTGGTATGAAATGGGTATGCACAAGTTAAAGGGGTAGACTTTGAAGAGACCTTTGATCTAGTAGCAAGATTGGAGGCTGTTATATTTTTTCTAGCATATGTAGGGTTCAAAGGATTCAAGGTGTATCAAATGGATGTTAAATCTGCTTTTTTGAATGGAAACTTGGAAGAGGTGTACATAGAGCAACCTGAGGGTTTCTCATTCTCAGGTAACAAGGACTATGTTTATAGCTTGAAAAAGGCTCTTTATGGTCTAAATCAAGTTGTTAGAGCTTGGTATGCTAGATTTTATAGTTATCTATTAGACCAAGGATTCAAAAAAGGAGTTACATATAGAAATCTATACATAAAGACACAAGATGGCCATCAATTAATAACAGTTGTCTATGTGAATGGCAACATCTTTGGTAGAAATAGTGAGAATATGACTAAGGAATTTGTATATGTGATGAAAAGGAGTTTGAGATGCCCATGCTAGGAGACCTATCATTATTTATTTGGTTATAAATCATTCAATCTAGAAAAGGTATATTCATTTCACAAGATAAGTACATAAGAAATATTTTGAAGAAGTTTGAGATGGAAGATTGCAAGGTAGTTATTACACCTATGATCACAGGGTGTAAGTTGAGCAAAGAAGATGAGTCTCAAAAGGTCAATAAAACATCATATAGGTTAATGATTGGAAGTTTGTTATACACCACTGATCTAGGCCTGATATCATGCAAGCAATAAGCCTTATGGGAAGATTTCAAGTAGAGCCAAAGGAAAATCATCTGCAAGCAATCAAAAGGATAATCAGGGATCTTATAGGGACTATGGAGTTTTGGTTATGATACTATTAGCCATTTTTCACTCTCATGTTTTACATATTTCTTTTGGCTAAGTGTAGGATCTTTATTGGTTCATCCCCACAACAAAGAAAGACCAAGTGTTATTTCCTTTGGTAGCCTTTGTTTGGTATTTTTTGTCCAAGTCTCAAAGGAATTGTTTTGGAATTTTTGTCTGAAATAAGGAATTCTAAAGGAATTGGTCCTAAATAGGTTTTTTGAAGGGTACATTTCCATTCTACCAAAGGGTCTTTTTCTCTTGTGAATGGATGTGTTCAACTTTTTTAAAGGGCACTTTTTGAGTTTTTGAAGGGTTTGTTCTTTCTTTCAAACTTTTTGTTTAAAAAAAAAAGTCCAAAAGAATTCTTCTTTGCAAAATTTTGAAGGAATTCTTTCAGACTTTTTGTTTTGGACAGAAATTCTGAAAGAATTGATCTTTACCACTTTTCCAAAGGAACTGTCTCTTACAACTTTTCTAAAAGAATTGTTTCAAACTTTTTGTTTGAAACAATCTTTTCAAAGGTTACATCACAAATTGCCTAAGGGTATTTTGTTGCAAAAGTGTCCTTCAAAAAAGGTCCGAAGGGACACCAGTAGAAAGTCCATAGAAAGAGGGTTTCGAAGAGAAAAGAAAAAGAGCTCGCAGGAAAGTTGTTTCAAACTTTTTGTTTGAAACAAAAAGCTCAAAGGAGCATTCTCGACAAAGGTGAACCAATCCAAAGGGGCCCAAAAGGTGGATTCTTTTGAAGAAAATGGATGAGGATTATTTCAAGGAAAATTCCCAAGGAGAATGCTCAAAGAAAATAGTCTGAAGGGACACTTGGGAAAAGTCCGAAGGTCCTTTTCAAAAGCTTTGAAGGGCACCTTTCAAAAAAAGTACCCTAAACCCAAGGTCTTGAAGGGTATTTCCATGCCAAAGTGTCCTTTGAAAAAAATCTAAAGGGTATGGAAACTTGTTCAGAGTATGTAGGAGTGTTGAAGGGCATGTTTGAGTAGTCTGAAGGGAGGATGATAGGAAGGTGCTCGATAACAAAAAATCTAAAGGAAAATGCCTCGAAAGGAGTTGTCCATGTGAAATGATGGTTGAATGAACATCAAATTCAAGATAGTGAGATAATAATTGGTGTTTAAACAAAATGATTCATAAGTAGATCCAAAGGCTCACATCCTTCATCTGTTGAAGTAGTGAGAGGGCCCATATCACCATTGATCAACTAGGATTCATGTCATTTTATAAAGACCAATCAAAGGAGGAAAATAAGGCCAATGGAATGAAAATGACAAATATACAATAGGTGGATAAATGATTTGATGCCATGACTCAATGGAATAATATCCTATTTTTATTAGTGCAACCATTGGAGAAGCATGTTTGAGAGAGTAGGATAAACTGTGTAACCATAGGAGATGACATGGATCAATCAAATGGCTAGAATGAGCATCCCTTGAAAAGATAGTTGTAGTTGAAGATGGAGACTTAAAACCAATTGATTCTTCTCTTTGGTGCCAAAGGCCTCCCCCTCTCAATTCCTGTCTACTATAAATACACCCCTTTGGCTAGTGAAAAGAGACCACATAGTGCATGGTGAAGTCCTGTTGGAATGATATCTTGCCTTTAAACATTAGTACAAGTATATTTCCTTTGAAGTTCTAAGTAATTGCCTTAGTGTGTATGTGATGTATAGTGACAAGTGATGGTTTTCATCCTTTAGTCCTTTGTCCTTCATGTCTGAGTAAGAGTTTTGGGTCTAATAGGTCATATAGAGTGCATCCAAGTGTGTTGAATTTTTGCATGTGTATAACTATTCTTGGAATGTACAAGTTGTCTTTTAGTTCATTTACTTTGCGTAATTTCAAACATCTCATCTCTATTGTAAAATAATTATGTTAGAATATTTAGATCTTGAAAATAGTCTGTGTATTTTATTGTATCATGCGTTAGGTTATGGCATTCATGTGGAAGATATCCTTGGTGCATCACCATTCTTCGAATCGGTTTTATTTATGTAATTTATAACTCTTTTCCCTTCAATAAAACTAGTTTAGACAAAGGTTATTTTGTATAGATATATTCAGGGAGATATCCCTTTAAATATAGAGTTTCATTTACTCTATAGGTATACCCACATGCCTGGAAATGTCCCAACATTGCCCAAATCTAGAAGAGGATTGAACACTCTCTTCTAGGGTGCAAGATTTGGACCCAATGTGAAAGATCTTATTAAAATCAAATAAAATTAGATTTATATGACTAGAAAATCTATTGAATCATGTATTCAACTCTCTTAGGTACCTCTAGGTGGTGGTGGTTAGTCAGATGAGAGAGAAAATACATAGATACAAGCTAATTTATCGACAAGTTATTGTATCTCTCAAAAGTTGTATTGGTCAAGAAAAAAATGGATGGGAGAAGAATATAGAGACTCATTTTTCATGTCCATGATGATCTATGGATATTTTCTATCCTTTAAATGTTAATTTTGTCATCTAAGTTAACCAATCGCAAACAGACCTAATGGTAAAAATAGTGCAAAACCCAAACATAGATAAGAAGATCGATTTGAGGATATGAGCATATCAGATTGATACAAAAAAGTGAATGTAGAGTTTATTTATGTATTTTAAGTAATGCTAATGCTTGGAATAATTTTTTTAGGTTAATGAATATGGTGAAAAGGTTGCCCACAAAATGATGTATCTCGTTCAGATAAGACTGTGTGATATAAGGTCAAGAAATTAGTCTATAAGACCAATATTTACCATTAGACCATATGATATTTCTATCTAAATATGAAATTGAGATATTATAGGACTATTTACATGCATAAATATTCATTAAAAGTGTATTCATATGTGTTAGAGGTCTAAGTCACCATGACTGGTCTTTGACGTAAATTGGTAGTTCTGAGTGAGTGAGTTGTAGAGATGTTCTTGAGCCTTTATCTCCTGAGTGAAAGTGTTACAATATTTTTATGATGACCATAAGGTAATGGATAACCTATATACATGTTTTTTTTTGTCATATTTCATTATATTAAGGGTTTTTAATCTTCATTTTTGCTAGATAGACTTTTTAGGTACACAAGCTAATAGGGTAGTCTATCCTAAAAGAGATTTCATGGTATGAGCGAAGGATACCGGTCTAACCAAGCATGGAGAAGGTTAGTAGAGGTCATTAGGTAAGTGATTGAATGGTTATTAATTTTTGGATAAGGCCATCTGGGCCCAAGAGGATCAAGGTTTGACACTAAGAAGATAGACCTAATGTAATTAGGTCTCCATGAGACCTAAAAGAGAAATGAGGCCTAATTGAGTTATTACAGATCAAAAGGGGTCCAAAGTTCATTTAAATCATGATAATAAATTATTATAAGACCTATTATATTTCCAACCTAATATCTTAGAGATGTGTGGCTGACTAAGTGGTGTGTGACCATGAGACTTGTATCTATACAAGGCAGTTTAGGCTTATTTGGTAGAAATGCAACAAAAGTAAATAAAATATTACATAGTTGAGTAGAAGGAGGTATTGAAATGGGATGATAAAAATATATAATATTTATGGTGATCAAAATTAATGAGGTGGATGAGTTGGTGCTGAGTCAATTAGGGAGTTGGTGCTTCCTTGCAAGTAGGTGCTTGCTAAAGCCTAGTCAAGTGGGTGCTTGACTTCATTGGG
Source organism: Torreya grandis (assembly GCA_037957365.1). Classification (NCBI taxonomy): domain Eukaryota; kingdom Viridiplantae; phylum Streptophyta; class Pinopsida; order Cupressales; family Taxaceae; genus Torreya; species Torreya grandis. The sequence continues at coordinate 7,745,804 of JARHVA010000108.1, forward strand.
GTTGGTTCTCCAAGTTGAGTTGGTGCTCAATATAATTTGATATTTTATTTTATAAGACTATAGTTCATTTTCAAAAAACATAATGGGTTTTATTCCCCTTGAGGCTTTCCCACTCATATGTGTGTTTTCTTATGTTATGCTCATGTGAATGATTCTTTATGCATTGCTATATCATTATATTGTTTTGAAGGTTCAAGGAATGTTAAAGTACATGTGAAAGAATGTTTTTAAACATTGATTTACCCCCTTATTATTGATTGTTATTTCAATAGTTTATTAGGTGTGAATAAGGAGAAGTGATGCAACACCATTGCTTATAAGATCCATCGAACTAATTTTTGATGTAGCACATGATGGTGTGCACCATGATATAAAACACCATGATGACCTAGTTTTAATATGTAGAAGGACTAACACCTGATCCAATAAACAATTGAAAATAATGACTAAAAACCATGATGATAATATTGACGTATGAATATGGATGGACTTAAGAATAATGTGCTAAGAATCACCCAATGAATGCATATATAGTAAGTCAAGGCACATCAATGAAAGCAAATAAATAGAAAAAAACAAACAAATAAAATTAAACAAAAATAAACATAAACACAACAAAAGATCAATAAAAATAAATGAACAAACAATAAAACACCAATAAACAAATAGTGACCAAAACAATCAAAACAAAATCAAACAAACATAAACAATGATTAATCATAATGTTAGTGCAAACAAAAAACAAATTATTTGTGCATGTTTAATGGAGGTGTTACTCTTGGTGAAAGGGTGGCCCCTAAGATATACATCAATGATATAGGTATAACAATGCAAGAACCAAAGGCATAAGGTTTCCCCTAGGTGATATGGAACAATGACACAAATAAGATGGCAAACATTGCCCATAGGCTTGGGGAGATAACAAGACAAAACAATTAAAATGGGGGAAATAGAAGAAAAGGAAGAGAAAGCTGAGCTAACACCAGATGCACTAGGAAAGTGGATTCTACCTACGTAGTTTCATGGATGCAATATATAACATGAACTATAGGCCAAATGTAGTTCTCCCTGAGTATGGGACAGAAGAAAATTGACAATAAGAAAACATGATTAACGTGTAGAAGAATACAAGAATGTCTTGTAAAATGATGAGTGTGTGAGAAAAGAGAGAGGAATGATCTTCCACCATCATGAAAATGTCAACACAAACAAATTGCATAAGTGTGAGAGTATGGTTTAGGCTAAAACCATAGTAAAAGGCAATAGACAAATGCTCACACATGAACTGGGTTTATAATGATTACTATGTCTAAGGCTAAGAATGAGAATAAGATCTCAAAATAGTGAGAGCATAAATAAATCATAAAATGGTGAGAGCGTAAGATGAATCCAAGTGGTCATTAATGTATCAAAGTTAAATACACAATACTCACAATATAAACTCGTAAAATGGTGAGAGCATATGACTAAAGCCAATAAAGATGGGTAAATTAAATGACAAGGAGTTACTCATGAAATATTTGAGATTCCCAAGATCCTTAAGGAAAATAAGTTTTCAAAATAGAAAAGAAAATGTCGCTGAGCAAACTCAGTATACCCCATCTATCAAAATGCTACCTACATAGTCTGTGTAAACCTTTGGTCGATGTAGTTCTCCCAGAAATGGGAGGAAAAAGACCAAGGTGGTCTAGAAATAAATTAAATAGATAAGATGGCCCATCCTAGAAAATTTTGACAAATTTATATCTCTCATGAAAATTCTAAGCCAATTTTCATGATTTTTATGATTTTTGAGATCTATTACACATGTTTAGGGGTTTTTCTAAGTATCTCAACTTGATCGAGAATGTAAATATACTAAATAGTTCAACTCAAAAAATAATGAGAGCATGGGAAAAGGGTGATTGAACTATCTTCAATGTAAATCAAGTGTTACCTACATAGTCTTGATGGACCTAAAATCATTGTAATTCTACCTTTAGAAATGAAAAATCTTACTAGGTAGCAACAAGTTCATGAATTAGTCAAATGGCATAGCATAGGATAGGAATGGAAAGGTGATGTAGTAATGCATGGTAAAGGTATTGCTGCTAATTTGCCCAAGTACAATTATAATTAGGAAATAATGACATAGGTTAATGATACTAATTTACTCAAAGGTGGTTATAATTAGTATCACCAGGAGTGAAATAGAATGTGACATTAATAAAGAATGTAATTTCCAAACCACTGTCATACGGGTCTAAGCTACTGTCTCTTTGTAGAATACTGAATCAACTATTGAAACTTGATCTGAATCCCCTCACTAAAGGTGCCTGAAGAACCAATGGATCAAAACCAAGGAAAAAAAGGGGTGGAGTTGGGAGGGTGAAAATAACTATGATTAATAGTGAAGGTATGGTAATAATGGTATACAATATAATACAAGGAAGATGATAGTATATGATGTAAATGATCCTTGTAGACAATATTTAGGGTCTCTTAAGTAAAATAATGCTTGAGATGTATTATGTTCATAGGCTCATCAAGTTCATCTCCATTTGGTGTAGCTAACCTATAAGCTCCAGAGCCATAATTAACAATAATGACATAAGGGCCTATCCAATTAGGCTTGAACTTGCCCTTCTTATTTTTCTTGACCATGGTATTCTTTTGGTTTTCTTTGAGGATAATATCACCAAGCTCAAAGTCTCAGTGCTTGACATGCTAGTTATATTGACCATGCAATCTATTCTAATATGTTTGAACGCTATTTATAATGGCCATGCACTTTTCATCCATTAATTCTAGCTCTTATAGGTGAGCTACTATATAATCATCATCATCCAAGATGTGTTTTAATGAGGTACGTAAGGAAGGTAACTCAAACTGAATAGGAAGAATGGCCTTATTGTTACAGATAAGGGAATGTGGTGTAGATCTTGTTGGAGTAAGGTAATTAGTATGATAAGCCCAAAGGGTGTGAAAAATTTGTAGGTGCTAATCATATCCAACATCATTAAAAATCTTCTTAAAAATAATGATAATGGTTTTATTAGATGCCTCTACTTGGCCATTACCTTGGGGGTAATATGCAGTGGAAAAATGTTAGGTGATATTATACTCAACACATGGTGATTTAACATTTTTTAAAAAATGATCTACCATTATCAAATATAATGTTGGATGGGATACCATGGAAACATATGATATGGTTGAAGATGACTTTGAAATATATTTTATAGTCACGTGAGGGGTATAGCTTCAACCCACTTAGTGAAATAATTGATGGTGGTAAGGATGTGATTATGAACATTAGTTGAGGTGGGGTTAATATTCCCAACAAGATTGAGTCCCCATATTAAAAACAACCATGGTGTAAGCATTAGTTTGAGTGTTCTGGATGGCATGTTTTTGACATTTATCACATCTTTTGACATAAGCAATTGCATCTACTTCCATAGTTGGCTAATAGTAATCAATACGTATGATATTTTTGGTAAGGACAACCTTATTAATATGGTCTCCACACACTCCATGGACTTCCCTCAATGCTAATGTGGCTTCTTATAAATTCAAAAAATGAAGTAGAGTTCCATCAAAGATTCTACAATAAAGGGTTGGGCCAAGTACGACATATTGAGAGGCTTGATGTATAAAGTTTTTTTTATTGTTTATGTGAAAGGTCTAGTGGAAGGACATGGTAGTGAAGGTAGCTATATAAGTCTGAATAATAAATAGATATGGGACAAATAATTCATAGATCATTGTAATAGTCAAAGGTTCATAAGAAAGTATTAGAATATGTTTAATGAGGAAATGATAGTATTTTTCCTTATCTATGTTGCAGATCAAAGAACTAATGGTAGCCATGGAATTTATTGTCCTATTACTAGCCCAAGATATCCGTTTAAATTATATGTGGGCAATTTGTTGTTTGAGAATGTCTACCACGGCCTTGTATGATACCAACTTATTATCTTTAGTCTGAATTTGGTCTATAACTTGATTGATAATTAACTGAGAATCACCATGAACCATGAGATATTGAATGTTCAATTGTAATGATTGATAAAGCCTTATAATGAGAGATTCATATTAACCATGTTATTAGTAGAAGGAAAGTTGATACAAAATGATTTGGGAATAAGATCCCCCTATGTGTAATAAATAATAGGCTTGCCCTTGATCCATGAGATGTGAATGACCCATCAAAATTCAACTTCTAATGCTGGTCCTCATAAGGTGTTTCTATAATGGTCATGATGGACTCTTATGGGAATGAAAAAGTAAGTGGCTTAGTATCTGAAAGGGGAGCTTTATTAAGCTGATTTGTCAGTTTTTGTCCTTTTATGGCCTTTTGATTGGCATACTCAATTTTGAACTTACTTAGTATCATGATCCATTTAGCCATGAAACCCTATAAAGCTATTTTGGATAGTAGATACTTGAGCGAATCTACTTTGGTAATGGCTATGGTCTTTTTGTTAAGCATGTAATGATGCATCTTCTAGACTATAAATACCACAACTAAACAAGCTTTTTCTATTAGCATATAGTTATGTTCATAGCAACCAATGTATGACTCATATAGTGCACAATATGTTCTTTCCTATATTCATCATGCTGAGCTAAAAGTGCCCCTAGGGTTTTATCAATGTAAAATAGCTATAGGATAAATGGCCTTCATGAAATTGGTGGTAACAAATAGGTGGATTGGAAAGATATTCATTTAGGTGCTAAAAGGATTTATGACATTATTCATCCCAAAAAAATGAAACACCTTTTTTTAAAAGTTGAGTGAAAGGATAGAATTTATTAGCCAACTATGAAATAAATCATTTGATAGACTTGATTTTGCCCTACTATGGATCTGCATCAAAGTATAAGTTGGAAACATCTTAGTAATGGCTTATACCTTGGTAGGGCCAATTTAAATGCCTCGTCAAGAGACAATAACACCTACAAATTTATCTGAAGTGACACCAAATATGCACTTATTGGGATTAAGTTACACCTTGTACTCATGGAGCCTTTCAAATATACTTCGTATCATGGCTGGATGATCTACACAGGATTTTGATTTACCCAATATTTCATCGACATAGTATTCAACAATATCATACATCATGTCATGAAATATAATGGTCATATCCCTTTGATACATGGTCTCAACATTCTTTAGGCTGAATGACATAACCTAATAGTAAAATGTTCTCCAAGGAGTAGTGAACATTATTTTGTGTTGGTCTTCTGGTGTGATCTTGAGTTGGTTATATATGGAAAATACATCCATAAGGGAAAGAATTTCATACCTGACTATGGAATCAACTATCATGTCAATATTATACAAAGGAAAGTCATTCTTTAGCTAGGCCTTATTGATGTCTCTAAAGTTAGTGCAAATTTTGATCCCTTATAGCTTTTTACTGACAATCATAATGTTTGAGATCCACTCTAAATAGTTGATCATTAGATGAATCTCACTTATAAGAGTTTTTACAACTCTTTCTTAATTAACACAATAATACAAGGATGCATATTACATAATTTATATTTCACAAACTTGGCATTTGGATGCACAACAAGGTGGTGTACAACAAAAGTGGGGTCCAAATCTGGAATGTTTGAATAGGCCCATGAAAAAATATCAATAAATTCCCTCAAAAGGCTTGTAAAAACTTCACATTCCTCCCCAGCAATGGATGTGCCTAACATGATCCACTTTGGGTTATCTAGAGTCCCGATATTGAATTTCATAGTATCCTCTACTAGGAGAGTTGAGTCATCCTCTAGAATGTTTGGCAAGGAAGTGAATTGGCCATCAATGGCAAAGTCCTCTAGTCAAACTAGTTATTCAAGCTCTTCCAAATAGGATGAATTTAAATCACCTAATGGTAACAATGGCCATGTAACAAATGTTATAGGGCATTCTTGGATAATTTGATCAAGGGCATGTTTTTCCTCTGTACTGAACTTAGAGCCAAAAATAATCCATCATTGGTGATCTCTTGAGCTTCATTTGAGGAAAGGTGAATAACCTCATCTAGTGGCACCTGAAATAGGTTTTCACCAAAATATTGGCCTTTTTATTTACTTTTACCCTCGTCTAAAAGCTCCTCAAAGAGGTTTTCACTTTGGGACCTCAATGTTTTATTCTTTTGTTTTTGGCTAAGGTGTTCAACCGCTCTCCAAAATAGGTTGCATGATCTAATTTGATAGATAACCCTTGTTTGTGGTCTCCCAAAAGAACATTGTCTCTAAGGCCCATAAAATCATCAAAGACCTCATCATTCTCAAATTCATCTAAAGGCACCATGGATTCTTATTTGTCCCAATCTATAAGTTGAGGATGATAAAGGGGAAGTGTGAAATGCTAGGTTACTAGCATAATGGTGCAAATTGTATATGGGTCAAATATGTTGGTATTGGCAATGTCTTCATATATGCTATGATTGGGTGTTGCTTTGTTTTTGACATCATTATCACTTGTTGTTGGCATTGAAACATGAATAAAATATGTGGCATCACCCTTAGGTGGTTGAAATATGAGACCATAGGTGTATACATATACTATTTTTAACTTTTATTGATTACTGACACTTTATATCTTGCATGAACCTGTCGAGTCTCAATCTCTCTGAGTGCATGCCTTGATGGGTGTATTGAGAAAGGGGTGGGTAGACCATTGGTGCTTTGTAAGATTATTTTTCATTTTTCCACTTGCCATCCACACACGAGACTATTGAAACCATTGAACCCAAGATTATTCTTCTTGGTTCTACCTATTCCTATCACTTGTTATATTTTATCATTAATTTTTTGCCTTAGCACCCTTTTGACCTGTCAGTTGTGGTAGGTCAACCAAATTGACCTAGCATAATTTAGGAACTATTTCTTTCTTTTGGTTTGTTGGTCTCTTGGCTGACCTAGCACAGACCTAGAGAGTTAGACCTGAAAACATGTTAGGTCGACCGGGTTGACCTTGCATAATTGACATGCCCAAATGATTTTAGGGTAAGTTTCACCTATATATACAAGGTCATTCCTTACCATTTCTATAAGAGTGAAGAATTAATCAAAGAAGTGTGAATGAACATCTACCTATAGACCATTCTACTTGGGGAATAAAGCTTTAATGTTCAAAATTTATTTTGGAGCTCTGATCTCATCTTGTGGATAAGTCTTTTGGATACTTGGATAGTTTGTGTAGACTAGAGTTGATTTATCTTAGTTATTATTACATACCACGACAATGTGTTGTGAAGAACCTTGAACAAAGGGGAGATTCAGGTTCGGCGGGTTCATTTTCAAAGGTAAGTATTCCTAACTTTATTCTTCCTTTGCAAGAATAGATAGATAGTGCACTTGTGTTCTTCTCTTCCATGTATAAGGATTCCATATACATTGACATGAGTATATGTCTTCTTTACATGTTTAGTTTAGTTGTTTATTTATTTTGTTTCTAACCCCCACTCTATGCCACAAGCTTTGGTGTGCACTAGATTAGATTTACTTTTCTTGTTATTAGATTAGTGAAATATTAAATCATAGGACTCTTTTAGGGTTGTTACGTGATTGTGTTAGACTGTAGGCTTTGGTACCCTACCTCACATAGTGTGTTGTGATAAGGTCTAATGGATCTTCACATTGGTCATGCTCCCACTTAATAATTATATGCTTCATAATTAGAAGTATAGGTGTGATCTTTCCCATCTGATCCAAAATTGATTTATGGACATGATGCATTTTTGATTGCATACATTCTAGTGAACCTAATGTGAATAAAACCCTTGTAGGATTTCTTTCACTTATTTCATTTCTATTTATCATTATTTTAATCATATATTTACTATGATAGATCGACCCTATTGACCTAGTTATTTATCTCTATGCACAAGTTTGTAGGAACAAGTAACTGGCTCGACCAGCTCGACCCAATATAGGTTTTCATAACTTTCAGACTTCTATTCAGATAACTAGATTGACCAACTCAACCTAGTATAAAGTTTTTTAGGTTTTTAAACTTCCTGTCCAGCCTATTAGGTTGAACAAGTTGACCTAATGCATTTTTTACACTTTTTTAATAGGATCTTATATAGCTTGATCGACCAGGTTGACCCAGTTTGTAGGTTTTTGCCAATTTTTTCCAAGTTCTCAGATCATCAATCTTCTCCTTTTCATCTCTAAACCATTCAAGCTAGTTTTTATTCCTCTATATCTTTATTTTTATGTACTTTAATTTCAACTTAGTAGTATTCAAAATTGTCTCCACACAGTTAACTAGGTTGACCTTGTGGACCTAGTTCTATGTTCTATGTTTTCTAGAATAACTAGGTTGACATGACCAACCTAGTTCTCTTTCAGACTTTTCTTCCATAGTATAAGTTCGACCCTATTCTATATGATTATCCATATAGTTTCTCAACTATACCTTGTTTCAAATTTGGAATTAACCATATATTTTAATCACATTTTTCTTTTAAGTTGTTTACATGCTTAGAATAGTTCACATAGTCTAACTAGGGGATTTTCAATTAATCACTTAGTTGCACTAGTTATATTCTTTTTTCATTCATGACCAACCCACATAAACATTAACAAGCATTTAAACATTTGACTACCTAGGCTAACCTAATTAGATTTCATCACCAAGGGGGAAGTCAAGTTGATGCTGTAGTAATTATAAAGTGTTGTTAATGGTATATTTTAGCTAAGCACTCATCACCCTTATTGCTATGGTGTGTGAAGTGAGGGGGTGGGCCCCAATAAAATTCTTGTATCATTACCACTACAGTCCCTTTCATCTTAAACTTATCTAAAACTATCCATAGTTTACTATTAAGTACCTTGCTTATAGAAAATATCCTTCTTACATTTAAAATCATTCTTAATAATCTAATCAACATTCTAGGTTGACTAAGTAGCTAGCTTTACTTTCAAGTTGTTTACTTGCTCTTTGATCAATTATGTGTGTAAAAGCTTGCATTAGCTAGTGTTAGTGAAATATTTTACTTTGTATGCATCAATTAAATTGGCTAACATCAGTTCAATTGACTATTTGTTTCCCTTCTAGTACTCACTACTTTCTTACATTACTTGCAATTATCTTTCTTTAATTCATAGCTTGTTATCAGCTTTCTTTTCTTCCCTATCTATTATACTAGGTCAACACTATCGACCCTGTATATTTTTCAGCCCCTATACACTGTGCTAAGTTGACCTGATCAACCTAGTACTATTTATAACATCTTTACCTCTTTTTTCTAGTCACTATTTACTGAATTGGGTCGACCCTGTACAATTTTATAGTCCCTATTTTATACTAGGTTGACCAGGTCAACCTAGTACTAATTTAGTTACTTTTTGATTCTTTGATTTCTCATCTTGCTTATCGTTCTTTCATCATGGACTTTCTATTTGGTGATAAAATTGAACTTTAGTCAACAAACATGATGGAATTCACCAATCCTAATAGGGTCTCCCATAGACAAGGTAGGGCTCATTTCGTGAATGCTAGTAATGTTTATATTGCAACCCACATGATTAACTATGGGACCCCTCCTCATACCCCTTTGCAACAAAACCCTCCTCTTCTCTTGTAGGATTAACTTGAGTTAGAGTATACTCTTGAAATTCTCTTCTTTATCATGAAATTCCCTCAACATAGAGGGAATGATCCTTCCACCATCTATAACCTCATGATTAGCCATCAAGTTGAAGAACCTCATTCTCCTACACCCACTTTCTCAACTGGATTTGGGGGTAATGATTTCTTTGCGTCTAAACCTCTTCCTTCAATCTTGAATCCTTCTTATGCCATGACATCTTATTCTTTAACTTCTTCCACCTCCATACCTAATATTTCAATTAACATGGCAGGTTCTATATCTAGTGGGCCTCTCATAAGATCCACTATCCTTAATCCTTCCACTACTTCATTATTTTCTACCCAAGGCACTCATGCTTCTAGTGCTTCTTCCCCTCAACCTTTTACTAGTCCATCCTTTTCTTCACAAGCAAATTTTTCCACTAGTGCTTCGAATTATCATAGCTCTTCTCAAGCTCATATCAATGCTAATAGTGGTATCCAAGCCACTAACACCAATACTACTTCTAATAAAACTAATCAAACTCATCTACTATTGTTGTAAACTCTCAATTAAATGAACACATTCTAAGATCATAATATGAAGCAAATTATGTGAATACAAAACCACCTTCTTAATCTTCAAACCAATCCTTAACCAATGACTTGTGGCACACATAACCAAAGTGTTCCTCCTTCTCCTCTTCTATATTCTTGAGGTAATCTCATTCCTCAACCTCCATTAGTTAGCAAAGTCATCAAGCATTTATAAAACAAACCTCTTACCACCCAAATTTCTAACATTGACATTAGAATTATAACACCTACAATTTATTACAATGGATCAACTGATCCTACTCTTCATCTCAAGAAATTTGGAAATCTTGACAAGGATTGGGTCAAGTTAAATACCTTTGTCACTACCAAACTCTTAGCCAAAAACCTCATAAGTGATTCCTTGGATTGGTATAATCAACTTAAAACACACTCTATCACTAATTTGGAAGACTTAGTAAATGCTTTAGTGCAAGAATTTCAAACTAGTGATCTTCCTAAGAACACTTTGGCCCATTTCATCAATTACAAACAAAACAAAAATGAAACTACCCAAGCCTTTATCAAAAGATGGAAGACTTTGTCAAATAAATGTGAACATAACATGGTGGATGATAATATCTTTCATCTCTTTACAAATGCCTTATTTCCTAAATTACAATATCGAGTTCGTACCCTTTCTCCACATACTTGGAGGAAGCTATCAATCAAGCCAAAAGATAAGATTTCCTCATGAGTCGATTTGAGCTGCCCCAACCTTTGGCATGCCCTCACCTATTAGTAAAGAACAAAAACCAAAATATTACCAATGATGGTGTTACCAATTCATATGACACCATTCAAAGTATTCAAGCTATCGTTCTTACCCCTTCTTTGGAACCAAATCCTTCTCAACAATTCACTAATCCTCATTTCTCAACAAATAACATTAATGTTGATAAACCTTTATCCTCAACTGAATTGCTTAAACACATACCCAGGTCTCTTCCATGAGAGCTTGACCCTACTCAACCTATGAAATCATGGTATGATCCTAATAAGTTTTGTTGGTTTCATGCTAGCTAGGGTCACTCTCATGATACTTGTAGACATCTCCACAATTTAGCCATGGACTTTCTTCTTGGCCCACATTTTGATCATGATTCCATTATTCACAAGCGTCAACAAGCCTATGTGATTACTTTCAAAGACTATAAATCACATGATAAAAATTAAGTCTTAAATCAAGCAAATGCTCATTTAGCTATCTATAAAGACCCCTTATGTAATCATGAACTGATATAAGAAGGTCAAGATAAGCCCACTTCTTCCACTAATAATGTAGAATGTCTTGTTGAATCAAATTCCAAAGAGAATGTGGTTAGCATGACCAATATGTGAAGAGTGGTGGCTTTAATTAATTCACAAGCTATCTACACTCCTTCCTATAAGACATATCGTGTTATCCAAGATTCTTCTCCAACTCGTTTAAATGAGTTGGGGCAAGAAGATCTTATTTATTTTGACAATCCAATTTATTATTCTCTCTTAGATGACACATCTCATACTATTTTTACTTCTCTCCCATCATATTTTAATACTAATGATAATCCAATTTCTACTAACACTTCTTGCAAACTTCAAGATCAATCTAAATCAAATTCTTCATCACCAAATGATTTATAAACTTCTTCTCAACCTTCTCATTATTATCAACATAAATTTCAATGTTCTACAAATCCACCTTCTGAAGATCTTCTTAATCATTATGCACCTATATCTAATAGTATCCTTATGGGTTATGATAAGTGGGATCCTATTGTGGAACTTACTAATGTTGCATCTCAGATACCTTTTCTTGAACTCATGAGGACATCTCCACGTCATAGAAACCACCTCATGCAATTATTATATGAGATGAATATCCCTCACCCTCCTCTACCAAGATGGGAGGCTACTTTATCTGGATCTGAGGATAGTATCTTACAACAATATGAATATATGTCCATTAATGTTGATGAAACTATAGACACTTCCCTTTCTTTATGATTTCTTACTGCATCTATTATTCTGATGAGATTCTACTTCATGTAGATGATCCTCCATTATTTATCAGCATCCAAATTAGTGATATCTGAGTTAAGCGAGCCTTGATCGATGAGGGTTCTTGTACCTATATTGCTTCCCTTAATTTAATTGAGATTCTTGGGTATTTCAAATGTAATCTCAAGTCTACATGTATCACCTATCAAGGATATGATAGAAGGCAAATGCCTCCCTTAGGGTATGTGTGGCTTCCTATTATTATCCCACCTATCACCATTTGTGTGAAGGTGATGATCTTCAACTTTCTCCTTTTGTATAACATCTTACTTGGTAGGCTGTGGACTCATTGTATATGAGTTATTGCATCTTTTGCTTACCAATGCATAAAATTTCCACATAATAACGCCATTTACAGGATTCAAGGAGACATTAACCCTTGGAATTTTGAACAATTCCAAGATTGTGGTGTCTTCAAAATTCTTAATCTTGAGCCTTTTCCTAGTGTTCCATTCTATGAGTCACAACATTTCAAATTTCCTTTCAACTCAACCAGAGGTTATAATGGGCATCCTAAGTTCATTGGTAACATTTCTCTCAACCTTTTAGACTCCAATGATGATGAGCCCAGTGAGATTAAATTAAAGATCAAAACTTCTAATCTCTCACCTCACCTCATCTCATTGCTTCCTGCTTCCTTGCAACATCATTCTCATAAGCCTCCTTGTGATGACATTCCTGTAGTCTTAACCAAGACTAGGCACTCTATTCACCAAGCTTCCTCTGATGATAAGGTTATCCTGACCTGTGTCATCAATCTTCATACTCTAAATTATGATGATGGCTATTCTTTATATGATCCTCTTTTAGGTGGCCTTTTACAAGTTCATGATGTTAAGATTATTCGTTACCGCTCTTCTTTACTTGAGTCTTTTCATACATTTCATTATTCTCTTTCATTTATAGTTCCTAATTTTTGCATTTTTCCTCTTTATTATAGGGTAGAGTTGGTACCAATACCTCTAGTTTCTAAGGATCCACTTAGGACCATGCTCTTAGATCATAATATGACTGAACCTTATCACTTTGCCACACCTAGGATAGTCCTCCTTAGACCTTATGTAAATATTGTACCTCATTCAATAGGGCTTGCTATAGTTGAACATGTTTCCTCTCCTACTATTACTAAGCCTCTTATTACTTCTCATCCTATTGATTCTCCTATTGAGCCTAGTTCCACTCCTTCCTCATCATCACTCTCCCTTGATGATGATTTTATTTCACTACCTAATATGGCTCCTTTACCCACCAAATGGGTCGATGAGTCCTTTTCAACTTTTTTTGTTCCTATTTCACCTCCTTCTATGAGTGTTTCTAAAACCACTCACAAGTGTATCTATTGCCTACATAAGACAAATAATCACTCTTCTACCCATTGTCATAAGTTATGATAATACCTTCATACCTTACATCCTTCCCCATCATTAGACAAAGCCATACCTCGCTTGAAGGTACTTCCTAAATATTTACCAAAGTATGGTGAGGTATATTATCTATGGCACCTATGTGGCATGCATCACACTGATCATTGTTGCATTCTTCAACAACATCTTAAGGATCACCTTATAGCCATCCCTGAACCTTTTACCATTCCTCCCATAAGTCATTCTCATAAGAAGGCTCCTCCTTATTCTCCCATGGATTCACCTCCTATGGTTCCATCACCTCTTATGGTCCCTTCACCACCTTTTATGCCTCCATTTGTGATTCCTTCACCTGTGAAACTTCCCTCACCTATGGATCCTTCTTCACTCATGATTCCTTCACCTGTGGATCCTTCTCCACTCATGAGTCCTTCAACTTTGGATCCTTTTCCACCTATGTTTCCTGCTTCTCCTGTAGATCTTATTTCCACACATTATCCTAACCAACCTTTGCCTAACTTTCCTCCTCAGCACAATCTTTTGAGCATTCCTAATTTTTCAGTTGAGGAGATCAAAAAATAAGTATTTACCTAATATTCATTGAAAATTAATGAGATCTTAGCTATAGTACGCATTTAGCTTCATAGAGACTTATCCAATGTATTGGATAATGTGTGTAGATAGATTTACCAGTATTTATGAGCACATGCATGGTACTTTCACATTTATATTTGGAGTGGACATGTGCTCCACTCATATTTTTTTATCTATTTTATTATATCATTTGACACCGTGTCAAATTCTTTCTTATCTTATATCATGTTTCTTATTCTTGTTGTACTATAGTTAGCTTATGTTATCATTTTTACATTTCACATATACTTGTCTTTTCCTTATCATTGTTATTTTCCCCTTATCATTGCTTTCTTTTCCTTTAGATTTTTTCTCAAAACTCTTCCCTTATATCTTCATGATTGTTTGCTTTCTTATCTTTATTTTTTATAGATAGTTGTCATGGTGACTTGGTTATATTTACCCTCTTTGATTACTATCTCCTATTACCATGTGATTAGTTCGAAAGCAATCTTTCTTATTACTATTTATTTTCACCGGTCCTCCTTGGGATCTCCTTTTTCCCTTCTTCTTGTTTCCACAAACTAAGCATATACACAATTGAGACTTGAGATCACATGCTAAGTTTATTTCCAAGCCTAAGTGTTGTAGTCAGTATTTTGTCTTAGATTACTTATCTTCCTTTAGCCTTAGCCTACAACTCATTCATGTGTATCACTATCCCTCTCATGATTGGTCATTCCAAATCTGTATGGAGGAGGAATCTTAAAAATCCTTCAAAAGAAATTTAAAATCCAAATAATTTAAACAAAAGGTAATGATATCAAAAGGAAAAACTATTAAATATTCTTAAAAGTCTAATCACAATAAAATATATGATTCAAATCACATCTCCTTCTTATAGTCGAAGCTCAAACTCCATAGTTGGCCTCATAGTAGAGTTGAAGTCTTTTGGGGTATGGTAGTCCTGTAGATTAGAAGAGGAGAATAAAAAAATCTTTTAGTGCTACCTAATTTCTCATGCAAGTACCCAATCTTCGTAGTAGACCAATGACTTTTTAAGGGGTCTTGAGGAGTAGGGAACACGTTGTGGGAAGGTATGTCCATTTTACTTTTCCTTGTACCAATCTACCATTATGAGTTGATATTAGTAGCACACCTATTTGCCTAAAAATCTTTATGTCTATAGCAAGAAGGTTTCCTTTGTATATAGATGACCACTAGTTACTTTGTGTCTTTTTATGTCCTTAATATGCCTCTTACCTCCTAAGTTCTTCTTATAAGATGCCTAAGTCTTTCTTTTTACACTCCCTTTTTCATTATTTTTCCTTCATATTTTCTCTTGGGAAATATTGTTTTGCTTACTGATCACTCCCCATGGGATATCATTTGTGAGTTGCTTTATAAGACTGTGGATAGGACTTGGTATCCCTCACAAATTACCATCTTTTCCATCCTATTACCCACATCCTTGATTTACCATTATTTATCTTTCTGCTTACCAATTCTAATTTGGTACCTCTTGGGTTTTTATTTTGTGAGTTACAATGTAAGATCGTGGATAGGACCCAACCCTCCTCACAAAATTTTCCAATAAATAAGTCACCATTCAAAATTACATGTGTCAAATATGAGATAAGATTCGATTGATTATGAGGTTACACGTCATTGACATGCTTACTAGCTTGATATTTAATATGTTTTATGCTTACTTCATTTTTATTTTGTCTTTTATTTTCTTATTTTCTGAGTGCATGTAAGATTACAACCATCTCTTGAATTTTTCATACTTACCAAATTGAATTAGTATGATAAATTTAAGACCAAATTTTTGATTTTTTTTTTTCTTTTGTACTTCCCATCGTCAAATAGTATAATTGATTGACTTAATTTTGATTTGTTTTTATTATCATTTGTTCCATTTTACATACCTTCCATTTTATTACATTGTTTGTCACACTTCTCAATGTGATATTTAGTATGATTTTACTTGTTTTAGTTTGGTGCAAAAATCTTTTACATTGGTTTAAAAACAAATCCCCTTTTACCATCTTGTTTGCCATTTTCTTGGATTTTTATACTTAGTCATTTTTTTTATTACACATTTCCCAACTTGAACTAGTGTGTAGTGCATTTTTGATTGATTATATTTTTCCAAGTCCTTTTTTGCTTGTTTCTTTTTAATCATGTATGTGTACTCTATAATGCTAGAAAAGAAACCACACCACATATATTTCCTATAGAATATACAACAAAGCTAAATACATGTACTAGAAATAAATATATCCAAAAGCATCCACAAACACAACCATCATAAATACAACATACACAACCAACACCTATAAGCTAAAATGATACATGATGAGTTTGATACAACATATACAACCATATATAAAGCCTCAGTACTAGGGTTGGGCTCCACCCTATCTTTCTCATGGCCTAGCCATGCTACCTATTGGGGCCTTGATCTAACTCCTCTGACTGGTATGCTATAATGAGGTAGTATGAGATCTCAATCCCTCTACCTGACCTTGTAGGCATGCTATCTACACCTGTACCTCCACCAACTTAGCCCAGGTGATTATATGTGCCTATGTTAGTTAAGTCTACATAGTTGTATTTTCCTGCATCATCTATGTCACTATATCTAGATGTGCAACTCTCTCATCTTCCAAGGCCTAGCAAACCAATCTCTCACCTAGACCCATCTTTATTGATGGTTGCATCCTCTCTCTTTGCACCTATATCTAGCTCACTGCCTTGCCTACTAATCTGAACCAAGTCGCCTGAGATGGGGTAGATGGTACACTTAAATCTTCTAGTATCATAGGGTCGTATAGTTGTAGAGTATTTTCTAGGATGTCATGGAGTGATCCCCTCATTAGGGACCCCCATTTTTCCTCCTCATCCTCAGGTATGCCTACAAAATCACACTAGATGTATATTAGATCACTATCATATCTCATGATATCTATTTATATCTCTCTACTAACAAATAAAAACTTAAGAAATAATTCAACAATATTCATACCTATCTATGTCTCAAATATCATGATGTCATCATCTACATGATCACCTAACATAGTCTCCCCATCTGCACGACCTCGTATTACCTCCTCGATAGGTTGCCTGTTCAGCTCAAACCTTAATGTCATGGCTCATGCCCATCTTTTTTTCCATCTGAGTGGTCTCTCTATCATCTCCTTTAGTTCATCTATGGGATCATCTAAGATGTCTATAGTTTCCACTCTCTCTTGTCTCTGTCACTGCTATATCTTTGATGGCTATTGCTCATCTCATTATATGGCTGGTAGTGATACATCTGGAATCTCTACCCCTTTTACCTCCTCCTTTTCCACTCATCATGCTCGACCAGTCTATGGTCACTCCCAATATGGCCTCAGTGTCAACCTCACTATTAGTGGTTTGAGTCCCCTCTTCCCTCATGGCTCCCTCACATGTTGAGCCCACTAGTTGGGCATCAGTATTAGTGTCACCAGATGAGGTAAGCCCATCTATCTTGGTACCCATGCCATTGGATGTGGTTATTTTCACCATGTATAGTGTCCAATCACCTCTCTCCTCTCTAGTGCTTGTGTAATTATGTGCCAGATCACCCATGTAGCTGTTATGTACCCATATGACTACCACATGATGTCTGCACATCTCACTGACTGTAGCGCTAACATATGGGGCATGAATCATGCTACTGAGTCCTCCCTCCATCTTTGTACTCAAGATAACCTATCATCGACCAGATGGAGCAACCTAGTTAGTTGATACATGGTAAATATCTCATATATCCATGCTCTCAATCATATGATTAGTCCCATAATCTTTTGCCCTCTAACCAACATCTCAAATAGAACATAAATGAGCTTGACCTAGATGATAGATCCTAAATTATATAATACTCCCTCCTCTAGCATCATCTTGCTCAAGGTTACCATGAATTGTGGTACCTTGCCATCTGACTTGTGATAGAGCACTCATTATGTCACAAGGCATATTACCGCCTTTTAGAGGACCAAAATTTATGATATATACACAACATCCATACTAACTTTTAATCCTCTCAATATCATCTCTAAGCTTGTATCCCACATGGCTAAGGCTCTCCTCTCCTCTAAGATATTCGATATCTCTGTGGTCCCCAGTGCTCCTTTGATGGGCAATGTGAGGATGTCATGGACATCCTCTAGTGTGATACCCACCTTTATCACATCCCCATACACCTCCAATCTGAAGGTGTTAGTAAATCATTCCCAGCATCCCAAGAACATGACTAATAGGTCAACACTAAGGGGATCCTACACATATCAAATATACCTCCTAGACCCATGACTACCTATCTAGCTCGATCTCCATCTAAAAATCTAACTAGCAAATCTAACAACCAAGACACACCCACCAACATCTAGAATCTCGATCGTCTTTGCAACCAATAAATAAAAAATGATGTATTAGTTCCTCCATGCCATGTATAATCGTAATACATTGTTTACACGTCTTTTTTACAATTTTAATTAAAAACAAGCCTAAATTGCTTCTACATTATTCATTTTTTCTATCCTATGTTTAGCTTACTTGGTCTTTTGGTCATTTTGGGCCATTCTTTCCCTCTTTTAGCTTTTTGCATACTTTTTCATGCTTATTCTAGTTCCCTAGTCAACCTAGTTTGACCAACATTTCCCTATTTTTGTCCTAATTGACTTCAAATTCCAAGTCAACCCTCTTATCTTCCCCTTCCTGGTACTGAGTTTTCATTCTAGCCCTTACAGACTAATGACTCACTCCATTCTAGCTTTTCAACCTGAAAATACACTAGGTTAGCCCATACCTACTGGGTTGACCATATGGATTCTACCCTATTTTATCCTACTAGGTCGATGTGGTCGACCTAGTGCATTATGTGTGCTGACCCAACACAATTTTCCCCAAATGTGAATTTCACTCACTTTCTTCCTAAACCCTTCAAACACATTTCCCATCTTCCTATTTGCTACCCTTATAATCTAGGTTTACTCAATTTTGACATATATAAATGATTAAAAACAAAATTTACCTAAAATTCACTTAATTTAATACAAATTTCAAAAACTGGTTTGGGATCTGTAATTACACACATGTAGTGCACCTACTACCGCCTCTAGGTGTCCACCTCGTCTAACATGTCATTCCCTCACCATCCTAGCCTTGTTTGGTCTCAGATCTCTCTTTCACGAATAAAAATGCCAAATGACTTCTCTTTTTTCCTTATTTAAAAACACTTTATAGTAACTCAATTCTTTCATTTATTTTCAAGCAGATTCCTTGTTTTGCCTTTATTTTTGTTTTTGCTCATCCATTTTACAGACTATAAAATGCATTAGAATCATGATGATGTATATATTATTTTCCACTATCGTATGTCTATCTTCCAATTTTTTTGATTTTTGGCTATTTTATGTACTAACTTCTCCATGTTCTCCTAGTGTACTCTACATTAGACACCTTCACATTTATTGCAGTCTACTTCTTTATCTACGACACTAAGGTAAGTTAAAGGTATGTGTTTTTCAATTTTGTCCTTCAATTTATCTTATTTTCTACTTACTTCACCATACTTAGCATCAATGTTGTGTGTTATCATGTTTTTTTTGAAGCACCATCCTATGTTGCACCTACGTGACATGTGATGAGATTTGGCTAGGGCATATGCATAAAAATAATATTTTTAACTTTTATTGATTATTGACACTTCATATCTTATAGGAACCTATCGAGTCTCAATCTGTCTAAGTGCATGCATTAAGGGGTGTAACTCAAAAGGGGTGGGCAGACCATTGGTGCTTCATAAGATTATTATTCCTTTTTCCACTTGTCATCCACACACTAGCCTCCTAAAACCATTGAACCCAAGCTTATTCTTCTTAGTTATAACTATTCCTATCACTTGCTATATTTTATCCTTCATTTATTGCCTTAGCACCCTTTTGACCTATTAGTTTTACTAGGTCAACTAGGTCGGCCTAGCACAATTTAGGGACTTTTTCTCTCTTTTGGTTTATTGGCCTCTTGGATGACCTAACACAGACCTAGAGGGTTAGACCCAAAAACATGCTAGGTCAACTGCGTCAACATAGCACATCTGACATGCCCAAATGATTTTAGGGTAAGTTTTGCCTATATATACAAGGTCATTCCTTACTATTTCAAGAAGAGTGAAGAATTAAGTGAAGAGGTACAAATGAACATCTACTTATTGACCATTCTACTTGCGAAATAAAGCCATCGGGTTCAATACTTTATTTGGAGCTTTGATCTTATCTTGTGGATAACTATTTTGGATGCTTGGATAGGTTGTGTAGCCTAGAGATGATTTATCTTAGTTATCCTTACATATAATGACAATCTCTTGTGAAGCACCTTGGCCAAGGGAGAGATTGAGGGTCAGTGAGTTCATCTTCAAAGGTAAGTATTCCTAACTTTATTCCTCCTTTGTAAGAGTACATAAATAGTGCATTTGTATTCTTTTCTTCCATGCATTAGGATTTCATATAAATTGAAGTGAGTATTTGTCTTCTAAACATGTTTAATTTAGTTGTTGATTTGTTTTGATTCTAACCCCCACTTTGTACCACAAGATTTGGTGTGCAATAGATTAGATTTAATTTTCTTGTTATTAGATTAGTGAAATATTAAATCATAGGACTCTTTTAGGGTTGTTGTGCGATTGTGTTAGACTGTTGGATTTGGAACCCTACCTCACATGATGTGTTGTGATAAGTGATCCCATAATTAGGTTTAGTAGATCCTCACATTGGTCATGCTCCTGCTTAATAATTGTATTCCCCCATTCATAAGTGTAGGTGTGCTCTATCCTATCTAATTCAAGATTGATTTATGGACATGATACATTTTCAATTACATAAATTCCTTTATATCTAGTCATATAAATGGGTTTAAGAGTACTATACTGATTTATTCCTAGGCCTCCACCTTCATAGGATTGGTTATCCATCATCCTTTTAGGGATGGGATACTTTAAGTTATGATAACAATAAACCAATTTGTCATTTTATAACCAATAATCATCATCGACAAGTGGGTCCTCTTCTTGGCTAGTGGTAGGTGTGAAGATAATAGGTGATAGGTTATGAAGCTTGCCTTTTCCATTTCATCACTATTCTCTACAATCTAGTTTAGCTTGAGGTCTTTCATATGACTTAGGGTTCTATAGAAGCTTGGAAATATGAAATGTGTCATGGGTAAAATACTCTCTTGGACCTTTGTCTAAAATGGTAAAATGATTAGACATTTCAATATGAGGCATATGTGAAGATGAGGCAAGGCTATTGGGGTCTACATAATTGGCTTGTAGTAATGTGACAAGTATCTCTTTATATTTTTCCTTTTTGGGCCTAAGGTCTAGGCCAAAATAGTAGTTGTAACTTTCATATCTAGACTCCAAAAGCTTGTAGTGCTCATATGGCTATGAATCTCTATGAATAGTTACCTCCATCCCTGAGTGAGGAAAATTGATTGCATGAATTTAATGTATCCATGGTCTACCTAAAAGTAAATTTTAGGATAGGTCTAGGTTTAGCACATGGCAAAGTGTATTATGGGTCAAAGGCCCAATGATCATTGACAAAATTATGGTTCTTTGTGATTCTCATTCTTTATTATTATTGGATTTGATAGTAATAGTTTTCAGTTGAAGGTCGACTACTGTATATCCCAGATGCTTGATTAGCTTTAGAGACACAATATTTAGGCTTGATCTATTGTCTATGCGGACATGTTTAAAATTGTGCCACATGATGACAAATTCAATGTATATTGGGTTATTATGGAGAGGGCCAAGGGACAACATATCACTTTGGTTGAAGGTCAATTGTTGGCCTTGGGATAGGTGTCTAACCAAAGCTTGGAAATTGTTTGGGGTTATGTCATTTATAACTTGGGATCGGCCTAAGAGTTCTATAAAGATATTCTTGTGGATGGTAGACATGCACCACAAATATAAAATGGAGATTTGTGCAGGTGTCTTTTAGAGTTGTTCTCCAATGTCATACATCTTTTCCTTAACTATGGTAAGTGGATTATTATGGGTTGGAATGGGTCACTAGAAAGAGGTTGTAGGCTTAGGATGGTAATATTAGACTACCAAGTTATAATTGCATATCCATATTGGATACATGATCATTGTAACTAAAACATGATGGGGATGGGAGGATAATTCTTGATTGTCAGTGTAGTTGGTTACGGTCATAGGGCAATGAATATTTATCAATGTAAGGACCTAAAATGGTAATCTTTGGTTGTCATTTCATTTGGCTATAGTCACAAGTCAATGAAGGATTACTAACATAGGTAAGTTTATTGGCAATATTAGCTAATGGTCCTAATCTAAGCATGCCCACCCACAATATGACCTATAAATTAATTATATTCATGTGAAACTACATGGTAAGTCTATTGGTTTTTTGGGGTCATTTTGGCCTTGGTTTTTTCCATTCGGTTGACATTGTTATTGTTATTGTTGATATTGTTGTTGATGTTGCAGTTAGTTTGCAAAACACTAATTCAATAAATTCACCAAGATTGTTGAAGACTCTAGGAGTTAGTATTATTCTTGGAGGAGGGGTTTTCAAATATGGTGTTTGTAGCATTTGAGGAGCTGGTTTAGGTTACAACATAGGTTGTGCTTGGTAGATAGGCTGCTAATGCAAAACAAGATGCATTTATGGGATAGGTTGAATAGACATTTTTTGCACTATTTGGACATGTTGTAACTTAGTTATTCCATTACCAACAACATTCTTATTTTGGTAGTATGGCTTGGATTTTTCATAGTTGTTAGCTTGAGCTAATGTAGATGTTTTCACTTAGATTGGGTCAGTGTTCTTACTTGAGCTTGCATTTTGGTTTTGGATCAGATTTTGGTTTAAGGAAGTCAAATTGATAATCCCTTTATTAATAAGGGCCTTTTCAATCTATAATCATTTCTCAATAATCTCCTTGAATGTGTGCACACATTGAAGCTTCAGGTGATAATGCTATGTAGATTTTTAGTAAACACAACTAATTGTTTATCTGTTAAGTTATGGCTGAAGTGAATAGCAAGCGCTCTCCATCTCTATAAGTAGTTTGCAAAGATTTCACCAAATTTATTCTTAGCCTAACTCAAATATACTATTGAAATCTCATGCTCAAGATTCTAGGATAAATGTTGCACAAACTTATCTAAGAGATCATTAAAATAATATAATTAAATTTTTTGGCAACTTGAGAAACCACTCCAAATCCTATCTAGCTAGACTCTAGGGAAAGAGAAGGTGTAGGTAGATGTCACTGTAGGCCACTAGATGATAAGTGATAAATAAATCTGTTAGATGTGCCTCGAGGTCTCCTTTACCCTTGTATTTTTCAAATTTGTGTGGCTCATAACCTGGAGGAGATGGTATTTGAAGATATTCCATGTTAAATGAGTATGAACACATGTCATCCAATTTGAATTTCTTAGTCTACTTTCATTTGAATGGCATAAATTTCATCCTTCATTTATTGTAGTTCTTGAGCCAAAAAAATTGATGGCACATTTAGTTGTGGTTGGGTGGTCAAAGGTGGATTACTTTGACTAGGGTATAATGGAGGTATAAAGTGTTTTGGAATGTTGGTTTGATGGGTGAATTGACCAAGAATATGCATCCACAGATTGGGAGGCAACTATTGATATTACATATGTTGATGATAGTATTCTGATTTGGAGTCGATATATGGCCTTGGGTCTAAGGGAATTGGGGTTGTGATGGAATGATATGGATTTGTGAAATATACTATGCCTACTAAGGTTGAGTAGGGACTTGCTTCTGACTAGTCAAACCTGGCTGAATAAAAGGAACTTGTTGTTAACCAAGGCCCTATTTTTGAATCTATGACACTTGTTGAGTAAAAGATAAAGGTTGCCTAATAGGTACTTGTTGGACATTGGCACCTCTTTGTTTTAAAAACACCTATTGTGAACTAGATGCTTGTTGGGTGATTGGAATTTATGTTTGACCAATAGAAATATGTTGTTAATTAGATAACATTTGTTATTATAGAAGTACATTGGTTTGTGACTGTTGAGGTAAATTTGTCATTACTTGTTGAGGTGGAACATTTGTTGCCCTCGATTGAGGTGGCATAGTGTTCTACCACTTTTGTGGTGGTAAATTGGTCTATGCCTATTACCACAAAATATTAGTCATCATCTATTGATGTGGGATAACATTCATCACTTGTTAAGACAAAACATTGGTTGACACCTAATTACTTATCCCCTACTATTGCGTGCTTGAATAAGTAGTTGGTTGAATATTGGGAGTAACTTATTGTGGCTAGAAGTAGACATTCTTACCCCTAGTTATTGTGAACCACTCATGGTATTGGTAAGAGGTATGTGTTGTTTATTTTATGGTGTATTTATCTCACCTTTACTTGAATTGGAAGACACTTATGTGTTATCCACTGTATTTGGCACATTGTCTTAAGCAGAGGCCAAAATAACTTCGTTAATGAAAGGGACATTGAACATGTAACCTAACGAATTGATTTGAGAAAATGAGTATACACATGGATTAGGTTTACCTATCAAATCAACTAGCACTCTTGTTG
Source organism: Torreya grandis (assembly GCA_037957365.1). Taxonomy (NCBI): domain Eukaryota; kingdom Viridiplantae; phylum Streptophyta; class Pinopsida; order Cupressales; family Taxaceae; genus Torreya; species Torreya grandis. Next base: position 7,770,590 of record JARHVA010000108.1, read on the forward strand.
AAGGAGTTAGTTCTATAAGTGGAGCATTCAATATGGCCATGGCATTGAAATTTTGTGCTAGATTAAGGTAAGATTGATATGATTGTTGTATTTTTGAGAATTGGTCCTCCATGGGGCCCTTTCCTCTTTCAATTATATTTGAATCTTGGTATGAAATCAACATGAACTCATGAAGGTAACTAGTAAAGGCTTGTTCGATAGTTTGGGTGTAAGGTACATTTCTCGACACTCTGACTAGACTAGGTAGGTTTTGATTGGGGAAGTCTTTTGGAAAATTTTCCCCTACCTCCATGAATCTGACTAAAACCTCATCCTTGTTTTCAAGAAATTGATGATTGAATGAGTATGGGTCATATGTTGATGGCATGGTAACATAGTATGGTTATTGTTGAACTTGTTCAATGATAGATGTCACATTAGTAAGGTATTGGGTTGTTTTTTCTTACTCTTGATTTGGATATGGAGGTGTATTAACCAAGTAATGTAATAAAAAATCTTGTATTTTTTCCACATATTGAGTAGTGTAATAAGGATATGGATCCATCTCATAAACTACATCATCATCGTATGGATCTTGAATAGAGGTATCACTCATGACCACCTTATCTTAATCTAGATTATACATGGTTCTACTATGTGTGTAATGAGGCATATCCAAATCCATGAATAACTTATTATGAATACAAAGGTATAGAGTTCTCAAAAATATTAAAACATTATCTAAATGGCAAATGGTCTAAACTTTTTATGTCTAAAAACATTGTCTAAAAGGCAAACTTGGTCTAAACTTGGCCTAAGAATGGAGTTGTTCTCCAAAATCGTCAAATGATAAACTTGGTCTAAAATGTCCTCAAGGTCTAATGTATTGCACACAAATGGTCAATTTTGAAATAAAAATTTGAATGTTGATCTTGGAAAAGTGTTTCAAACAACTCTAATCTAGGTCTAAAAATAGCAAATGATGCTAGGTCTTTGGAAATAAGGAAAAAATTTAGGTTCAAAATGACACGAATAAAACTTAAAATCTAAGGAAAATGTTAGGTCTTTGGGAACAAGGCACAAAGATAGGTTTGAAAATAACTAAGTCTAAAAAAATTAAAGGCAAGTGCTAGGTATTTGGAAATAGGGCACAACGCTATACTTGAAAACAACTAGGTCTAAAAATGAAAGGCAAATTTTAGGTCTTTGGAAACAAGGCACAAAGCTAGACTTGAAAACAACTAGGTCTAAAAATGAAAGGCAAATGCTAGGCCTTTGGAAATAAGGCACAAATCTAGACTTAAAAACAACTATGTATAAAAATGAAAGGCAAATGCTAAGTCTTTGGAAACAAGACATAAATCTAGACTTGAAAACAAACTTGGTCAATGTAAAACTTACAAGGGATTAATCTAACTCTAAAAACAATTCAAAACACTTGGAATCAAACTAGGCGAATGTATTCAAACATAAACTTGACCAGTGGTAAAATACATTGGAGCTTAGGTATATGCATAAAACTAATTGGGAAATTTAATCTCAAATAAGAAAAAATAATCATGATGAGTAAAACAACATTCAAGCCCAAGTGATAAGTAAGACTCAGATGTAAACTAACTGCACTTAAGATTGTACTTAAAAAGAGAGTTTTAACCTTAGTTCTAAGCAACAAAATAGACATAAGGAACACAAAAAAGACACCACCCTATAAATCTAAGCAAAAAAGTCTTTAAAATAAGCACTAAACTAGTCCAAGTTACACAATTCAAAAGTAAGAGGTAAACACCTAAGCCAAAATTAAGCGAAGCATAGGTATAAACCACTCAATGTTTGAATCTAAACTTCATAAGACAATTTTGGAAATTGGTTTCTCAAATGGATAATATTATAGGCCAAAATGGATGCCATAATGAAACCAATTATAGATCAAAAGGCATACATGGTTTCAAAATCAATTTGACACAAGGTAAATGGTTTGAAATTATGTGATCAACATAATGACACTATCTTGTTCAAAAGGTATGATAATGGTTTTTGTTTCAAAACTCTAAGGTAAAAAATTGGGATGAAATTGACAGCATAACAATGTCCGTTTCAAATAAATGGCACACATACACAAATGTTTTGAAAATGTCTAAGGCAAAGTGTGGTATCAAATGTGAAAAATAACACCTCTTTAGGCTAAAAGGGGTGTACAAACATGTGATTGAATCATGACTTGTTTTGGCGTGTTTTTGACAAAAAAAATAAAATTGGACTCAAAATAATGTAAGTAAAATAGATATACTCAAAAACACCCAAGTGTATCATCTTATCCCTAAAAACTGACAAAGTTGCTTTATATTATCAAATTCTGTCGATATACTCCTCCTTGAGAGGAAATAATTTCTTAATCTAATAAATTTAGATGCACATAAAAAGTAGGGGTTTTAAGGCTCCCTCTTCTCTCAAAAATTTATACATTGACATAGAACTTTGGGATACTCACCCTCTATCGACAATATTTTTGCAACAAGTGGGGTTTATCTAAAAATTATAAGTTTCGTGCATTCTAGATGGTCCCAAGTGTGGTTAACACTATAGATGTAATCATGTAATTTGGATCCAAGCTAATCAGCTTATTGTAAAAAGGTCTTATCCTTTTTAAAACCACTACATCTATTAGATTGCTCAGTGTAGTGTGATGCCTAGATTAGGCCATTATTTTGAGGTAGATATTGCTAATAAAGTTAGTTTAACCATTCAAACTAATGTCAAGTGAGTCACCCTCAATTTTTATACCCCACCATGGAGTGGGGTTGAAACGATGCTATCAGATGAAATCCAAGGTCAATGCTTCCCTAAAGAACTTATGGGGAGGTGATTAAATCCTACCCATAATCCAAGAGAAAAATAAATAAAACTAGGACTTTAAGGGTCATTTTTTGAATCACCCAAGTTATTTGAACTTTAGAGAGAGCATAGACAACTTTCCTTCTATGCTTGGACTAAGTGACAAGGTAATGAACAAAGTGATTTTGGTCACCCGAGTTCCCTAAATGGGATGAGGTAAGAACATACAAAATATGGTTTGTAAAAATAAAATAAACAACAAATAATAAATAAAAACAATAGCTCTTAAGAGCACTTACTCTAGGATTTGTGTTCATTTTAAAGCAATAAGTGAAGTGTGAAATGTAATTTAGCTCCTTGGATTTTGTTGTTTATTTTTTAACATTTTAAAAAACAAGAAACAAATTTTGTTTACATGATTTTTATTCACCAAATGTAAGTGTGAAAGAAAATTTAAAGTGCTAAAAATCTCCTTTTTTGGCCTTGGGTCCTATAAAAATCATTAGGGGCTTTTCTTGTTTCTTGTCAAAAAAGTTAATCATCAATCAAACTTGCATTTTGAGCTCTTAAGTTTTCTTTCTTTTTACACATTACAATACCACTAATTATAGTGAAAAACTACATCTATCAGTTCAAAACTACATTTTACTAGGTAAAATAGATTGTGTTAATGCAAAATTGCATTTTTGTAATGCAATACCACATATTTCTTGTAAAATCACATATATTAGTGCAAAACCACATCTATCATGGGTAATACTGACTATGAAATACAAAATAAAATTTTGTAAGTAGGTGTAATATCACATTTCTAAGTGCAATACCAACTATTACGAATGTAATACCATATTTACCAACAAAAGAGACTTTAACAACACAAAACCTCACTTTTCAATGCAAAACCAACTATTGCAAGTGTAAAACTGCACTTACCTAGTGCAATATCACATTTACCAAGGAAAATAAAAATCTATAATGTAAAATTAAATTTACCAATGCAAAATCACACTTCTCAGTGCAATACCACACTTGCAATACTGCATTTCTATAGTGCAATATTGCATCTCATAGGTGCAAAACTGCATGTCCTTGTGTTTTGGTCGATATTTTCATTTTTTCACTTTTTTGTCATGAAATTAAAAATTTTACCTAAAAAATGTTAGCAAAAGGTTCTAAAAGGTATATGAAGAGCTTCGTGGGATACGTGTCCCACTGGGTGTACCATTATGTGATCAATAGGAATTCAAGAGGGGAGATCAGTATAGTGTTAGTATGAAAGAGATCAAATAATACACACTAATAAAGACTTACAACTCTATCCTAAACACTTAAAGATCTAGTGAACAATACATGTAACTAACAAATGAAAGCAAAACAAGCAAGTTTACCTTTTATGAGACCAAGTGTTATATGTTAGAAATGAATTAATGTGTTTGGTTGTGCGATTAAGAATTCTTTGGCAATAGAGCTCCTTACACCACCTCTCCTTATCACCTTGGTAATGTTAAATTTGGCTTTGGCTTGGCTTAGCAAATGGGCATGGTAACACTATAACAATGGATAATTTGCATATATTTTTGCATGATAAATTTACACCAAAATATATTTTTGAAGGTATTTTAACATAATAACATTAAACAAAAAAGATTATTTATCAATGAGTGATGCCTTGTATTCATAGCCTCTAAAACTAACTCTAACCCAAGTGTAGTTAGGATAGAGTTAACTGTGGTTGAGTTCAAACTAACCCTAGTTGAGTTAAGGAGGGGACATGTAATTAATATTTGGTATAGAGATCCCATTTATTAAACATGGCTCTTCATTTTTGAATTTAAGGCATTTAAGAAGATATTTTCAATTCATTGACTCTAAGGATGATGGCATCATCATGACCTCATTTTTATTAATTTTTTTGTAAAATTTAATTTCACTAATTACACATAAAAATTACTCTTAAGCATTTAATTTGATTTGATTTGTTAATTTATTCTGCTTAGTATTTTAGCACTTTAATAATTCTTTAAGTACCCTGCTTAATGGGTCCAAATGCCAAAATATCACATTGTTCGGTCACAAGTTAATTGGAGATGAATCTGTTAGAGGTTACTATTACGTACAATATAATACCCTAAATAGGGATGTCTCAACATGATTTTGAGTAATAATGTTTGATGTGCAAAAAAAATTGGGACATGTAGTGATTCTCAATCTTAATTTGCACCATTTGGTAAAAATCAATTTGAAGTCCGGTTGAAAGCCAGTTGTGCCCAGAATGGGGTGTCTATAGTATCTCTGTTATCAAGATTTGAATACTTGATCATTTTGGACTAATATTTTATAATGACAAGTAATAAATATTCATGTGCTGAGAATGATACTTTATTTTTAAAATTTGTATGCTATGTTTTGCACTGATTGTTTATCCACCTCAAATTTTCTTATTATAACTTTCTCATTCTTGGTGCCATGCTATATTGATATCTGAATTCTTAAAGGGATTTGCACATAATATCTTGGGAAATGATTTACCCAGATCACACTCCTAAGTTTGTTGAAATTTATAATTTTTTAATTGTAACTCAATTTCATGAAGAAAAATTGGCTAACAAGGTCACCAGTATTTTACCTTTTTTTTTTGAAAATTCTCGACATGATTAGTTTTGGCATATGATGAATTAATGTCATAATATTTAAATCTAATAGTGGGGGCTAACTTGTTTGAATTTATTTAAGCATATGTTTTTTTTATGTATATTTAAATATGAAATTTTGTTATGTTCAAGTATTTGAATACTCGTAACTTTATTTAAGATGATTCATAGCATAATATTGATCAAGTGATATCATACGCATTTATACTAGATTTATAAATCTAGTATGTTTATATCTCATCTTTGTAATTCAATCAATATATAGTCATAATCACCATAGTGGATATTATTTATCTTGTTTGGTGACATTTAAATTTGTAATGTGTGGCATGGTTTGATGTGTATAGAACATGTTTTCAGTTGTCACAAGGTGATAATGTTGCATAACATTTTTGGTGTGTCAATTCTATAGCATTCGTATTGATAATTGGTTGCAAGGTTTATGTTCTTGATAAATGAACACATTGATAAATGTGGATAAGATGAGAACATGTACAATTTTGTTAGTCTTGATTATTCCACCTCTTCAGTTGGAATGCACATATGAATGATTGCAACATTTTTTTGGTAAATGATTGAAATAATTCTCTTACATACTGCCAAGGTAATATATACATGTTATTTAGTTAGCTATAAGGTTGATGTAGTTTGTTTATTATGTGACCCTATGTTAGGTCCCATGGTCAATTTAAGTGTGAAGCATATATAGTATGGCCACTTTGGCATCTTGTTTATTTTTAATGTTTCAAAGTTTTAAAAACTTTTGCATATAATATCTTGTGTATGTTTTAAATAAATGGATAGATCACATTGAATTTAATTGTTTTTAAAATATTGGACTATAATGGTCGAGGCATATCATTCGAAAAAGGTAGATTGGTTTTGGTGGTAGATTGATTTTACTTGGTTTTAAATGTTTGTCCTCGTCTCGATTATGGATATTATGGTGGTAGATTTGACGATGGTTCTGGAAGCTTGTTAAGTGTGTAGTGTTGTTTTGGTTTTGATTTTGGAAAGTGAATATTTGCCAAAGGCTACCATCCACTAGTTTAATGGACATAACACTCATTTTCATTAATTGTTAGTTACGACAATCACCTTTACATAAAAAACTTGATTTTTTTGCTATTCTCACAATTTTCCAAGTTTATTGCAGAAGATAAACTCTACAAGTTCATTGGTAGGATTTGGATGTTAGATTTTTACTCATTTCAATATCATTCTAGTGCACATCTTTTTTGTTAAGTTATGCAATTAATTATTTTGGTTTGAGAAATGCACTTGCAGTTTATATTTGCTAAGTTAGAGCTTTTATGCAAAAAGTATTCTTATTCATTGAGTTTCTCAGATAGAGACGAATTACATATTATTCAAGTGAAGTCTTTGAAATGCGACAATATGTGCATAGTATTTTTTTGAATAAATTGAATTATATAAGAACTGTGCGTTCATTTCACATTTCTTGAAAGGTTTTAGTTCAGAAGCCCATCAAGTTGTTATAATGTAAATTAAGTTTTGAAGTTTTCTTGCATGTTGAGTATTTTGTTAAATGTTAAGCTTCTCATGCATGATTATGAGGTTTGTTTGAAAAAGGGTGTTGTATGCATATAATTGTTTTTTTTTCTAAACTTGTGAATACCTCATAGTTTTGATATATTATCATGTGATTATTGTCTTCAGTTAATATAATTTTCTTTTAAAATAGTTCACATGTATATTTATTTTTAAACGTACATGATATTGTTTTTGTGATATATTTTGTGTCTTAGTTACCTGGGGAGATATATTTGGTTTTCCACAAAAATAATGAGAAATTGTAGTTATTTTGTTATTGAATGGCCAAGATGGCATAAGTTTTATTTATTTATTTTTTAGTCACATGCAAACTGTCTATAGTCTATTTTGAGTTTTTATGTTTGAGTACACTTTGAGTTGGTTTGTTGTTGAAAAGGCATAAAAAATTAATTTTATTAAATCCTGACTATATAAAATCCCATTCAATGAATTATCCAGTAACAAGATTTAGTTTTTTTTGAGATTCTCCTACATAAATTTTTGGAAATAAATGAGTTTGTTTCCATCTTGAGATTACCAGTGTTGAAAGGGTTTTTATTGAAAGTGGCATTATGATTTTTATGGTATCTACGTTCAATAATTTCAAATTGTTTATAGGTGACAGAAAAATGGCAAGTTTTAAGAGGATAATTTTTAGTCATTTTTATTTCATAGGGTTTGTGCAAAACATGAGCAGTACGAGAGTGGTTTTGATAACTTGACATGAAAGGGATTTTTAGTATTCTACATACAAATGATATATAAAGATATATTGAGTGGACTTAATTATTATGACATCTACACAAATTTAAGGTTTGTAATATTTCTTTTTAGTTACTCATTTACATAGATTTTGATGAATTTACATTCATTAGACAAATACAAGCAATTCAATTGATTGGCTTAGTGGATATTTTGGCATAAATAGGTTCTAGTTACATGTAGTGATCATATAACATTTTTTGTATCAAAGTGTTATAAAGTCTTATTTCTTCTTGGAAAAAATTTGGTGTTGAAAGTTGCCTCTATTGGATAATAGTTGTTGAAATATGTTGTGAAGTATCATGTTTTGACATCTTTGGCAGTTATAAATATAGCTTGTTATTGGGATGTGTGCATTTGTCAAATGGATTTGATTTTATGGTTTACAAATTCATTTTCTGCATAGTTCATGAAAAAATTGCATTCAATTATAAGTTTATATGAACTTTCAAGAAGTTGTCTATTGAAACTTGTGAAACAATTCAAATTTATTGGCAGTATTCAATTTGTTGACAATGATGAATGATTTGAAACAAATATTAAACATTTTAAGAGTTTTTATTATGCAATATTTTATTATAAGTTATTATTTTGAATTTATTTCAAACTAGTATGTCAAGGACGACCCCATGCTCCCATATTTCATAGATAAATATGTGGTGAAGATATATTAAATGCCAATGTGATGACAGCCCTTCGCAAAATAGTTCTCATGGGAGATCTTTTCATGGTTATAGGGTCACTAACACTTTTTCTAGGCCTTTTTACTATGAAACTCATATTTCTATTCATTTCAATGCATATGATCTTATTTTATAGAACTTGTTTGATAACATTTCATATTCTTATATGAGTTTTTGTGGTGCATTTCATAGAGGTCCGAGGAGATCCCCTTGCAGATCTCTTCCTTATGGATGAGGCACTCCAAACGAGTCTTTTCAACATATGTATACTACCATTGAATTTATTCCTAATGATTTGCCTATATTTCATTATGTTACATTCTTTCTTGAGTTGAACCCTAATATTATTAATTCAAATCATTCATTGGCTATGATTACTGGACCTTCTTCATTGTGTTAGATAAACCTGACTCTTTTAGTAAGAAATATGTTGGCAACCCTATGAGGCAGCCCTTGGTGGCACACTGAAGAAAGTGAAGCTAGAGGTTGATAGTGATTGTGAGGGAACTAATTTTATTAAATTACCTGCTACCACAATGGAATATATAGAGTATCAGATAGATAAAGGGCCCCCACTCATTAATCTTTTTTCTAGGAGTGAATCTGTTTGATATGGTTGGGATATGTTTGACTTTTTATTTCATTTTATTAGTATACTAGTATGTTATAGTCATATATACTTTACAATTTTGAGTTTCTATTGATAGATTGATTTTTGGCAAGTGATAAGGTTGGTTTATATGGTAGAATTGAAACTCTCTTTAAATAAAAATAGTATTCACACAATTTATTATGCTTACTTTTTATCAATTGTTATTATTTGATAAATGTTACTTTATGGACTATAATGTTAAAAGAGATTTAGGTCATTTGATATTAGAATTTATGAATTATTTATTATATATGTAGTTAGATAATTATCTAAATGAATATCAAAGCAAGTCATATACCTTCCCCCTATTATAAATTGTCATTTGGTATATATTATTATTTAATCTCGTGAATTTTAAGTTCAAATTATAAAGTTAAGTTATACATTTTATAACTTATAAAGTAAAATAATTATTAGTAAATGATTTTTAAAAAGTTAATTTACTTATAACTACAACTAACTAAAGTTACTTGTAACTTGATTCATAACTATCTCAAAAGAAAATTACTTTATAAGGATATTGAAGACACATAACAAGAGAGAAACATACAAGTATTAAAAGCTCTTATAAGTTTGAATGTTTTTCATCTCTTCTATTCTTTCATGTAAATATATATATATATATATATATATATATATATATATATATATATATATATATATATATAAGATTAAATAATTATTTATAGATATATCAAACAATGCATTCTCTGGTGATCAAATAGTCTTCTTAAATCAAGGGAGGCTATGATGTTTTAAATTCTTATATATCACAGTAATAACCTTTCCTTAAAGATATTAGTCTCAATAATGTTTGATATGGAAGAACATAGTCGGCCTTGTACAATTAGTTTCCTACATGTGCACCTGTAGTCAGGAGAAAAGAGAGTCTTGCAGGGTCATGGTGATATGATCATGAGATGGTAAAGTGGTGAGAGATTCCATGAGGTGATGACAACCAAGTTTGAATGATTCATATTTTTTGATATTGGTTGATGCAACCAATTCTCTAACACATATAGTTTTGTCTTGTCTATACTGTATGTGCACCTATAGGTCTTGATAGAGGTCTAAGAATATTGAAGAGCAAGTGTTTGAGACAATTTTGAACCTTAATTAAGGTATTTAAGTGTTGAATGTGACATAGTAACCATGGAGGATCTATAAAGTGATAATTATACCTATTCTAACCCACAATAAGTTGATGGAGTAACTTAAGGGACAAGTTACCTTAAAGTCTTCAAAACAAGGTTTTTACCTTTCTTTTGATCCTTCCATAGTGAAATGATTGAGGTATAGATAGGTATAAATGATCCCATCATATAGCCAACATGTAAGGGTGATACCTTGCAAAATAACATGGATGTTGGACAAAGAAGAGTGATGTAAGAGGGTTTCAAAATCATACAATATTTCACGTCAGTTTCTCAGTGTTATCTACAACACTTTGAAGTTCAAATGACCTTACAGTCTAAGGTGGCATGATAGAATCATATATTTATGGAAAATGACTCCTTTTTAAGGGATATGACACTATTATTCCCCAAAAGATAATCAAAGGGGTTGATATTTAAGTTTTAAGGTAGATCACCACCTATAGGAGGATCTCAGGCTTCTTTATGAGGTGTTAACAATTAGTTTGCAATGTACATTATGTTGACATTGAAAATAGAAGCATAACATGTATATAGGTTGCTGAATTAGAATGAGGGTGAAACTAATAGCTCAAAGAACATTAAGAGAAGTTGAAGTATATGGTTTTGACCTAGACTACCACCTAAGGAGTCCCATTTTGGTCCAAGAATGGTCATCTATAGTTTATTGTAGGGTGACGGTGCATGTTGGACACAAAAGTTGGTATATTAGTCTAAATTAAGATGTGGTATGGAAAATTACAATTATGAGATGAGCCTAAAAGACTCCAAAAATATATTGGAATAGAGGATGCAGGGTCTAGTATAAAAGGTTCACCTATAGGCATGTCATTTTCTGAGTGAGAACACAATCACAATTGACTACAAACTAAGCCTAAGTCTGTAAAGATGGAAATTTAGGAGTTAGGAGAGTTTGATCATGGACTAAATTTGTGGACACCTTGATAAAAAAGGGAGTACCACATCTCTATATAGTTATTAGACCAAATGAGCAAGATCAATAAACCTAACATTGCATATAAACTATGTGCACAGTCCTATACCTGAAAGTATGTTTTAGAAAGTTAGAGATTTGAGGGGATTATTTATGCAATCTAACTCTAAAAATTGTTACAAAAGGTCCTCAAGACTTTTTCAAGATTATCATATCTTTACATTGCCTTGGATAATAAGGGAAGTGCCCTCTATTTTATCTTAAACATAGGGCACTCCTAGAGAGATACACCCTACATGCTTAGTATGAGAATGGTTAGGAGATGAATTAGAAACTATTTAATCACAAGGTTTAGGAAGTGGTTTTAAATATAAACAAAAATTATTAAGGCCTCACAGTACTGAGGTGTTCAACTAAGCCTACTAGGCCTAAATCCCTAAGGGGGTGTAGTCTCATTTTTAGCACTAGAGGAACCTTACAATGCATTGGAATAATTTCATGTGGAGATATAAGGTGAGTTGAAGCTTTTATTTTGTATAAAAGCTTCACAAATGAGGTATTTTTTAGCTTAAGAACAACTCAAGGTGCATAAAATGCAAGGAAGGGCCCAAAATGCCATCTTAAGAAGCTCACACTAGTACATACATTTAACATGGAGACCTAAGGAGTTGGAATATGTTGAAGAGGGTCCTAAAAATTATTCTAGTGGAATATGTCTAAGGGTTGAATGTCAGGATTGTACGACTAATCCTTAAGAGTCACAACTACTCAAAAACCTTTACTGATGACCTGATGGGGAAAAGGTGGATAGAAATACATCCAAATGAACTAGCATGACTTGTAAAGTGATTGGAACTTGTAGATAACTCCACCAATATTATTCCCATAAGATTGGATTGTACACTATTTGTATGGGCAGGGTATATAATAAGTTTTATTGATAGATTTATGTGTTTTATAGGTGAAATGGAGATTTGAAGGATGAGGATCACTTTGGGAGATAAAATGGGATCTAATATAACTCATCATGATCATTTATTGCTTCAAGTAAGCACATAAAAAACTCTGCTAGCTCCTTCACCTTAGGCAGTCCAAACTAACATAATGAATGGAAGGTGATCACCAAGTGAGAAGGTGATAGCTCTAATTGGGAGGATTTTTAAGGTCTAACTGATGGATTTAGGGAAAAGAGGACTATTGATAGGTGTCATATCACCTCTTACATGGATTTTTTTGGAAAATTAAAGGTCACTTGAATGGCAAGTGTGAGGAATGAGGGAAAGAAGGATGATGGTGACTGCAGGCAGTGAGAACACTTATCCAAAAGGAGACCAATGGTTAGGGACACATATAATGAATTTTAGAGATTTTTAACGTCCCCAACACATTGCACATGTGTAAATTGTCCCTAGTCCACTTTGGAGTTGTTTAAGAGAAGCCAATGATGAAGATAGTTTCCAAGAAGCTTGTTGAAGGGTCCTATGCCAAGTTTGATTAGTTTTCATGCGTTGGAGGGAAATTTATCTAAATAGAAATTTAATGGTCCATTTCATACTCTAAATATATGTAACATAACTGATTATCATGCCTCGACAAGTGACATTGTGACCCTTGAGCTTCACTTCTCTCTCTCCTCTCACACATTCTATAAGTACTAGCCATTTTGGCTCTTGTTTTCTAATTCCACACCTGGTATGGTGAAGCCCTACTATTTTGATGTTGTAATTTACCTTTGAATAATATGTGAAATCTCATTTTGGTTTCATATGCTATATTTTTAAAGTGTGTGAAGAGATGTATAATGAATAGTTAAGTGATTGACATTAATCCTTGCTTTCTCTCAATCCTTCCATGTTTGATGCAAGATTATCCCACTCTAGCAGGTCACATGAAGTGTTTCTAAGTGTACGAGTCTATTTTCAAGTCTGAAAGTAGCCTTAGTATCTAAAAATCATCTTTGGTTCACTTACCTTGAGTAGTTTTCATGCATATCACCTCCATATTGAAATACTAATGTTAGAGTATTCTAGGACTTTGAAGCTAGTGTTGTAGGTCATTTATCTTATGCAGGAGTATGATAGCATAGTGGAGATAATTATGGTGTACACCCCCTTAGAATAGTTTTTTCAATGCATATTTCTACCCTTTTTCACACAAGTAATTAGTTAGTGTAGGTAATAAGCATTGAAAGTCAAATATGTGGGACTCGCCCTTAAACCTGGAGGTATACCTATACTATAGGTAACCCACATGCCTAGAGGTATTCCAATGTTTCCAAAATATTAGAGTAGGCTTGAAAAACCTCCTATAGGGTGTAAGATTTGGTAACAATAGTAACCATTCTTTTGGAACCCAAGTTTTTGGTACTCGTTGTTTTTGTACCCATGGTTTTGGTATACATGGTTATGGAAACAATGGTATTGGAACATAAGGTTTTGGTACTTGTGGTTTACCTATTGATGTGACTTTGTATACTTGAACATATAATAGGAAAAAATAGAACTTGGTAGTACATTATTGTATTGTAAATGGTTAAGTTAATACAATAAAGGAGTTATCCCATTGGGTTTTTTACCTAGAATTATTTTCCTAGGTGAAATCGTATGTAATTTGTAATATTATGTGTATTCCACTTATTTTATCTTGTAAACTAAAATGTTCTAATAGTATTGATTCTCTCATTTTATTTTATTAGATATGCTTTCTCTGCATATGCATCCTCTAAAACTATAGTGAGCATATCATGGTAGCTTTCAAAACATCTCTTCATTTTTTATTTATACTTATAAATGTGTTTTAATATAATATGGTAGGTGTAGACATATAAATTTGGTAATAAACACTTGAGAATGTTATTTTTGACCAAGCCTTAGTATATATGACTTGTGCACACATAACTAACTCTTGCTCACATTATCTCTTATTCATTAACTTGCATATGGGTCCATCCTTCTTGATTTGATGTTATTGATACATGGGATTTCTATAGTCTCTCTTTGAATATCTTATCATCTCATACATATTGTATCATGATCTCATATCATTTTTTATTGTCTCTTGGACACCTCTAACCATAATTAGACAAATCTGATTATTGGAGTCATATGCCTTAGTTGTACTCATCTGCATGCCCTTTAATGGCTATTTTCCCAAGTTCAAATCTTTCTTTTGTGTTGGCCCACATGTGAATTCTGAGGGAAATAAACCAAAGAGTTAGTTATATAAGCACATAAAGCATAAGTTTATTCCTAGATAGGAGGCATCTATATTTTCACTGGCACACCGATAAATACATTTACACATATTTTATGCATAGCTATAAATCATATAAATATACAATATCCTCAAATAAATTAATCAAAAATAAATCTAAATACTATTATAAGGTTAAAATCACACATTCTCTAGTGTTGAAATCCATAAATAAGATTGTATTGCATAGTCGTATTGCACTTATTGAGCACACACACAATTAGGTGTGAGAACTATGTACAATTTGAGCTCTCTTTAGAGTATTGTAACATATGCATCTCTCAACCACTCAACACAAGGTCGTTTATTTTATCCCAACCCATCCTTTATAACCCTTTTTTATAGGTGAAGTAAGATTTGAAATTAGATCTGGGTTTTAGTGTGAAGAAGAATAATATGAACCTACACATAGGATTGAGCCTCTAATATTGCACATAAAATCTATTTACATGGAGGCATACCAATATGTGATGGAATATTTTTCTATTTATTTTAGGGACAAATCCAACATACCTTATACATATCTAGTCACCAAAGGCATCTAGGCATTACCAAATTTTTTGTAACAAGTTTAGATAATTAGTTTCCAGATCTGAGCTACCACAGATCCATTTCATATGATTGTTGATGATTGCACATTGTCATAAACTAGGAAAACACTAAAATAAGATAAATAACCTATCTTCTTGGTTATTTCTCAAGTATAATAAATCAATATACTCTACTAGTTACTTTTATATTTGCTTAAATTAGAGATATATTATGCAATCTAAATTAATCTCAAATTTTATCTTGTTTATACTATTAAATAAAAAATAAGATCAAACATATTGGCGATCCTATTATTCTTTTGACCACAACAAACCCTAGGTTCCCTCAGGGTTTCATTCCACCTTTTCAGTGTTTCAGATTTATACATTAGGGTTTCAAGATATGATTTTGATTTTTGATTTCCCATTGTTCACATAGGTAATAAATAATCATAATGGAAGAAACAACTAATGTGGATAACATATTTGATGATGTAGATTGACAATACCTAACTCAATTTCTTAATATCAATCCACACATGAATGATGCATTGCTACACGTAACTAGAGATAAAATGAAAAATAATGAGAAGACTATCACATATGAGAAATAACATGAGCTCTTAAATGATGTTAATACACCTTTTAGAGGTATTGAATCTACAATAGGGGTTCAAACTATACTACTACTTCTACTTCCCTATGTCTACACCTATGGATACACATGATGCCCACTTATGGTGTGGGGGAAACACAAGGTATTCTTTATATTATTATTTTTATCCATATACAACACTCTTTAATACCTCTTAGGTTTGTTACTCATGTGACATTATCCACTATTGCATAGTTTGCTATGCCTGATGCTCAATTCCTAATTCAAAATATTCTTGATCTTCAAACTAAGCTTTTATATTTTGAACAAGGTTATTTTAGATTAGGCCATGCCACTAATTCTCATGAACTACTACATAGTCTAATGGCCTCTGATATATCAATTTATCCCTTACTTATATGATTTGTGTCACCTATGCTTACATTATATGATGATAAGGGTGATCCAAGACAACACCTCAAAGCCTTTCATGCAACATGTTTGGATTATACATCTAATGATAAGTTATAGACTAAGTTGTTTCCATGGAATCTTAAAGACTATGCCTTGTGATGATTTTGTGACCTCCTATTCAAATTGGTCCATGCCTTCAATCCTTTAGCTGATAAATTCTTAGCACATTTTTTCAATCAATATCAATGAGAATATGTCTTATGCTCATATTTCAAAATTAAATCAAGGACCCAATGATCTTATCAACAAATATATACTCCATTACAAGAGTATGCTCTCTAATATGACAAATCTAATGGATATTAATGAGTTACATGAAATATTCAATCAAATTTTACTTTCCCCACTACATGAATCCATTATGTTCAAATAATTTTAATATTTTGATGACTTATACCATATGGTAAAGGAAAATGAAGGTAAGCTACTTGATAGATAAAGTATGGGTCTAATCACCCTCTAACCACTTCTTAAATAAAATTTCAGAGTAAACAAACTTTCAAAGCTAAAGTGAATGATACTAAGAATGATGTAAAACCATAATTAACGTAGTCTCACAACCTACTAATAAATTCCTCAAAGGAGGAAATTTTCATAGTTACCTAAACATCATCATAATATTATACAAAATTTACTTGGGTACAATATCATATCCCTCCCTCCAAAAAAAGAGGTTGATATGAATAGGTCACATTCTAATGGATTCAATAGTAATGCATATTATGATTATTATAGATGTGTAGGGATTTAAACTAATAAATCAATAAATTTGTAACATAAGATACAATATTTGATGGATGAAAACATTCTCGAGGTCAATACATATAAAAATTAATCAAGGACATAACCTCATGGGAATGCAAAGTTGCAAATATAATTTATCATTTTCCAAATCATATAACATAAGATACTAACACTAAGCCTAAGGTGTATATGACTTACGATGCACATCATCCTCCAACATATTATGCTTTTAAAATTGAATACGAACATCCATTTTATAGTATTATTGGTATACTTAAATGCATGCAAGTACATAGACACACTATCACATCAGATGAACATAATATTATTGATGTCGATTCTATATATGTGACATTGTTTGTGAGCACCTACATTGATTCAACCCTATACATAATATCATGGTTTAAGTGAAATGTTTGCACCATGATACTCCTTACTATTATTGGATACACATAGAAGGAACATGTGGATTCAATGAAAAAAAAAATAACCCTCTTAAGAGCATTATACTACAACTTAAGGTAGGCCTTGCAGCAATTTATACTTTATTTTGTTCTACCCAATACAAGGACATTCAACATGTTTTCAGGACATCCTTGGATAAATAATATCCATGTAGTACAATATTAAATACACTGATGTGTGAAGTATATACACAATAACATAGTGGATACAATTCTAGGTATACCATATGAGTATGATATTTAGTCACAATCCTTCCCTCGAAAGGCTACACCAAAACCTATTATACAACATGTACACATTCATTCTATGTAGGTGGTTTATATAAAATTAGTTGATCTTCCTATAATACCAATACTTAAGTGTCCATTAAATCAAAGGCATATCCCAAATCATAAGGCATTACCTTCTCCATCATGTCCCAAGCTCATTTTAAAGGCTATTATGTGTGTTAAACAATAAATACAGGCCCATTATCATACTATAGAACACATTCCACATAACATTATGATTACTATAGTTACACAACATACATAGGATCATAGGGTCTATGGTGACCATGAAGGATATGTTACAACATAAAATCACTTCTCATACTCTAATACAAATAAACGTGTTATTGCTCACCCACAACAAATAACATTTGCCACAATTGATCTAATACCTAAATCAGAGCATCCCCTTGATGGGATAATTTTTTAGCATCAACATAACTTGGATTTAAAAATTTCTAAAAAATATAAACATTAAAATATTTGAAAAATACAAAAAATAAAAGTATTCAAAAAATAAAAAAAACTAATACCTATGTATGACCTGTTGTTAGCTCACATGATTCGTTTATGATTTGTCACGTACATGGTAGATTATATATCCATGTTATATATGCATGTGTTTCATGATATATATATCATGAAACACATGCATATATAACATGGATATATAATCTACCATGTACGTGACAAATCATAAACGAATCATGTGAGCTAACAACACGTCATACATATGTATATATTATGCTTCTATAATTGAAGAGAAACATCCATTTGATAGTATTATTGGTACACTTAAATTTATACAAGTACATAGACACATTATCACATCAGATGAACATAATATTGTTGATGCCGATTCTATATATGTGACATTGTTTGTGCGCACCTACATTGATTCACACCTATACACAATATGATGATAGATCATGGTTCAATGGAAATGTTTACACTATGATACTCCTTACTAGTATTGGATACACATAGAAGGAACATGTGGATTCAATGGAAAAAGTCATAACCCTCTTAAGAGCATTATACTACAACTTAAGGTAGGCCTTGTAGCAGTTTATACTTTATTTTGTTCTACCAATATAAGGACATTCAACATGTTTTTAGGACATCCTTGGATAAATAATATCCATGTAGTACAATATTCAATACATTTATGTGTGAAGTATATACACAAAAACATAGTGGATATAGTTCTAGGTATACCATATGAGTATGATATTTAGTCACAGTCCTTCCCTCAAAAGGCTACACCACAACCTATTATACAACACGTACACATTCATTTTGTGTAGGTGGTTTAGAGAAAATTAATCTATCTAAATATAAGACCAATACTTGATTATCCATTAAATCAAAGTCCTATCCAAAATCATAAGGCATTACCTACTCCATCACGTCTCAAGCTAATTTTAAAGGTTATTATGTGTGTTAAACAATAAATATAGACACATTATCATATGATAGAACACATTCCACATAACATTATGATTACTATAGTTACACAACATACATAGGATCATAGGGTCTATGGTGACGATGAAGGATATGTTACAACACAAAATCACTTATCATACTCTAATACATATAAACATGTTACTACTCATAAATATGAAAGAACATTTGCCACAATTGACCCAATACCTAAATCAGATCATCCCATTGGTGGGATCATTTTTTAGCATCAACATAACTTGGATTTAAAAATTTATAAAAATATAAACATTAAAATATTTTAAAAATATAAAAAATAAAAATAAATAAAAAATAAAAAAACTAATACCTATGTATGACATGTGTTGTTAGCTTACATAATTCGTTTATGATTTGTCACATACATGGTAGATTATATATATATCATGAAATACAAGCATATAGAAAATGGATATATAATCTACCATGTACGTGGCAAATCATAAACAAATCATGTAAGCTAACAACACATGTCATACATAGGTATATATTATGCTTCTAGAATTGAAGACAAATATCCATTTGATAGTATTATTGGTACACTTAAATGTATACAAGTACATAGACACATTATCACATCATATGAACATAATATTTTTGATGTCGATTCTATATATGTGGTATTGTTTGTGTGCACCTACATTGATTCACACCTATACATAGTATCATGGTAGATCATGGTTCAAGTGAAATGTTTGCACCATGATAATCCTTACTAGTATTGGATACACATAGAAGGAACTTGTGGATTCAATGGAAAAAACATAATCCTCTTAAGAGCATTATACTACAACTTAAGGTAGGCCTTGAAATAGTTTATACTTTATTTTGTTCTACCCAATACAAGGACATTCAAAATGTTTTCAAGACATCCTTGGATAAATAATATCCGTGTAGTATAATATTCAATACACTAATGTGTGAAGTATATACATAACAAAAGAGTGGATATAGTTCTAGGTATACAATATGAGTATGATATTTAGTCACACTCTTTCCCTCAAAAGGCTACACCACAACCTATTATACAACATGTACACATTCATTCTATGTAGGTGGTTTAGAGATAATTAATTTATCTTCCTAGAAGACCAATACTTAAGTGTCCATTAAATCAAAGGCCTATCCCAAATCATAAGGCATTACCTACTTCATCATGTCCCAAGATAATTTTAAAGGCTATTATGTCTATTAAACAATAAATATAGGCACATTATCATACTATAGAACACATTCCACATAACATTATGATTACTATAGTTACACAACATATGTAGGATCATAGGGTCTATGGTGACCATGAAGGATATGTTACAACACAAAATCACTTCTCATACTCTAATATAGATAAATGTGTTACTGCTCACCCACGATAAATAACACTTTCCATAATTGACTTAATACCTAAATCAGAGCATCCCCTTGATGGGATCATTTTTTAGCATTAACATAACTTGGATTTAAAAATTTCTAAAAAATATAAACATTGAAATATTTAAAAAATATAAAAAATAAAAATATTCAAAAAATAAAAAAACTAATACCTATGTATGACATGTGTTATTAGTTTACATGATTCATTTATGATTTGTCACATACATGGTATATTATATATCCATTTTCTATATGCATGTGTTTCATTATATATATATATATATATATATATATATATATATATATGAATGAATGGGATGCAAGACATACAAGTTATATATGACATGGACATACAAATGTAGGGCATTCCTACAACCATAAGCTACCTTTTCTACATTGAGGGAATGCTTTCACTAGGGGTATCTTGACAATTTTACACATTTTACATCTTTCTATGAAAATTCAATCGATCATATTGAATTATTTACACTGATTAGACATGATTTGCTCTTAAGCATTCTACTTATACTGTTATATGTTGTGGATATTATTATTTACTATATATGATGATGACACACATTGATTATGTAGATTAGCCTTGTTTGTTCCATGAATGATAGATGTTACTGTGTGTTACATGGTGTGATCCTTGAGTGTGTATTACATTGTATGAATCTTTATTTTTGTGACTCTTTCTTCATGTGACATTGGGTGTTCATTATGTGACTCCTTTTATGTTTGAATATGTTTTACAACTCAACATGACATTAGGTGATTACTATGTGACTATTTTTTACATATGTCTCTTATTGTATGTGTTCATTGCCTAACTTTTACTTCGTATGGAATTAATCATTCTTTATTTGAATCTTTATTTACATGACATTGTGTGTTATCAAGAATATTTATTAGATTATGTGTGTGATGGCCATGAATTTGGGTGTGCATATGTTTGTTGAGTTAGAATGTTGTGATCTATATCACACATTCTTCTACTTGTGTGTGATGCCATGATACATATCATGCATCTTTTATGTGCTTATTATTTAGTACTTATATGATTATTACTATGATGAGTATTTATGATGTGTCTTATTGTTATATCTATCTTGACATGATACATGTATGCCTTAGGATACATATTTCATATATGATTAGATGATATAATCTTTCTATGATAACATAATATAGTCATTAATAACACATATTTTACATGTTTACATATATTGTTATATAACATTATGTATAACTCTATTATTTTGAGATGAGAAATTTGTAGGCTACATTCCTCACCTCGAAATGGGGTAATAAGTAGTGGGATTATCTTATAGACTAAGTCCTTCACACACAAAAAATATTTTGGGCACAACTTATTTAAGGTTAACATATATTTACTCAAATTGGTACATATTATCATAGATTATTATAACTGTGTATAATTATTACAATATTGACTCAAAATATTACATATTTTATGTAGTTTTGGGGCATATATAGGGCATATGCCAAATAATATATAGGATGATATTTATAGTTCACAAATTTTATGATATCTAGAAGTTATATGACTCATATTACATTGGTTATCAAATTGGGTGGATATGTAAGGCATATGTGAGACATTGTACATGGTTATTTACTCAAGTTCTACTCAGCTACACTCAGGTATTACTCAAGTTGAATCTTAAAATCCATCTACAAGAGATTATTTAAAAACTTACTCAAATGCACAAATACTCGAGTTTATTAGAACTCATGTTATGTCCCATTATTAGAAAAATATAATGAGTAGTGTGGTTGAGTTTTTGAGTAAATTAATTTCTAATCACTTCCCCATCTTTAATTAGGGTTGGGTCATATTCAACTCAACTTATGGTTTAAACACTGACATCTTTGTGGGACATAATCAACCCATTCTCCACTAACTCCATAGGTAGGTTCACGTACCTACATGTGTATTTGTTCCTTTATTTTTCAATCTCAAATATGGTTAATTATTACTTTAGATTTTATATCATAAGAAAATAATGATTTTTACTTATTTGATTGTGGGTTTTTCATGGAGCAAACTCAACACTCACCTATACCTAAAGACACCCATTATGGTTACACTCAGGTACTAAATTTCTAACTCTATCATGTTACTATAACACTTTCAATTAAAATAAGAAAAGGTGGAAAATGTAGACATATAAAATTAACATTAGATAATAGGAATTGTTAGTTTTGACCAAGTCTTAGTATACATGACTTGCATACACAAAATTGACTCTTACTCACATTATCTCATAGCCATTCACTTACCTGTGGGCCTAACATTCTTGATTTTTTGTTATTCATACATAGTACTTCCCTAGTCTCTACTTTAACAACTTATCGGTTTATGCAAAATGTCTCCTGATCTCAAATCATAGTGTTTGTCTCATAGACACCTCCAACAACAATCAGATGGATTCAGTTATTAGATCCATTTGTGTTGCCTTGAATCATACCCACACCTGTTAATGGTTATTTTTTTCAAATTTAAATAATTATTTTGGGTTAGCCCACACATTTTAAAATGACCCAAAGAGTCAACTATATAAGCACTTCAAGCCTAATATTGTGTCTAGATTGTAAACATCTATCTTTACACTAACACACTAATCAATACATCTACACATCCTTGATGCAAAACCATAAATAATCCAAATCTAAAAAAGCCTCAAAGGAATAGAACTATGTTAATTCTAAATACTATTGTGAGGTTAAAATCATAGATTTTAAAGTGTTAAAATCTGCATGCAGAATTACACTACATACAAGTATTACACCAATGAGCACACATATAGTTAAATGAGAGAACTACATGTGATTTGAGCCCTCTTTGAATTATTAAAACACATGCATTGCTTAGGCACTTAGTAAGGAGTGCTTGAGGTCAATTCAACCCATCATTTCAAACCCCTTTTGTAGATGAAGCAAGTGTTGAAAGTGGAGATATGGTTTTAAGGTGAAGGAAGACTAATTTAAACCTAAACACAAGATTGATCCTCTAATATTGCATAGAAAATATATTTATGGGTAGGTGTATTGGTCTATGATGGAACATTTTTCCACTTTTCATAGAGATAGATATGGTTGAATTTATATGGATCTAGTTGTCAAAGGCATCTAGGCAATACCAAATTCATCCTATCAAGCTCATATAGTTAGTTTCCAAATTTGAGTGACCACAAACCATTGCATATGACTACTAATGATTGTCCAATGTCACAGACCAAAACAAAACTCAAACAAACTTAGTAACCTCTCTTTTTGGTCATTTATATTTATAAAAAGTGTAATAAATTAGACATACTATGGTAGTTAAATTTATATTTGTTTAATGTAAACATAAATTATATAATTTGAATTAGTATTTTTACCTTGTTTAGATCACTAAACCATAAATAAGGTAAAATAATGTGAAAGAATGGCCTAAAAATCAACATTTTCCCTACAAATGGAAATCATGTATGGATTGTGGATGTTTAACATGTCGTCATTATGGGAAAGAGTGTATTTTTTATCCAACACTATCAATGGCCAAAGAAGACACTCTTTGCAATTCCCATGGGGTGTTGTATTGTCACCGAGGGGAAGGTCATTTTCTTCAATATCACATTTCTTCATTGCATTTAGTGTGTCTTTGAACATGGTTCACAAAATCTTTGTGGTGAACTATAGGATCATTTACAAATATGTAAATTTTGTTTAACAAACATGGGTCATTAAGGAAAGAATAGTGCACGATTGTGTCAATATAATAGGTTACCCATGGGTTCCAATCTTATATGTATATGTCAAAGTACTCTTGAGAAACATCAAGTACTGATGGATTGGCCCAATATAATGTATCAATATTGGGTGCATTTTCTAACCATAGGAAATTATGAATATGGGTAGAGAGTCTATGCTGCCATTCATACCTAAAATAAAAATTTATGTATATAAGATTTACATGGAGACAAAATAGTATATAAAAAAAGGATGGAGGAAGTCTTGTGTTACATACATGTATGAGTAGTCAAGTGCTTGAATTTTTTTTTTCATAAACTTTTTATGAAAGATGGTGAATTTATGATGCATGTAGAGATATGCGAGATAAAAACTTGAGATAATATTTAGGAACTGCTAATGTATTGTTTAGTATACATCTGATGGGGTCACACTAGGGATAATTTTATATAGGTTAGGTCATTTGGTGTAAGTAGCACTTAGCTTAAAAATTAGAGTCAAAAAGCCTAGTTGGACTATCATGTCCACAAGCTCATAATGAAATTTGCTCTAGTAGAATTTTATCCTCTACCTGTTAGATCCAAATATTATAAAATGGTATATAGTACTATTTTTAGGCAAGTATTGGATCCACTAACACATGTCTAAAATAGTTTTCAGTAAGTTGTCTTCAAAAAAATCTTTACAATAACAATAGTTGTTACTTGGCTTATGTGTCACATTATAAGGTTGAGAAGGAAATGTTAGAATCTTAGATGCTTTCCAAAGCTATTATCACTATACCACATTAAGTGAAGTGCATAGTCATGAATTTGAGTCTCTTAAATGCATGGTTATTTGAACATGGCATTATCTTTAAGGAATAGGTTGGGAAACACCATATAAAATATTTATGACAACCCAAGCTTTGACCATCCTATAACATGCATAGGAGTTTGATCTCTAGATTAAAAGCAATCATATATATGATCTATTTATTCATGTGTAGTAATAAATATCAATAAAAAACTATGAATGTTTTTTATTTGCTCCATTAAAAGAGGAAACATCAATGTCATCAAATAACTCTTGCTCTATGGGTGGGTTTGGAATATTAGTGGAGACATAAAAAAACATGGAGGGGACATTTGTAGGGCTGGAAGGAAATGTTGATATTACTTATTTGTTAATTAGGGCATCCTTTTAATATAGGTCATCAATTATTTTTTATTCCAAATCCTGCATGACATGTGATTTGACATAAAAGACATAGGTTTTGGGGTCCACATCCTTATCTTCTAACCATTAAAATGTCCTTGGAAACTATCTGGGGAAAATATTTGGAAATTATTTTTGATGTCTTGGGGGAATCTAATGACATCACCAATATATTTTTATTGACCTTGAGTGCATGTGTGACTTTTAATTTTGGGTTTACTATTGATATAAATATTTATTCAACCTGAGTAAGCATGCACAAGACTTTTTGGCTCTACACCAAGGTCCATCCTATTTGACACAAAAAAGAAATGATAATTCCTTTTTGCATTACATCTATAACAAGTTTTAACTCATGTAAAATTTGTGTCTTAATTTATCCATATTGCTATTTGAATATGGAACATGTGGGCATGGATGAGTGATGCTCTTTCCTTTCATTGAACTACCTATGTGTTTATGTAAAGTTTGAAGTATGGTATACATGAGCTGGTGTAACAAAGTGTTCAACACTATCATGGGAGGTAGAAGTGAGAAATGTTTATGGATTATTTTCGATGAAAGGTATATGAGGAATTAATTACCGATTTGATAGTAAAGTGTTGTTAGTATGTAAAATGGAGGTGATAGCAACATATTCCAAGGATGGATGGGCATTTAAATTAAACCCATGGATGGCTTAGACAGATAATTATGTGGGAGCAAGAAGGGGTGTGTTAGGATATATTACATGATCACAGGCGATAATATGTGCAAAAGGCTAGGTAACAATGGTTGGGTATACTTACACAAGGCCTTTTCTTTCTCTATTGCTTCAATTTATGGTTTCTGTTTGTTTCTGGCAGTGAATTATTTTCAATTCATTTATGGAGTTCTATTTTGTGTGTAATATAAATGTGCTTGTTCTCTTTTTTGAAGAGTCAACATATGTAAATGTGTTTATAGAGACAACTATAACCCTATAGGCAACAAACATGAATCAAATAACATCAATGAACATAGTTAAACTTGATATAATAGTAAGTGATATATAACCTTGTAAGGGAAAGAATAAATACATTAAAAACCATATAAAACTTCAAAAACTAAAAACATGATCCATAGTTTACATGATTAAAGTAATTTTTATATCAAATTAATGTCAACAACTAAAATTATGGCACTCAAAAATGCAAAATGTATGCCATAAAATGGATTATATATATCTATTTAGAAAACACCCATTAATGTTTAAAACAATTCATATAAATGAAGTATGCCTATTTTTTAAAATAACATCTATCAAAGTTTTAAACATATCATATCTTGATGGATATTTTTTTATCTCCACATCTACCATTGATTGAAATAAATATGGCACAAGGTGTCCACTACACATATCTATATATAGAACATCCACTAAAGGTTCTAATATTACATAAAAATAAACTATGTATAATGCTTTGTAAAGATGGTACTTTTTAAGTAGCATCTCCACCACTTAATGGTTTAATGCCATAGGTCTTCCTCAATCTATGTGGGCATGCTGTGTTATAGTTTGGAAAAATAACATAAATGGTATTATGGATTAACTTAACGTCTAATTCTTAGTTTATTATAACATTGACATTATTAGGAATAAGACCAAAAACACTTATAATATGTTTGTTTGGATTTCAATCCAGAAATGAAGACTGTACGTGGGTCATTTATCTTAAACATTTCCATAATTTTTTTTTTGATATCAACATTTTTATGGTGTGGCCTTCTATGATTGATAATGTATATATGTATCTCCCCACTTTCTTCATCTATATATTCAAACCTAAAAAAAAACCCATGCCATTTTATATTATTTTACTCACGTAGATAACCTTTTGAGATTGTTTTACCTTTAATTAACCATTTTTTATTATAAGGGCTCAAGGATTTGATTAGAATGTGTCTTAAGTGTAAGAACATTTGTAATAGGATAAGTGGAATATTAAGTGGGTGAACATGGTCGAGAATGGGAGGACCCTTTACCAAATTCTAAGAATTGTCTAATATATTATCTTGGTCAAAGATTTTTTTAGTTATATTATAAAGCATTGTATATGTATCTCCCCACCTTCTTCATCTATATATTCAAACCCACAAAAAAATCCATGCCATTTTGTATTATTTTACTCACATAGAGAAAATTTTGAGATTGCTTTACCTTTAATTAACCATTGTTTCTTATAAGGTATCAAGGCTTTAATTAAAATGAGTGTCTAATTAACCATTGTTTCTTATAAGGTATCAAGGCTTTAATTAAAATGAGTGTCTAAGGTGGAAGAACCTTTGTAACAAGACAAGTGGAATATTGAGTGGTAAAACATGGTTGAGTATGGGAGGACCCCTTTCTAGATTCTAAGATGTCTTGAATAAAGTGACAAAGTGCATCAAAGATGGGCACTAGATCCCTGGACATGAAACTCTTTAGGCTAAAAATAATGAAGTCTAACTTTATGATAGCCTTGCATGAGAAGGATAATCTAAGGCAAGGAATGAAAGCACTTAAAACTGAGAATGGAAAATGAATGCAAGAAAATGGAAGTAAAACAGATGCTTACATGGAGCTATTGAGAAACCTAAAAATGCACTTCATAAGTATGATAATGGATTGCTTCAAAAATTCTTGAGATGAAATAAAAACATTGAATTTAGTTGGAAGAAGGGCATGGTGCATGTGCACACCATCAAAGAGAGAAAGTTGGTATTTTATGTTGGTAATTTACACAAGAAAAATCACCTCAAAGGAAACTATTTGGATAAATCACTTAAGGTTAGAAGCTTGATTGATAACCAAAATGATGGCATTATTAGAAAAGGGCGTGACCATTGTGTAAAGGTTACAACATGTGGAGTGAAAGAAAAATAGAGTAAATAAAAAATGTAGACATTGAATTTTAATTTCTATAAGCATAATGCATGGAGGAGAAAAGAGAAAAATGAAATGAAAAACATCACAACAAGTGGGCACACAACTATGTGACAACACACCTTCCCACTACATCCCAAGGGAAAAGCCATCTATACAAACACATACGAGTTAAATTATGATGGCCAATAACATTTTTGAGCTGAGCGGTATAAACAACCAAATTATAATTAGATTGAATATACTAGGGATATCAAATAATAAGAACACAACTAAGTGTGAAGGGAAGAATTTAAAATGCCTGTCTCACCATCACACCTTCAAGAATAATAGATTTTATATGGACATGAAAGTGTTAAAAGTGTGATGGTCAACATTTGTTTTTTCGAGTTAGAAAGGATAATCAACCACACTGTAATTAGGTTGACTACACAAATAACGTGGAATTTATCAATAGGGATGGTAAACAAGGCCTTTTTCCTATGGAAATATTCAAGGTGATGGTATTACATAGGTAAGCACATTTAAATTGAGCAAGGAAGGCCAAAACATTCAAGGGCATACTAGCACTAATTGAATTTATATCGCAAGAGGGATAACCCTTGTTAGGCGACTTTAAAGATCTTGTTTTCGCATAGTCTAACATCTAAATAGATATGTATTGGGGAGGGATCCCACTATAAAATTTCCTTGACTATTTAAATCCAAAAGGCACCCTAATTTTTGTATTCAAGAAAGGCACATGTGCTAATATTTTGAGTTAAGAACTACTACCATATAGCTAAAAAAAGTGCCTCCTTACAAGGTGTATGAAATAAAAGCCCAAAAATTTATATATTACACAATAAAATAAATGAATGTAAAATAACGAAAATTAACTAATCAACTATAATTAAATCTTCAAGGTATGAGTCTCACTATAAATATGCAATCACAATAGAAAACTAATAAGTAACAATCTAGGTTTTTTGGTTTTATTTTACCTAAAAAGAAGGGGATTTTTTTTAAAATTAATAAATGAAGGGTTGATGACACCCTCATTATTTCATTAATATTTAAAAAACATCTTAAAATTAGTTCTAATCTACTAAACTAACAAGGCAAAAAATGACAGCTTCATTTTTTTAAATCTTGTAAACAAACTTCTGCAAAAAAAGTCAACTATAATGTCTTAGATTGCAAAGGATAATGATATAAAACCATCCACATAAATACCAAAAAGAGAATATAGTTTAATTTTCTATCAAGATATAGAATAATGAGTTTCAAAATGAAAAATCCTCATAAAATCACTCTTCTATATCTAAAAATTAGATTTTTACAATGAAGTCTATCTTCTACAACTAGAATCTAGAATCTTTTGTAGCCACTAGCTAATAACTCATATAGTGATTACATAAAATCTCCTAAATTTACAACCCAAAGTTTTATAGAATCACAAGTAAATATCTTTTGCATCTTCAAAAATATAGTCTTGTATAGCTCTTGCCCATATTTGTTATTGCCTATGCCCATAACTTTTGTATCCATTACCTAATTTTTTTATATAAAATATTATTAGGATAACACATTTTAAATGGAAAATAGTTTTTGCTTAATCTCACATTATTGGGATAAATTATAAAATATTATTGGGATAACATTTTACTATAAATTTATAAACATTTCCCACTAATGATCTTCTAGCTCAATTTAATTAGCTTATTTTTAATCAATGATATGATTCATATAGAAATTGGGATTTTAAAAGAAATTATTATATTTTAAACTTATATATATATATATATGTATATATATATATATATATGTATATATATATATATATATATATATATGTATGTATATATATATATGTATATATATATATATATATATATATGTATATGTATATATGTATATATATATATATATATGTATATATATATATATATATATATATATATATATATATATATATATAATAAGTTTGTAATTTAAATTTAGAATCCATAAGAAAATCTATTTATAGCAAGATTTTGAAAGAAATAAAAATGATTTCATAGATGTAGAAGAAATTCTAAGATTTATTGAAGAGGCATATAATTAAAGCTAGAGTAATAATACATTTATAAATACATTTTAATGAGATTTTTTTGGGATTATGAAGTTATAAAGGAGGAGAGAGGAAGGCCCAAAGAATATGCAAACAAAAATTTAAGCTACAGTTTTGAAGGTAATTTGTTAGATTAACTTAAACCAATATTATTATAATTCCTTTAACTAGTTTGAGGTTGTAGATACCTTTTAGTCTTAGAAATTCTTACAACATCAACTTAGGCATACTTTCACATTACGTACATATTTTACTCTTGTGCATGCTTTCCTTCTATTTACTTACCCACCTATTGTCCTTGCCAAATCTTTTCACTAGATACACCTATTTAGCATTAGCCTAGTCTATAAAATAACATTCTAGAATAATAAATAGAGCTTATACATATCTTATATCACTAATTTATAATCCTAGGATAGTATCGATAATGGATGGATAATTTTGTTTACCGTAGGTGTTCATGATGTTGTAAACACATGTGTAGGTGAAGAACTACGTGAAATTTGAGCCATCTTTAGAGTATTAAAATGTAGGTAACACTTAGTCACCTAGTGGGGAGTGGTTGGGGCTATCTAACCCAAAGAACTAACCTAGGTTTCAAGTCATCTTATGGTTAAAAGTGTAATTAGGGTTTCAAATGAAGGAGAAAGAAAATAGTGATCAACATATTAGACTGAAGGAAAATGCACCCACATGAATGTTGGTAGTAAATAGGGCTACAAAATCATAGACTATAATTGATAGACATGTGTGACTCAAACTATTTTATCTTTTTTATTTTTTTTGGTATGTATTCAACATTTGAAAGAATGTCAAGAGTATTTAGAAGGTGAAGAGTCTTTATTTTGTTTGTAGTGAAAGGATGGAATATGAAACAACAACACCTTGTAAAAGTTCTCTATATAACACTCAATTATATTTTAAAAGATTTATGATGTGATGGAGATTAATATAATTGTGAAATGGCTCCTACCAAATGTATTTAATTTTTTTTGTATATATTGAATGCTCTATTTTCCCAATTGAATGCTCTATTTTCCCAAATCTATTTAATCATGCATAGCATTTTTATAGGTTACTCATATATTAAGATTACATTATTTTGCATAAATATACCATAATTCACTAGAAATAACCTAGTTTAGTCTACATTCATGTATACATTTTAATTATGTTCCCAGTTCACACTGTTCTCCCTATATTAGCATGTTCTGATGGATTTTCTAAGAACCTCTGCTAACAATGGTGTGATGAGCGTAGAACCTTAAAATATGTTATAAGGTACCTAAACAAAGAGACTTGGAGAGATGACTCAATGAAAAAATTCATAATTTTGTAGACGAAGAAGCAAGAAGAATAGATATTTCTACATAAAAGGTTATTCATGAACACATTTACAATGAATTATATGAGATTTTATGGTGTGAATTACTTGGACTATTATCTGCATGGTTATCAATATTGGAATACTATTATTTTTGGCTAAGGAGGATAAAATTACTAGATTAGATAGAAGAAATATTAGTAAACCTATAAATATTAGACACTGACTGAATTCATGTGATAAATCACTAGACAAAAACTAGTATTGACAAATATATTATAAAATTTGCTATACAAGGATATCTTGCTTTTGAAGCTTACAAGATCTATTTGTGAAAGGCATCTGAGGAAATTTTATCTAAGGACTACCTAATTTTATGAAGATGTTGGTTATTGAAAAAGCCATGGTGCCTACCCTAACAATATGAAGTAGTTGCTTTGGGTGCTATGGGGGTGCATGTGATGTAAGATTGAATGTCGATGAGTTGAGCAAAGGAAATTGAACTTGAACCCAAAATCTGGAGGATGTAGAGAAGCAAAGTGAAAATAAAATTAAGGGATTGGAAAGAGAGATGTGATAACAAATAAGGTGGAATAAGTAGGATAATTGAGATGTAATTACGAATCGGATTAGAGGTAAAATAGAGGATGTAGAAGAGAGGGGAGTCTAGAGAGAGGTTACACAATTAAAAAAAAAAGGATTAAGAAATTATGTGGAGTAAGGAATGAAATGACCCTAAAAATAAGAAGACAAAGATTGGGATAAAGGATATGGAATAGAGTGAGGAGAAAGAGGAAAACAGAGTAGCAATAGAGTAGTTAGAGGATAGTGGTAGATCATAGTTACAAGGAAGGATATCATTTAGATGAAGGAAATAATGTTCTTTGGAGGAATCTATGTAAAATCACATGATTATCATAGGATCAAGGTCATATACATAGGAAGTCGAAGAAAAATATCATTCATTTCGTAAGTATACATTCCCCGAGCCCATTTTATCTTTAAAAATAAAAAATAAAAAAAATGCAAAGGTTGGGATAGGAGGAAATTGGTTTGAATTGCTTATAGATAAATTTATAAAATTTATCACAAAAAATAAGAAAATAATAAACATGAAAAAGTTACAAGAGGCTAGGTTTTATTTAAAAATAAGTTTTAAGACACTAATAAAGGCTAGTGCGCATAAGCCAATAATAGTATTTACAAGTAAACCAAGTTTGTCTTTGAACATAGTAATATTTATTATTTTGACACCATATGATGTTTCTTCTAGCCTTGAGTAATATTTGTTAACATGTGACATGAAATGGTAAGTTAAATGAGTGACCACTGATGATGTGAAAAAGTATAAGCTCATCAGAGCCTTAACTGGGGGAGGTCTATAATTCATTTATAAAAGGGATGTTTCTTCCCTAAGTCTTTAATATGTCAAGGAAAAAATAATCACAAAAACCATGATGAAGAATTTCTCAATCCAAACCATTTAGGATCTTATAGAGATTAGACAACAAAGTGGATAATCAGTATGGGAGTATGATCCCAAATTCTCTGATGTAATGAAAAAAGTTGACTTCATTTTAGAAGATAAAGGTAAGGCTAATTGGTTTATATAGGGCTGAAAATCAAGGATTAGGTTTGCCACTTCATATTCACAATTCTTTACTAAGGTTGATGCACAAGCAATTGCACTTCAGGTATAACAAATTGATGATTATGGAGATGTTTCATCAACTGGATCTAAAATTAAGATGAAGATAGATGTTTTTTTGAGAAACATGGATGAGATTCATGAAATAAATGAACCCATGATAGGCCTATGGTGTATGGAGTGAGATAAATAAGGGTGTCATAGGAATGATTTCCCTAAAATCAAAATAAAATTTTGGGACATGTGTAGGGTAGTAGGACATGCAACATCAAAATGTCATTTACTAAAATAGTACATACAAAAAGTAGATAACATGTATTAAAATTTTTGTAGGCCAAAAAATAATGATGAGAAGAGTTTTTAGGATCTATAGGAACATAAAGAAGACATCACTAAGAATGCCTTCATAGTCACATCACAACATATACCTATTGTGAAGCATGAAATTATAGGTCTAGGTGGATGCCTTCATGACACAATATCAACACTAGGGTTTATCCAGATGGACACCATCATATCCACATTATCAATATCAATCATCATGGAACATTGTGATTCTTGTAGACACCTAAAGCTGGGTACCAATAACCTCTAATCAGGCTTTTGACTAGTTTCTATCTAAAATGCACAATTTGGCCCAAAAACACTAAAACACATAAAATAATGTTAAAATGATATATTAAAGTGCCAATTTTGGAAAGGGTATCCCTAAATGGGGAAATTTAATTTATGGGCCAACTAACTTTGATCAGTCCATTTCAAGTCAAAATGCCAATTTTGCACCCACGTGCTCTGAACTGCTCTTTCCTAAAAAATATTTCGCACAAGATGCATGCCTTTGTTATTTGTTTTTGGAAACATCCTAAATAGGAATATGATTTCAATGCATCTAACAGTGCCTTCCAATTCTAATCCAATCAAATTTAGGACCAATAACAAGGTATTCTGATCAATTTGGGTAATTTGTGCACAATGTGCTTAATCATGCTTAAGAGCTAATTAACCCAAATCAAGGCCTACTCAATAATTCCATGGAAACTTGTTGAATAATTATTTTTGGAAATGAATATGGAATATCTGCATCATCAAGTGACCTCATTTCTTGGGAAGACATCCCTAGGCCATAAATGCCACGAATATCAGGATTCATGCCTCCCATGCCTCATCAATGCCTTCCATGATGCCCTCCATGCATCTTAATTTACCCTTATTCAAATGCCATGATGAGGATAATTACAAAATTAATTACAAAAATTTAATTCATCCTCAACCACACGTTTCAATCTTGAGATGGATGGTTGAGGTTGATTTTGATCAAATCCAAAAATCTATAAATAGGAGGCCTCACAACATTATTTAAAAAGCTTAATTTGTGCAAAGTTATAATGTAGGATTGGTTCCAAAAGATTCAAGAAATTAGTGTTACCATGCCAAATTCATTCCAAGCCAAGCCAAACCATAAGTCAAAGGTACTAAGGAGAGATGGAGGTTGTCAAGCTTCTATTGCCAAGGACTTCATGAGCACAAGCCGAGCAAGCCACCACAACAAGCATTTTGGAGCATCCAAGGAAGGTAAAAGAGTTTTATTTTGAATTTTGGTTGTGTGTTTCATTCATGATTATTAAATAAACTCTCCCTAGTGTCTAGGCCTAGAGATGTTATGCTATTAGTGTGTTTATTTCATTTTGTTTTCATTTTAGAACTAACACCATACTAACCATCCTCTCTTAAGTCAAATTCCTAGATCACATAATGGCATGCTTGATGGGAATAGACACATCTTAAACCTAAATGATATCCTTTTGAAACTTAAAAAAATTCATTTGAGCCTTCAAAACTCTTGCAAATTGATTTTCTCACTTTATTTTGCCATTTTTGGTTGTCACAATTTTTACACAGTAACTGATGTCGATAGAAATACCGACATCAATTACTTGGCTTAACTGACATCGGTTAGTAAAATCGACATTGATTAGATCTTGGTTGGCCATAACTAACATCAGTGGTATTGACCGACATCGGTCACTGTGTTTTTCCAAAAACACAAACCTGAGACTTTCTTTTTCAAAGTTTGTTGTTTCAAACTCAAAAGAGCTTTAATACTAAAGGACATGCTAACAATTTTGCTGCAAGACCAAGCAGAATATTTTCTCAAAACATGTTTAAATCACTTTTTCATGCTTAAAATTGGTTAGGAACCTTATTTTGAATGTTTAACAAATAATTTAGGTGTTTTTGGTAAATGTTTTTCAAAGTTTGAAACTAAGACCAAGGGGTTAAATGAACACCACCAAACATTTTATTTAGGTTTAAAATTGAACACACTTGTTAATTCTTGCTTGCAATAGTTGTTTAGTTGGATTTTTGTTTGGAAAAGAGAGGGGTGTTGCATGTATGCTCTTTCATTTGTCCACTATAGGGAACCTTTGGAATCAAAATCACCATTCCTATTGCAAAGTAGCCTAGTCCAAGGCTTAGAAAAAAATTCATCTAAAGCACTCCCCAAAAACTTGTCAAAGTTTGGGTGACCTTGAAAATGACCCTAAAGTATTTTTATTTTCATGATTTATTTGTTTTTATGCATCTTAGCTTACGAGGGGGACTTCATCACCTCCTGCAAGTTCTTTAGGGAAGATTTGACCTAGGGTTTCAACTCTTGGCATTGACTTAATTTGTCTCCTTTGAAGTTACACATGGGACGTAGTGACACTTTGGACATCACACTACACTGAGCGAATAATAGGGTGTAGTGGTTGCAAAAAGGACTAGAGCTTTTACAACAATCCAAGTGATATGGACCCAAAATCTATGATTTGTTTCCATTGTTTGGTGTGAAAGTCATTATGCAATTGATTCCCTTAGATCATTTAGAAACTTTTTAGATCTTAGACAAATCCCCACTTGCCTCAAAAGTATTGTTGGTGCAAGGTGCAACTCAAGGTCCATGTCACAGTACTATCATTTGAGAGAAGGGGGGAGGGTGTAAAAACCCTACTATATAATGCACATTTACTTTTGGATGAACACTTAAAATCCTCTCAAATGATGTATATTGTCGAATTCCAATAGTACCAATCAACCTTGTCAGTTTAGGATCTAAGGGTGATTAATTCGTTGGTCTTGTCCTAGATTAAAGTCTTGTTTAGAGTAAAAACTTGGTGTAAAAAAATAATCCCAAAACAAACACATAATCCAAATTTTCCTTTAAACAAAGAGGCGTTATACTGCCCATGTGAAATCATCCATTTTCCTTGTTCAAAGGTTCATTAAAATCTTGAGAGTCATATCATCCACTTTGGTGCATTTTTGCTACGCAATTGAGTCTAGACCTTTACCAAAGTTTTTTAAGTCCTTCATTTATAATTTAAATTTGAAATTATACCTTTACAAGTTCATAGGGTTGATGTGTTAAGTGGGTTTGCCATTTTCACTAAACTTGAGGAAACTTAGGTTTAATTTCCAATTTAGGTTGAAGGTCGTTTAAGACTCATAATAATTATCATCACTTGATAGACTTAAGCCATTTTGTGCTAAACGCTTGCTCTTTAAGTGTATACACCACCACATTTTGAGTTAAGAAAAGTAGTGTTATGCTGTTAGAATTTTAGGAAAACATATTTGACTTAGAATTTTTTTAAAGAAAACCTTTTTATCACATCTTTTTGGGTAGTATATCATCATTACATTTCCAAAAACATTTTTAATATTGTTTCATAGACATTATTGCATAGAGTTGCAAATTTGTTCTTACATTTTCAGACCAATCTGAGTGTACTTTTGTGATCTTTTGTCTAAAATAATTATACTAATCACCTTTGTCTAGCTTGTTTGTCAACATAACCAAGTTTTATACCATTTTTTTTGTGAAGAAAGTAAACTATTGCTAAAGTGCCTTTTTGTTTCATACCTTATATCTAGTTGATCAATTTCATGTCCAAGAATCAAATGCCTAGTGTTTGTTAGATTAAAACTTTCATCTATTTTTCAAAGTCTAGCTTTTGACGTCATTTGGCCAAGAGTCCTAACACATGCCTTGTTTGAGCCTAGCTTTTTATGCCACATTTAGCTAAAAGACCTAGCAACTTTTAAATTCCTAGATTAGACTGATTTGAAACACTTTGACCTTAGAGTTTGGCATTTTGATTTTTGGTCCATTTACTTACTTACCTTTGTGTGAATAGTGAAATGTTAGATACTTCACTCTAGCTTGTTTCCTCACAGACCTTTGTATAAACCTGTTGATCTTTTTGGCAAATCTAGATGAAGTTGAATCATCATCCATTTTAGACTTTGTCCTTTTTAGAGTTTGTAGAACTCTTTAAAATTTTATCACAAAGCATTGACTATGGATCCCAATATGTACTCCTATACTCATAGTGGACTCATGTACAATCTAGGGATTAGTAATGTAGTTGCATAGGAAGAAATGATGCAAGACCTCTATGCGGATAACATTGCTTATAAGACAAAGTCTTATCTCTCTTATAATACTCAATCAGGGGCACAAAGCCAAGATCCATTGGCTAACTATTTGGTTAACACACTACCTTACATAGAACAGGACCAAGAACAAACCATGCAATACCTAGCTAAAATACCTACAATGGATGAGCCAATTCTTCAACAGTCATATTCTACTAATATGGATTCCATGTATGATCCATTTTTGTTTGAGCAATATTTGTTAGAGAACAAAGATGAGATTTTGGTTAGATCCATAGAGGTAGGGGCCAAGTTTCTGACATATTTCCCCCATGAAAATTTACCAAGTCTAGTAAGAGTGCCCCACAGTATCATTTACGATCAATAAGCTTCTTCTAAAAATCCTATGGCTTTAGTTCGAACAATGTATCAAGACCCAAATATATCCAACTGAGGAAAAAACATCATAGAAGATCACTTTAACCAAATGTAAATAACATACCAAACCTACCTAAATTTAGCACATTATTTCAATTAGATGAATATGGTGAGTAAGCCCCTCATTGAACTAATAGCTTCAACAAGAGTGTTGATGGAATTAACTGGACAAGAAAATTTGAGTTCTAACCCATTTTTATAAACTACCTCAATAGATAACTTGATGCATATGCCCATTATTGAAGAAGTGTCTTTAGCCTCTAGATTGAATAGTGAGCCAAACATAGTAGATAATATGCAAACAACATCCAATCTTGATCAAATTGGTATTAATACGTGAACAACTAGCCAACAACATGTGCCTATAGTTAATCCTATGAATGGGTCATCATACTAAAGGATAGGAGTTTTTGCACCCTAGCCTCAACCAATTGCTTCCTCAATTGTACAACCTATGGGGTTAGGTAATCAAACAATGTCCAATATCACACCTCAATGATAGAATGTGATGATTCATACTCCTCCTCAATAGGTAGTGAGTAGTATTCTATAATAGCAGACATAGTATAGTGTATTAACACAACAAAGGATGAATACATTGCCACCTCAACTAGGGGCAACAAATATTCCACCCTACCAGGTAACAATGAACATACCTCTTCAATCGTAGACTAATATGCCAATTGAAAACCAAGTAATGACTAGTCAACAACATGCAAATATTGGTCAGCAATAGATGTCAAATTTATAACCTACTTTCACTTCCTCACAAGGATTCATGTAAAAAAGGGGTCCCCATGTTTCTCAGGTACCTACTAAATAACCATTGGTTCAAAATGTGCCACAAATCCAGAGACAGGGTCTTGATCCACAAGTTCCCACTCAACATCAAGGTTCAATTAGCTAACAACATGTACCCTTTTCAACCAAAATAGGCACAATACAATTATATCCCTCCATCCCAACCATAAAATCCCCTAGGTCAAACCTTTATCACCAACCCAAACCAGAATATCGTGTAACCAAATGTGCAATTTCAAGTACATCCCAATCCACGTATGCATATTCTTGGTCCATTCCCCAACCAAAACAATCTACCCCAATAGGTATCTCCATCGTACCTCAGACAAAGGGTCCCACTTGTGACCTCTCAACCATCTATCTAAACCAACATTCTCCCTCAAACCAATGTCCCTTCCAGTTTCCTCTCCCAAGAATTGCAACAAATGAAGGATGCAATTGCTATGATTCAGGCAAGAAAGTAAACTAAAAATTTCAAATTGGATGATGTATGTTCCTATCTATTTAACATGGAGTATTTTTAGATATCATTTCCTCCAGGATATGAACCACCAAAATTTGATAAATACAAAAGGAAGGGTGATCCTAAGGCTCATTTGACCAAATTATTTGTCGCATGTCAACCGATGGCATATAACAACATATACCTTTTGATATTATTTCCAAAGAGATTAGCTAGACAAGCCTTTGAGTGGTTTTTGAAGTTACCCAAGAATTAAGTAACAGACTTTGATGATCTTTTTGATAAATTTATGCAAAACTTTTCCTATAATCTTGAGCATGAGATTTTATTAATGGACATGACACAAGCAAAGCAGAAAGCTGGGGAGAATTTTGCAAATTATTTATAGTAATGAAGAGCCCTTGCAAGCCATTTCATCATAGTTTACTAGATAAACAATTACCCATGATGTTTACTAAAAATTTGCATAGTGAGATAGCCTATCATCGAGAACTACAATGTGCACATATGTTCAAAGAGATCATTGATAAGGGTTTGTTGATCAAGAGAGTGATCATCAATAAGGGAGTCATCAAGCTCAATTCAAATAGTCAAAATGAAGGTACCAATTAGGGAAATAACCAACACCCCAATCAAATGCCAGCATCACAACCGGCATAGACCAATAACCATGAAAGACTGAAGCAATTCAATCACAATAGGAATGTTATGGGAAATGGAGTAACTAAATCTTGTCATGTCTAAACTATGCAGACATCATTTGCACCACCTTTTTAGCTTAATCCTACCTAGCAACCTCTCCAACCAATGCTACAATCACAACAACCAAGACCTATATAAAAAATATAGTAGCCTTTACCATTGTAAACCCCTCCTCCTAGAAGACCCGTCCATGCACGTCGTGGCTTTAGTGACTTAGGAGAACCTATTGAGTCTATATTTAAAAATCTTTCTACCACTAATTTGATTAGTTAGCCCATACCAAAACATTATCTACAAAGCATTCCTTACCCTGATTGGTACTATGATAATGATTTTTGTGACTATCATTGGGTCCATGGGCATAATCTATGAAGATGTGTCCAAATCAACCATTTAATTGAAAATATGTTAGAGAATGGGGAGATAAAAATGGATAATGGTACTTCCACTTCCAATCAAACTCTTAGGATCTATTTAAACCCCTTTCCTTGACATAATAATCAATAGCATCAGAATAATCAACAACAATAATAACGACCAATGTAGCAATAAAATCAGCAATATCAAAATCAAAGGCTGAACCAGTAGAGTCAATAAAATTAGTAGTAGAATCCACAATGACAAAATAATGGACAAAACCAAGGTTAGAATGGTAAAAACTAACAAACCTACCATATAGTTACACATGACTATAATAGGGTTGTAGGTCATATTGCATGGGGTAACATTAATACCATCTCCATTAATCCTAGACCAAGCACTAATCAGCCTAGACCATTCCTAAACAATATTATCCAGTCAAATTACATGGATAATCCTTATTTGACTTGGGAGTGCATATAAGAAAACTAGTAAACTAGGAATTCCACTTTTGGATCTTATAACGACAACTCATTCTTGCCACGTGACCACATGCAAGTGCACTGGCAACTGAGACTTGTTCTATCTGGTCCCACACCATTTCCAACATTGATTAGCAATAATGGTCTGGTATTTAATACTAATTGTGCAATCACAACTCAAAGGTCTAAGATTACTATCTTAGGCCCACAACCATTTGCCACTTTGCCTATCATCCATCCAATAGTTCAACCTCATAATAAACCATTCACTACTGACTAGGACAAGAAGTTTGATATTGTGGAACAATTATAGAAGACATCAACATAAATTTCTATTTTAGATTTTTTGCAGATGTCAATAGCCTATAAGAACATCTTGAATGAGTTTTTGACCCAATTCACTATTTTTAGTGACATATCCCCTGATAACTTTCAAGCTTTAGTTGGACACCTAGCTCCAACCCAACAAGTCACATTCAACCAAAGTGATATGTCTTCTCTTGGCCTGCTCCACAATAACCCATTATACATTAAGGTTTGTATCAGATGGCATAAAGTGAAATGTGTCCTTATAGACAATGGATCCGGCCTCAACATAGTGTCTCTCAATCTCATCAAGCTTCTTGGGTACACAATAACAGATCTCCAGCCAAAAACAATAACTATCAAAGCCTATGATAATCAAGAAAGAGAATCCCAAGGCACCATTAGTTTACCAGTTATCATTGGGCCTTTAACCCATGATACACTTTGCCATGTGCTTGATCTTGAGTTATCATATAACATACTTATAGGTAGGTCTTGGTTACATGATATTTGTGTAGTCTTGTCAACACTGCACCAATGTATCAAGTTTTCTCACTCAAGGATGGAGGTGAATATTCTGGGAGATTTACACCTATATAAACACTGTAAGCCTCTTGATCCTAAGTTTCAAAGCTATAATTATTAGTATGACATGAATCCATGTTCCAAGCAAGATAAAGGAAAGGCTATACTTATTGATGCTTCACTAGATAATTACATAGATCCTAATACCTTGGATTCCCTTTCTCACATGCCACCTCTTAAAGCTTCTAATCATTTCACCATTTCAGATAATGGACTGGGAGAGTATGTGACTCATGATACATTTCATATCGCCAATCTTACTCAAAATTTAAAAACCTTTGGGTGACCTAAAGTCATCACACATATGCATTAGAAATAAAAGAACAAAGATAAGGGACCTATCATATTTGTACCAACATCTAGCCTAGGACCTAACCCTATTGAATGGAATGAATCATAGTTATACAATGATGACCAAGCTGATTGTTATAAAAATGCAAAATATCCTATTACCAATAGGATCATGGAACATCACAATTATGAAGGAAGAGGCCTTGGACTGAATTAGCAAGGAACTATCGAGCCAATTTTTATGACTAAATATGAAAGACCTTATGGACTTGGATTTAAATCACCTGGGGGTGACCCCACATATCTTATTCAAATTCCATCACCAATGACTAGTGATGATGATGTTGATAGTGAAGCAAAGTCCGATCATAGCCTTACCTTTGATAACCTAGCTAAAACCAACCTATTTGATAACAATGCCATTTATACCCTTACCCAAGCCATTTATCACAATCCGTTACCATTATATTATCCCCAACTGATAGATTTGGAACAACAAGAATCCAATCTGTCAATTGATGCATTCTAGAATGATGAGGCATTTTGTGACTTTTTGGGCATTAGAGATAATGTTCTGTTGGGAGATCACAAATCAAGATTCTCAATCACATTAGATCCTGTAGCCTATTTTGGAGAGCGAGTGAACACCCTTAGCCAAAAACAAATAAATAAAACATTGAGGTCCCAAGGTTAAAACCTCTTTAAGGTACTTTTTGACAGGGAAAAA
Source organism: Torreya grandis (assembly GCA_037957365.1). Lineage (NCBI taxonomy): Eukaryota > Viridiplantae > Streptophyta > Pinopsida > Cupressales > Taxaceae > Torreya > Torreya grandis. The sequence continues at coordinate 7,813,460 of JARHVA010000108.1, forward strand.
GTAAAGATAAAGGTTAGTCTAGTGGTGAAAACCTATCTCAAGTGCCATTAGAGGGGGGTGTTCATTCTTCTTCAAATTTAGATTAAGAGATCACCAAGAATGAACTTCCCTATAGATCTAAGTTTAGTTTTAAGTAAAAGTAAGTATTTGATCAAATTCTTCAAGAATTTTTGACTATTTTTATCACATGGCTAGATCTCCCATTAGGGGACTCAGATTCATCATGCCTAGGATAGGTTGAATGAATAAGTCCTAATAAAGGATCCTAACATAATCCAATAGTTCAAGTCATTGCCTACTATCCTAGAAGATGGTTCGACCCTTCTAGTCAAAGATACAATAGAGCTAAATATTAGGACTCCATCAAACTTTAAATGGATAAAATTAGGAACATCTCTCACTGAGGAGGAATGCGACATCTTTACAACTTTTTAGAGAGAATTTGTAGATATTTTTGCATGGGCCTAGTCTGACATGCCAGGTTTAGACCCCACCTTGGTTCTGCACCACCTTATGTTTAATCTTGATGCTAAACTGATAAAACAAAATCTACATAAGATGCATCCTTGCATTTTTGTATTGGTAAAGAAAGAGTTGAAAAAACTCTTAGAATGAGGATGTATTCAATCCATTGACTTCTCTAAATGGATCTCTGATGTTGTACCTATTAGTAAAAATCTTGAAGGGATTAGAATTTATACTAATTTTTGAGACATCAACAAATCTTGTCTTAAAGATGATTTTCCCTTGTTTAATATCGACATGATAATCGATTCCATGATAGGTTATGAAATTATTTCACTCATGGATGGATTTTCAAGATACAATCCGATCAAAATAACACCAAAAGATCAGCATAAAATAATGTTCACCACTCCATGGGGAACATTTTGCTATTAGGTGATGCCATTTGGCTTTGAAAATGTTGGAGCTACATATCAAAAGGCCATGATTGTCATATTCCATGATATGATGCATGCTATTATTGAATACTATGTCGATGACATACTCAGAAAATCCAAAACTAGGGCTGACCATCCAGTAATGCTGCACAAGATATTTGAAAGACTATGAGAGTATAAAGTCAGACTCAATCCAAAGAAATGTATGTTTGGTGTGACTTTAGGAAAATTACTTGGCTTCATCATGTCTTGTAGAGATATTGAAGTCGATCTGGCTAAATTTTATGCTATAACCAAGATGCCACCACCAACCAATTTAAAGCAACTTCGTAATTTATAGGGTAAGATCTAGTCAATCTGGTGCTTCATATCTTAGTTAGCAGATGAGTGCCATCCATTTACACACATTTTGAATAAAGGAGTTACATTTCACTAAGATTATCACTGCCAAACAACTTTTCAACAACTCAAAGATAATCTTGTCAATCTGCTTGTTTTATTACCTCCTATGTTAGGAAAGCCATTCTTGTTATACCTATTAGCTACTAATCATGACCTGGGGGAACTCTTAGCTCAACATGATGGCAATAGAAAGGAGCATGCTATATACTACTTAAGTTTTACCTTGGTTACATATAAACATAACTGTGTGCCTATTGAAAAAGCTTGCCTAGCCATGGTTTTCATAGCTCAAAAACTATGTCATTACATGTTGAATAATAAAACCATGTTCATTTCAAAGGTAGATACACTCAAGTATCTACTTTCTAAAACAAATTTTCAAGGTAGAATGGATAAATGGATCATGCTTCTCAATGAATTTGACATAGAGTATGTCAATCAAAAAACAATCAAGGGACAAGTTCTTGTAGATCAACTTGTTGAAGCACCCCTCATGGACACACATCCACTCAAGTTTTAATTTTTTGATGAATCTATCCTAACCATTATTAATACACCCCTTGAGAAGTAGCCTTGGAAGCTTTACTTTGATGGTTCATTTACAGCACATGGATCAGGGGCAGCCTTATTGTTTATTACACCATAGGGGATCTAATCCCTAAATCATTCAAAATCAGCTTTCCTTGTACAAACAACATGGTCAAGTATGAAGCACTTATTGGACTTCGACAAGTAGTGCATTGTAATATTCTCATCTTCAAGTTTATGGTGATTCTCAGTTAATCATCAATCAAGGTACAAATCATTTTCAGACCAAAGATGACAAGTTGGTTCCATATCAAGACATGGTGGACACTCTTAAACAACAAATTGCCAAAATTTAGTTTGAGTATATACCTAGGGCTGGTAACAAAATTATAGATGCCATAGCTACTATTGGTTATCCGATTAGACAAATAGATAAATATAGAGAGTATCAGTTCCTCATCAAAAATTTGTTATCACCAGCTCATGAACCTTCAATCATTACCATGATTTGTGATATTTTTGGTCCTAATTCTATCTAATACTTAGACCTTTACAACTACCTTCATGACCAACTTCTACCACCTAACCTATCTCAAAAACAAACCAAATTCTTTATTCATAATTCCATTCATTACACTCTACTTAGATCCACCCTTTACCATCATAGTTTTGATGGAACTCTACTTCATTGTTTAACTTCGGTAGAGTCTACATTAGAATTAAGAGAAGTTCATGAAGGAGTATGTGGAGCCCATTCTAGTGGAGCAGTCCTATCCAAAAAGCTATTGCATACTAGTTATTATTGGACCATAATGGATGCACATTCCACTGCATATGTAAATAAATGTGACAAATGTCAATGGCATGCTAATTTCATTCATGCCCCAACAAAAACTCTGAAATCAGTGTTGACACCATCACCATTTTCTACATTGGGACTTAACCTCATTGGGAAGGTTAACCCCACTTCATCTGATGGCCATAAATATATCCTTACTACCACCTAATATTTCACTAAGTGGGTTAAAGCTATACGGCTCACGTGATTGGAAAGCAAATTTCCAAATTCATCTTCAACCATCTCATTTATCACTACGGTATCCCCTCTGATATTATATCCAATAATGGAGGATCATTCAAGAATAAAGATGTAAACTAGTTATGTACTGAATACAACATCACCCAACATTTTTCTATAGCATATTACACTCAAGGTAATGGCTAGGCTGAGGCATCCAACAAAAACATTGTTAATATTCTTAAAAAGATTGTCAATGATGTCGATCGTGATTGGTACCTCCAGATATTCCTTGCCCTTTGGGCATACCATACCAATCATCATACCCCCATAAGATCCACTCTATACTCACTTGATTATGGTATTGAAGCCATCCTTCCCATTGAGGTTGAGTTACCTTCACTACACATCTCTTTCAAGCATGTCCTAGATGATCACGACTATTGAGTAGCTCACCTGCAAGAGCTAGATCTACTTGATGAAAAATGCATAGCCATGCTCAATAATCTTCAAGCATATCAAAATTGACTCGTGTTAAGTATAAAACATTTGAACTTGGTGATCTTGTTGTTAAATAAAACCAAAATAGTACCATGATCAAGAAGAAACATAAAGGGAAATTTAAGCCAAACTGGATAGGGCCTTTTGTCATCACTGCAGATTATAGATTAGAAGCATACCGACTTGACATACCAAATGGTGATGAAATTATAAAGCCAATGAATATTATTCATCTCAAGAAATACTATGCTTGAATGCTAAGGTGTATTATCTATAAAGACCATTTCAATTATACCATTTTATCACTATTCCTCTTTGTACAAATACCACCCTTATTCATCTTCTTTCTCGTATCTACTTTCCATTTCTGACCTATCGACCCAACGTGTTCTAAAGCCTAGCTGATTTGACCTTGATTTTTATCATTCATTATGTAGTTTCAACATCAAGGAATCTGATTAGTTCATCAGTTAGTTCAAGTATTTCAAATAGGGAACATATATTGGGATAGTGTGACAGAAGTTTTTGGAGTTACATCCCTTATTTGTTAGTCCTTTCTTACTACCAATCTTGCTACTAATTATAGCCACCTTTGGGAAAATTAGTACCATTAATCTATGCCATTATGTCCTAGTTATAACTGCCTATGGGTAAACTAGGGGCAACACTAAGCCTTGACGTACTAACTTGCTATTTCATATACCATACTGTGTTATTTACCAACTGTGTCTATTTTGTTTGAATTGGCTGCAACACTAGTTGAGTTCCTCTGCTAAAAGCTAAAACTATAGTGAATTGAGGTCCTACTTGGGACTATGTAGGCAATGCTTAATACTTATTGAGTTCAGCTTAGTCACCCTTTTCCCAAAGCTATCACCATTTTGTGAGCAACCTTCATTTAAATGCTCTCACTATTTTGTGATAAACCTTATTATGAACGCTCTCACCATTTAATGTCTCATCATTCTTGATTGAGTTGTGACACTTTAAAACACTTCAAAAAACATTTAAAAAATCATTAGAGAAAAACAAAAACATTGACCACTTCCTTGCCGTAAGGATTCTAGGAACCCTTACTAAGTTACAAGCAAATCACTTGTCATTTAGTTTCCCCATCTTTTTTGGCCTTTTCTCTCACACACTTGTCATTTTTCGAGACCATTCCTATTATTCTATCATATCCATTCTATTTGTTTTCCTCAGTTATCATATTCTTCCCATTCCTTAGGAGAACTACATTTAGCCTAAAGTTTTTTTATTGGATATTACATCTATGGAACTATATAGGTAGCATCCACATGCCTAGTGTATATGGAGATAGCTCGGCCACCCCCTTCTTTTTCTTCTATTTCCCCCATTTTGTTCATTTGTTAAGTTATCACCTATTTTCTAGGGGTGATGTTTGTAGGGTTTCTATTGCTTTATTTATTTGTTTGCTTCTACTTATTTTATTTGTTTGTCTACCCATTTATTTGCTTTTAGCATTGTTGCCTTGATTCAATTAATGTGTCTTAATTGGGTGATTCCTTACCCACACTTATACTTGAATCCATCCATATTCATAAGTTTACAAGGTCATCATGGTTTCCATCATTAGTGCATTATTTTCTATTGAGTATTGGATTACGAGAGTCAGTCCTTATGCATATTTTGGCCAAGTCCTCATGATGTTATATCATGATGCCTCCCAACACATGATACAATAAACTTCAGCTTCAAGAAGTCTATTTAGTAATGGTGGCATCTCTTCAGCACTAACATCCTGATTCCATCCTAATCATATCCAAAATAGAGTAATTAACCATGAAAGAATTTCAATATTTATTAGTTAGGATGAACATCTCCCTATTAGTAGGTTATTCTAATTAATCATTACCCTCTATGTCAAGTTATCATCATCCTTGACCAAGTTTATCATGTTTTACATAATCGAGGTCCAATGATTATAAGCACCTTTGGGAAAATCATTGTACACCGTCCCACCAACATTTCTCAATAATTATAACCGCCTTTGGAAATCATTATGTTGTTACCATTTTACTTTTTACACCCATATAGGGGCATGTTATTCTCTTGTTTATCTATCCTAACTGGGGTAACTCCATCTTTTCAATGATTATAATCACCTTTGGGCAAATCATTGTGTTATCATACCATGTTTCCACTATTGAGGTACAATATTATAACCACCTTTGGGCAAATCATTACACACTATCCTGCTTGCATTCTCAATGATTTTGACTACTTTTTCAATATCATTGTGTTTTCACCCCATTATCTTTCCTTTATTTGGTCCTCTCGTTTCACTTCTTTATTTTCAAGGGACCATTTGTCGACCTCATTATGCCAACCATTCCCTCGAGGGGGAATTATATATTTAGTTTATCATCATTGTAGTTTTAGGCAAACATGACCTTTTTATTATTTGAGAAGATGTTACTATGCTTATAGCTTGCAACACCTTCCCAAATAGGGGCAAACTGTAGACACCTAAAACTGGCTACCGATAACCTCTAATCAGGCTTTTGGTTAGTTTCCATCTAAAATGCATAATTTGGCCTAAAAACATGTAAAATGATGTGAAAATGATATGTTCAAGTGCCAATTTTGGCTAGGGTATCCCTAAATGGTGCAATGCAATTTATGGGCCAACTAACTTTGATCAGTCCATTTCGAGTCAAAATGCCAATTTTGCACCCACATGCTCTGAACTACTCTTTCCTATCAAATATTTTTTTCACAAGATGCATGCCTTTGTTATTTGTTATTGGCAACATCCTAAATAGGAATATTGTTCCAATGCATCTGACATCACCTTCCAATTCCAATCCAGTCAAATTTAGGACCAATAACAAGGCATTCTGATCAATTTGAGTAATTTGTGCACAATGTGCTTAATCATGCTTAAGATCTAATTAACCCAAATCAAGGCCTAATCAATAATTCCATGGAAACTTATTGAATACTTTTTTTTGGAAATGAATATGGAATATCTGAATCATCAAGTGACCTCATTTCTTGGGAAGACATCCATAGGCCATAAATGCCACAAATATCAAGATTCATGCGTCCCATGCCTCATCAATGCCTTCCATGATGCCCTCCATGCCTCTTAATTTCCCCTTATTCCAATGCCATGATGAGGATAATTACAAAATTAATTCCAAAAATTGAATTAATCCTCAACCACACATCTCAATCTTGAGATGGATGGTTGAAGTTGATTATGATCAAATCCAAAAATCATAAATAGGAGGCCTCACAACGTCATTTAAAAAGCTTAATTTGTGGAAAGTTATAATGCAAGACTGGTTCTAAAAGCTTCAAGAAATTAGTGTTACCATGCCAAATTTATTCCAAGCCAATCCAAGCCAAAAGCCAAAGGTGCCAAGGAGAGATGGAGGTTGTCAAGCTTCCATTGCCAAGGACTTCATGAGCACAAGCTAAGCAAGCCACCACAACAAGCATTTTGGAGCATCCAAGGAAGGTAAAAGATTTTTCTTTTGCATTTTAGTTGTGTGTTTCATTCATGATCGTTAACTAAGCTCTCCCTAGTGTCTAGGCCTAGAGATGTTATGCTATTAGTGTGTTTATTTCATTTTATTTTCATTTTGGAACTAACACCATACTAACCATCATCTCTTGAGTCAAATTCCTAGATCACAATTCCCGAGCCACATCAATAAAATTTGGATCCATCATCTCTTCAATGATAATAATAAGGGGGATTTGATGGGAAATAATCACAAGTTTGGGGTTTCTAGAAAAAATATATGGGGATGCAGAGGGGTATCATAGAGGATACCAAGGATCTCACAATAATGATAATCAATAATCTCATCAACCCATTCAATTCTTTATATGCGATGAATATAATCACTTCACTCAAAACTATTAGATGTACTACATTTATTATAATTTTACAAGATAACACCATATTCAATATTATCTGATTTTAGAGAAGCAGAAGTAAGATAAAATTGAGCTTTGAATATAGCTATCCAAAATTATAAGGCAAACTTGAGCTTTGAATATCTCTATCCAAAATTACAATGCCAAAAAATAGAAGAAGCAAGTTTTTATCAAACCATGCAATAGGATCAAAGATGATGAATAATTAACATAGTCCACTAATAGTGATGAGGACTTAGATTTGAATGGATTTTTTGAACCAGAGTGAGAAGTGGAGGAGCCTAAAGCCAAATTCATAGATAAATATGAATACCAATAGCTGCAAAATCTTAATATATAAGAGCAAGAAGGATATCAAATAGTGTAAGATTCAATTCCAAGTGGCTCCAAAAAAATATATCAAGAACCCTTAAAGAAGTTGGTAGGAAATATTGGGATAAAATTAGCACCAAATCTTGCGACTTTGGGTGACTACTAGACATAGAATGAGACTTCATAATCATTGTAATTACTATGAGATTACTAGGATGTATTTCCAACAATTCACATAAGTGAAAGGGGTAGACTCTTCTCTAGGAAAAATGCACATGGAGATAAAGGAGTGTGCACAACCTATGAAAAATTGACCATACATGTTAAACCCCAATATGAATTTGAATTAAAGTATAAATTGGATCGTATGCAAGATGCAAGTATTATATATCCAGTAGAAAAGGTAGATTGAGTCAATCCAATGGTTTTACAGCCTAAGAAGTCTAAGGAAATTTGAGTGTGTGGGGACTACTGTGTGCTAAATGATGAATATATAAATGATCCTTTTCCAATTCAATTTATGGATGATGTCTTAGAGTCAGTCATAGGATATGAAGTTTATTATTTCACTGATGGGTTTAGTGGATATCACTAGATTTTAATCATATTAGAGGATTAAGCTAAAACAACATTTGTGATAGAGTGGGGATCTTTTGCATATAAGGTCATGTCATTTGGTTCAAAGAATTCTCCATCTGTGTTCTCTAGAGTAATGATCACTACATTTAGGACTTCATCCATGACTTTTCTAAAGTTTACTTAGATGATTGGGCTATCTTTTTATTGTTTAAAGAGCATTTGTATAAGCTAAAACTTATGTTATAATGATGTCAAGCTCTATGCATTGCATTAAACCCAAATAAGTGCTCATTCTTCACAAATTTTGGTGTCATATTAGGACATTTAGTATCAAAGTATGGCATCTTGGTGGATCATGCTAAAATTAAAGTAATTGTGGGTATGCCACGAACTATAAGCTCTACAAAGTGTACTACAGTAAATTAATAAAAGGCTATTCAATAATATATGCCCCAATAGAGAAGTTATTATGCAAAGATACAAGGTTCAAGTGAACAAATGAGTGCCAAACAACATTCATGGATCTAAAATATAGAATGGTCAAAATCCCTATTTTGGTCTTTCTAAACTTGAGCAAACCTTTCCATGTTCGTGTAGATGCTTCAAGACATATGGTAGGAGTTGTTCTCACACAACTAGGAGACAAATGATTAGACCATCTAATCCACTTCATAAGTTACAAACTATCAATTATAGATAAAAAATATATGACTATAGAATAAGAAGATTTATACATGGTGTTTGAACTCCAAAAGTTTAGACATTACCTGCTAGTAACACCGTTTGAATTTTTCACTAATCATTAATCTTTGGGATACTTAGTAAATAAGCCTATGTTAGGGGGAAGGATATCTCACTGGTTGATGTTATTCCAAGAGTTTTAGTTCAAGATCAATGTGAATCCATGAATGTAAAATGTGGGGTAAGATCATCTGAGTAGAATACATAATGGAGAAGATCTAGAAGAACTACAAGATGAATCACTAGATGTAATTTGTTTTACATCTCTGTGATTCCCAAGAACATGGAAGACATCACTCATTTTGTTGAGTAGGGGATCTTTCCTACACACTATGTATAGAGATAAAAATTAGTTGATTACTAGATCCATCCCACTCAACATCATCAATGGGTTTCTATACAAAATGGGGAAAGATGACGTACTATGCATAGTGGCTTTAGAGTACGAGCAACCTCAACTTCTTGAGAAGGGACATCAAGGAATCACAGGGGGATATTTCATATGAGAATCAAATATAAGGAAGATATTTTAAAGTGGTCTATGGTGGTATATTTTGTTTCAAGATGCACACAAGGCTGTAAAACACTATGATGTCTGCTAAAAAATGGGCAGGCTTAATGAAAGAGATGAGATGCCATTGAATATTATGCTAAAAAACAACCATTTGAGAAATGGGGAATTGAATTTTTAGGCCCCATAAATCTACCCAATAAGTGTAGTAGTTCAAGATAAATGATCACTTTGATGGACTACTTCACCAAATGGGTGGAAGATATTCTGACACCAAGTTGTGCTAAGGATGCAACCAAGTTCCTATATGGAAATATTATAACTAGATTTGGGTGTCCAATCAAACTAGTTAGTGATAGAGGTAAGCATTTCCTAAACAAAACCATTAATAATCTAATGTAAGAGTTTATGATATCACACTATAAAATCACAACATATCATCCACAGGTAAATGAACAAGTAAAGGCATCAAATGAAGTCCTTTTCAAGATGTTCACCAAGATATGTAATGTCCAAAGAGATGATTAGGAGGATCAGATTCCTGTGGGTATATAGGATAAATTAAAAGAATTTGATAGGTTTCATGTCATTTCAACTTGTCTATGGACTTGAAGCAATAATGCCTATGGAATACATAGTTTCTAGTTTATGAATTGTAATGATCATGAGACTAGGGGATCGACATTCTTTATAGGCATAGTTGATGTATTTAACCAAAATGAAACAAAAAATACAAAGGTCACAATGGACACAAGAAGTTAACAAACTAAATTATAAAGCATAGCATGATTGTAACCTAGGATCTAAAGAGTTATGTCCAGAACAAATGGTCTTACCATATGATATTAGATTTAGAGTATTTTTTGGAAAGTTACGTATTATATGAAATGGACCTTACATCATTCATGATGTCTCATAACAAATAACAATTATCTTAAAAATATTTAGGGAAGCATTCTACCAAGATGTGAAAATGGTTGTAGGATTAATCCTTACCATTAACAATCTCTATCAGTTCTTGTAGAAAAATGAAAGAGGGTGTTGAGTGACACCATCTAGTTCAAGATTTTTGATTAATTTATTATTTTCCTATTTTGATTTTAGGTTTGTGTGTGTTTGTATAGTGTGATTTATATAACTTAGGACATTGGAAATATAGTTTAAAATTCAAAGTCACAAAGTGTAATCTATGAACAAATCCAACATGAATGGAAGAAAGATTGTAATGGTTACATGCATATCATCAATTAAGTCCAAGAATAATGTGATGAAAACTAATGTATGGAGAAAAGGCAACAAAAGGTCAATCAAAATTGTTAGTGACGATACACTTAAAATATTACATCTTTCCCAAAGCAAATTAAATTTTAGAATGAAAGGATGTACAATAAAGGAAAGTGGACTGGTGAGAATATGACACATCACATCAACAAATAACATTAGAAAGACTCAATGGTTCTAGACATAGAATACCAATTGTCATATCACCTGTAATTGGTTGACATTAATTTACAAGGTGAAATCATGCACAACCATCTTAACACCTTTAAATAATTATTTCAGATGGATTTGAGAAAAAAAATACATATAACAAGGGGCACAAAGAAAACAAGGAAATTACACACCTTTTTGAATAAGATACCTCTACGATTTGAGTATAATTTAGTCTATTGTGCATAGATTCTTTGACAATGCCACTTTAACTAGAAATTTTTTCAAACACATCTACAACAAAAACCATAGATCATGCACAAATTTTAATCCCTTTCAAAATGTGTAAAAAGAATAAATGGGGATTAGTTTGGCACTCTGAAAAACTAGATATCATAATCTATACCCCTTCAATTTCATCAACACCATAGTGGACAAATGTTTAGCCATAACCAATATAAAGAAGCACAACTAGGAGCCCTAGCACTCCAACCTCATCTGTGAGGCTTTGATGTAGAGAGAATAATCAAGCTTCCTAATTTTAGGTAGTTAGAAAATATGATTCTAGTAACAGTTAAAAAATATAATGAGAGTGTGATCCATCGCTCATAGGATGTCATCATTTTCATCAACCTTATAACCATGGTGTGAGCAACAATACTTCCATCTTGGGGTAAATATATTCTACCTTATAAAACCAAGGCTCTACTAATTTATTTAGATAAAAAGGAGAAGTATAATAGGTCATCCAATGGGATCCATATCAACATGGTGGATGACATGTTGGTGCACATTCTCTCTGAGTGAATCATTAAGTGGTTATAATAGATCACCAAGAGTACACAACATACAACAAAAAGGGTCATTGACATTGCCTACTAAATTATCAATATGCATGAGAAATTCAATTGGATTAAATTTTTGGCTTTAAAGATCACAACCAATATTGAGAAGGTCCTCATTGGAGTATTACAGGTGTTCTAATGCTAGTTTTTGGTCTTACAGCTCTATCTTACACATTAAAAGGTACCAGAGGGTCCTATCAACCTAGATGAATATTATTGGCATGCAATTACATTTTCTAACCTTTCCTAGACCAAGATTGGGTAATAATACAATCAATTATCTAGGTTCAATCAATGTTGGATTGAGATCCAAGCTCTTATCATTTTTCACCCTAGAGTACCCAAGGATATTCTACAAAACCTAGGGTAGAATGCATATGTTATAAAGTTGCATGATGGGATTATCGATAGAGTCCAAAAATTATACAAAGAAATAATTATTTCACTTCCCTTATTTATTACCATTTTGAATGCTAAAGAAGAAGTCATGTGATAAAAATCCCTTATTTCTAGATTAGTGCAACCTTTGTGGCTTATGCCTCTGAGTACATAATAACTTTTTCCTACAAAATCCTAAGCATAAGCATAAGCATCGACATAGGAAGAATTAGATCCATTGAAAGATACAAATGGTAAGAAGAAGGACCTAATACAATGAGTCTCACCTCCACCACCAAATAAGAAGACCCGTAACACCAAATCTTAGCTGGACAATAGGCATGAACTAAAATTTGTTGTAGAATGTGGTATTATAGATTTGGGTGTCTATTAAAATGATGTTTTACGGTCAATTATCATAGAAATATGCAAGGAGGTCTATGATAAAGAATAAAAGAATGAATTTTTCTATTTAAAGGTATTACACACTTGCCATATGTAGAACTAGGTGTGACAACAATTATGGGTTGATATCACTTAACCTCCTCCTATAATAGTAGATACTATTGGATATGAAGTAGCACATAAATGGATTCAAGGTGATATATTTCATATGGATCTATTTTCTATATAATTTGATATGTATGGGGAACACTCCCCATTTCATGAAATTCCACCACCAACTCTAATTCACAAGCAAAGGACCCATTCTATATCTAGAGTGTCTCCCTTAATTAAGGACCATATGGTTTCTTTTATAGATCTATTATTGGAGGTTAAAATGAAATAGTCCCATGGATGCCAATAAAAACCTCAAGAGATGGTTTGGTTCTACAAGATATTGAATAAAAAACTTATTCCTCCATCGTTGTCAAGACATAAGGTAGAAAAACAAAGAGGTAATGTGATTGAATTGACCCCCTCATTCAATTATAGTCAAAGCTTAATTTGATAACTCCTATGTAGGAGCCCAAGGATACAACTCCATCGCAACCCAAACAACCCATTGAATAAATGGATATCACAACACAAAAATAAGCTATCATAATGCATTAAGAAGAAAAAAAGGCATACTAGGTAGCTATGAATAAGGTTCCAAAGGCATAGAAGACGAATAATAAGGAAGAGGCCAAAGATAAGGCTATTAAGGAGGAAGAACAACAGAAGAGGAAGTATGTAGGGGAAAGGTCAAGGAATCTGAGGTAGAAAATAAAATATCCAAAGAATTCGAGGTGAATAATAAATAAGAAGAATAAGTTATGAAAACAAGAAGATAAATCAAATTAGGAAGTGTAAGTAATGTAGAAGAATAATAATAAAGCTAAGGCCACAATAAACATTAAATAAGAGGAGAAGGAAAAATAAGCACTATGCACTTAGGTGGAGAAAGTGAAGAAGTATACCCACAAATAAGAGGATCAAAATAAGGTTGAGATAGATGTCAAAGCAGGCCAAATCCAAGGCTATAATAGAGCTTAAGGCTCAATAATAAAGTGCATCCAAATAAATTGTTGATACCTCAAAGATGATGGGGATACTCAAGACCCAACAATCATCATCCACATTATATGGCTCAAATTATACCCAAGGGGGTGTGCAGGAGGAGGCATCACAACACAAATATCTAACCAATGGTTATGGAATATCCCTACACCCTCCATGCATCACACAACATTTTATAAACCCATAGTGTAGATCAAAAAAACACTTGTGGCATTTATGGATTCAAATTTGACCTTGGATACAATAGTGAAATAATCCTCACTTTATGTTTCACAGATACCTCTATCCAAGCAAACTATGGGAGGAATTGCCTTTGAAAAATCCATCATGTAGAAGGCATCTACATTGGAGCAAAAGGTGATATAACTAAGGGAGGAGAACATAGATCTCAACCTCCACCTCACAAAAGTTTATGAGCTAATCTATATTGCATGTACCACCTTTGTCACTAAAATTTTGGGTGACCAAGTCATGTTAAAAGAAAATTAGTTTATAACCCTCCTCTCACAACTCACTAAAGACTTACTACACAAAAGTTAAATAAAATTTTCATGTGAGGCCAAAATATCCAAGCTAAGACAAAGGCCATTTTTATCTTCTTGAGGAGTATGAACATGTCTTAAAAACTACAACACATTAATCCCAAAACATAGCTTAGAATATGCTTGATTGGAAGCAACAATTGTCTAATACATGAATGGAAGCCACACCATATTTCACAAAGGATGATAAAGCCAAAGTTGCGATGGAAGACCATTATGCTACCTTAGATACACTAGATGTCATACTCAAGAAATTACTTAAATCTAGAGAGAGTGTCATGTTAAACATGTAGACTTGGCAAAATGAAATGTTGTGTAATACATTTTCTAATATTCAAACTAGGAGGCACATAGATAAGATGGAGGAATTCACCCAAGAAATTCAAGTGAAAGTATCTCATGCACAAGATATGATCTTTATGATGGAGTATGGGGACATCCAAGGTTTGGTTGAGTATTAAGCACCACTGCAAACTTAAATTAATATGGTCAGAGAACCTATTATGGATTGGACATTATTCAAAAAGGACATGTCTCATTTGGATAACTCTATCACATACATCATCCAGGAGCGTTCATTTTTCCCTATAAATAAACTCCAATAAGAAATCCATCAAAAAAGATTGTAATTTTTTAGCTTGCACCTCAACCTTAACCATTACTTCCATCCACAATTTATATAGCAACAAATTCTTCTTCAACACTACAAGTGGAACCATCTATACAACTTTCTCCAGATCAACCAACACAGTCCATGCTAATACCTTCAATGTAGGTATTGTGCACGCTCCAATTTTGTAAATTTGAAGCATTTTGTAGTCAAGAGCCTTGAAAATTAGGAACAGGGCTAGGTTGGTTAAAAACCCATAAAGGATAACCACCTAGTTATGATAATCTATTAAAAACCCACAAGGGTGGTAGAATAGTAAACAAATTAGTTGAAAACTTGAAATGGTGGCTAATTAGTATGCAAGGGGTGAAAACTGGTAAATGATACCTTGAGAAATTACTAGAACTTATGCTTCTAGTCTAGTTCCTTAGAATAGGCATAGTTTTTAGCTTCAACATAGGGCACACTTCATGTAACTTTATCTCAGGATGAGATAACTATGTAAGTCTGGGAAAGTGTTAGTAGTAAATAGGGATACCAAATCATAGAGTATAATTGATAGACACATGTGCGACTTGCACTATTTTTTATTTGGTATCTTTTTTTATGTATTTGGCATTTGAAAACATGTCAAGAGTCTTTAGAAGGCGAAGATTTTTTATTTTTTATGTAATGAAAGGCTAGAATATGAATCTATATCACTTTATAAAAGCTCTATATATAGTGCTCAATTGTTTTGTAAAAGAGTTACAATGTGATAGAGATTAATATAGAGTTTTGAAATGATTTCCACCAAATGTATTTTATTGTTGTTCTATGCATAGTGAATGTTCTATTTACCTAAATTTGTTTAATCATGTATAGTATTTTCTTAGGTTCTTCATATATTAAGACTATGTTATTTTTCATAAATATACAATAATTTGCTAGAAATAACTTGGTTCAGTTTGCCTTATAATTATGTTCCCACTTCGCACTATTATCCTTGTATTATCACATTATAATGGGTTTTCCAAGAACCTTTACTAATAATGAATCATCTACATGCATAGGTGTAGAGGTATGAGGTGTTATTGACATGTACAACACATAAGGACATTTTTGGATAGTATTAGTCTCTGAAGGCATAACATTATTATTGATAGCATTTAAATAGTTTTTGAGCTATAATTTTATGATTTGAGTAGTGACAAAGTATACATTGGGCATGTCCATAATCAATGATGGCTATTATGATTGAGAAAATACATAAATGAGCTAATTATATATTGTATCTTTTAATTTTTCTCTTGGATTCATCTAAGTTCAATATCAATCTATTCCAACTCCAATTTAGATTAAGGTACTATTGTTATATTTACACAAATTGAATTAGCCCTAGTTTTACATTATCTAGATATTATTTTTCTAAAATAAGTAAAACATTCTAGTGAACCTAATCATTGAGTTGAACACGAAGAGGCCTATATTTATCCCACATTGGGGTTTCATACTTTCTTAGGGTTTTAGATTTATCTTCTATGAGGGTTTGAATTTAAGATCTAATTTCTAATTTTCTCTTATTCACATAAGCGAAACCCTAACATAATTACAATGGAAAATATTATTAATGTTAAATATCATGGACAAAATGATTATACTTGTTTTCATGATCATTTTGATGACACATAATTATAAACAAATATAATATCCTAAAATGAATCCACATATGATCGATGCATTGTTACATGCAACTAGAGATGAAAAGAAAAAGATTGCTAAGGAACCAACATTTGAGGAATAACAAGATCAAATTTTGAATGAAATTAATCCACATTTTAAAGTCAAAAATCCTAAAATAGGTGTCTAGATTATTATCCCTACTATAATTCATGCACCTACACCTATGGCTACACAAGTGATGTCTACACCTTGTGTGGGGGAAACACAAACTACTCATATTTCTATAGTTATCCATACACAACATAATTTTGTGCCTCAAAGATTAAAAACTCATGTGACACCAACTATTGATAACCAATTTAACGTACCTACCAATCAAGTGATTTTACAACAACTATTATATCTTCAAGCCCAAATTAATCTAGTGGAATTATGGAATAAGGTTCTCATAGATTGGGTCAGTCAACAAAATATCAAGCATTATTTCATAACCCTTTGAAATTTGATATTTTTACTCATCCATTGATTATAAGATTAATTTCACCTAATCTTGCACCATTTGATAGTAAAAGTGATATAGAACATCATCTTAGAGCCTTTCATGCAACATGTTTAGGTTATGCATCTAACAATAATTACTAATAAAGTTTTTTCCTATAAACCTTGAGGACAATGTCTTGCAATAATTTTATGACCTTCCTCTCCAATGGATACATGATTTAAATCCTTTAGATGATCAATTCTTAACTCATTTCTCTATCATTATTAGTGAAAAGGTCTCATTTTCTTATATTTCAAAACTCAAGCAAGGACCCAATTATTAGTGAAAATGTCTCATTTTCTCATATTTCATAACTCAAGCAAGGACCTATTGAG
This sequence comes from Torreya grandis, assembly GCA_037957365.1. Classification (NCBI taxonomy): domain Eukaryota; kingdom Viridiplantae; phylum Streptophyta; class Pinopsida; order Cupressales; family Taxaceae; genus Torreya; species Torreya grandis. The sequence continues at coordinate 7,830,713 of JARHVA010000108.1, forward strand.
CCCATTAGTGACTATGTTATTCACTTTAAAACTATGCTTTAAAAATGACAAATCATATGGTTGATAATGAATTACAAGACATATTCAAGAAAATCTTACTTGTGCCTATCTATGAGTCTATTATGTTCAAATGCTTCCAATCTTTTGATGACATGTGCCATAAGTTAAGGACCATGAAGTTAATCTAATTACCATTAATAAGATAAAGTATGGGACCAGACCTCCTACATATTATAATTCAAGTTTAAAATCAAACCACCTTTCAAATCAAATGCTAATAATACTAAAAATGAGGCTAAATAAATGACCAATGTAGTTTCATAACCAAATGCTAATAATACTAATAGGCTTATCTTTTTAGCTCTTTAAAGGAGGTATTTTACATGATTATCAAACACCCTCATAAGGTGTTACAAAAGTTAATTGAGTGCAATATCATATCTTTCCCTATACTAATAGAGGTTGATATGAAAAAGGCACAAGTTAAGGGGTTAGATATCAATGCACATTTAACTAATAATCATTTCAGCTCAAGACATAAGATATGAGACCTAATTGAAAATATAACTATTGAGCTCAATGATACTAGTACACCTATTGATGATTTAATTGCATAACGTTGTGTAAATATCAACATATTTTTATATACATTTGAAAAACATGTGACACAAGAAACCATAAATTATCTTGAGGTACATATGACTTCTTATACTTATTGAACTAAGTAGGCTCATCTTATAGATGATTTTATTAATACAATTATAAGCACAATTACATAATGACTTATAGTTACATTTGATGAGCTTGAAATTGTTGATGATGATTCTTATAATGTGTCTTTTTTCATATATGATTTCATTGACTCACAACCTATACACAATATTATGGTGGATAATAGGTTAAGTGAAAACATATGCACTATGACATCACTTATAAGCCTTGATTACAAACATAAAGACTTGACTGGTATGATAATACAGTCAAAGGTTTTGATGGAAAGTGAAAAAGCCCTCTTGGGGTCATTATGCTACCACTTATGGTAGGATTTACAACTATAGCTACTTTGTTCTTAATTTTTATAAACACCAATACATTTGACATGTTATTACAATGTCCATGGATACATGAGATACATGAAATCCCATCTTAGATACATCAATACTTAAAATATATCTATAATAACCTAGCATTTATGATTCTTATTTTTCCATATGATTACCCCATTCAGTCTAAGACATTTCCTTAGCCTCCTCCATAGTATCCCATTATACAATATGCATAGGATTAACTTACAAAAGAAAATTGAATGCAAGAGATTAACTTACCTTAATGACTGATACAACAACATATATTAAATCAATGATCTATTTGAGTTCAATAAAGGTTATCTTGTCTATGACACCCTATAATATGTTTACAGAGACCTTGTGAACATGATCTAAAATGAACATCGAGGCATTCTCCTGACACACATTGGTGTGCATAGGTTACTTGGCTACTAGAGCTACACAAAACTTACATGATCATGTTATCTATAATGGTGATGTTGGATATTTTATAACATCTGATAATTTTTTCTATTCAGATAAGTATATACATGTTACTTCTTGCCCATGACATGTAACATTCACACTGATCAATCTAAAACCTTCACTTGAGCATCCCATTATTGGGATCATAGGTTAGCCATAACATAATTAAACTCAAAAAATACAAATCCAAAACTTATGCATGCTATGCTTACTAGCACAAAAAGATTGATTCATTTTATTAATCATATATAGTGAATTACACATATATTCTCTATGCACATGTTTTTTACACTATACATGAATGGGATGAAGGGCATATACACTAAATATGATATATGGACATTAAAACGTGAGATACTAGGGGAATCCTTTATATATTAGTGGCAAGCCTATAGTGGAGGTATATTCATACACTTATCAAGATGTATTTTTTTGTATTATTCTATTGATCATAATATACTACTACATATGACTTACTCTTATAATTTTTAAAGTGTTATTTCTTATAGATATTTTGATTTGTTACAATGCATGATGACATTGATTAATTATGTGGATTAACATTTATTTATCCATGTGTGGTTGATATTAATGATTACAAAAATGTATGATCATTAATGCATTTTATATTATTTATTCAGTGGGTCCATTGAATGTGTCTTGTCACATCATGTGTCAATTATGTCAGAGGATACTTTAATCTAAGTCATCACCATGTCATGTCCATGTCAGGTCAAATTCATGTCATGTCTTGTGCATTCGTGTGATCCTTGATCATAATATTGTGTGTGTGGGTACATGGTTACATATATGATTGTTACTACAAGCTTGGTGTCATGATTTCTATCACACATACTTCTATTGTGTGTGATGCCATGATAGTATCAAGAATCTACTATGAGTCTTATCACTACATATTTAATTGATATATCTACTAGACATTGACACTTGTATGTCCATTACCTTGGATTACATGTTTCATACATGCTTGAATGATCAAATATTTATATGATGACATATCTTATCATTTTTGTATACATACTTTACATGATTATATTTTTCTATATAACACATGGTGTGCATAACTATTTATTTTGAGATGAGTGATTTGAAAGATTAATCCCTCATACGTAGACATGTGCATACAATGGGATTATCTTAGATATTTAGGCCATGAAAAATAAATAGTTCATATTGTGGGTTAGATTATGTGATTTAGATGGGACAAATTGAGAAAATTGGCTTTGATTATGTGATTCAGATGGGTCAGATTGAGTAAAATGAATAATATGTGGGGCATTCTATAGGATTATGAGAAACACTTATTGCATTCTCTCATATTATGACAAATAAATGGTGTCATTTTATATCACTTTGAGGTGTAGGTGGATTAGATTTTGGGCGTGAATGTTGTTTATGCAAACACATTTATATTTTTTATTGTGGATCAATGGGGAAAAATGTACCATGTAAGAAATTTAGGGCTACATTTCATTTTCAATAGTTGATTATATTACATAAAAACATGTTTCAGGGTTGCAGTGTGACATATGAACGCGATTTTTGGGTTCCACAAAAGAATTATGATGATATTCAAACCAATGTGGTTGAGATTTATGTCTCTAAGCTTTTAAGACTCCTCCATTTATGGTTGAGGCATTAACACCCATAAATTCATGATTTTATCAATTTCATCTCCTTGGTGCATAAACGCCTTGTGGCATTCTCCAAATGAGTTCAAGAAGTGGCCGCTTGTTTTGCATACCCTTAGGTGTATTTGTTCATTGAATTTTCAATATTATAAGGTTCAATAATATAGATTATTTCAGATTTATTATCTTGATAAGACATTGATATATACATGTTTTATTGTAGGTTTTTCATGGATCATATGGGACATTTGGGACATACTTGTCAACACCAAGTGCAGTTATCATAAGTTCCAAATTTCTTCTTTTATCATTTTGATTTAGCACTTTCAATAATAGATTAAAAAGGGGTATCTTTAGACACCTAAAAATGATATTAGACACTTTTGTAACATTAACTTTGGCACACTTTGACATATTTAGACATTGTATACACATTTGACTCTCGTGCACACTTTACCTCTATTTGTTTACCCACTATTATCTTAGATGGATCTATTCTTTAGATACACATATTTAGGATTAGACTATTCTATATAATAACATTATAAAATCCTAAAAATACCTTTTCCATATCTCATATCACTGATTTTTTACTCCAAAGATAGTATTGGTAATGGCTAAATAGTTTTAGTTACCATAGGTATCAGCTTCTACTAGCAATGTCTAGGACCATTCAATGACAATTTTTAAAATTATAAAGTCTCCATTATGTCAGTCTAGACACATTTAATGGGTTAATCATAGTGATAAATAAAAAATAGTTTGTTATAAATATAAATCAATCTTAAGGTTATAAGGAACCTGATCATAATGGAATAACTTGGGAATTACTTGGTCACTACTTGAGAAATCCACTAACACTCTCTTAAGACATTATCAAAAAAGAAACAAATATGAAGACCCCTAAAATTAACATCCTTAGATCCAAGTTTTAATACACTTTGAATTCAAATCTTCTTGGTGCCAAGTGTTAAAATCCAAAGATTGTATTGCATTCTAGATTGATCATGATGTTACATACAACACACACATAGGTGGGATAAATATGTGTGGTTTGAGCCATATTTAGAGTATTTGAATGTAAAAATGTCTATCACTTAGTAAGGAGTGGTTGGAGTTGTTAAACCTCAAGAATTGTCATTTGGCATTGTAAATAAGCTAAGTACATCTCCTCTATTTTGTTTTGTCAATTAAAAACATCTAAGTGCAATATCAATCTATTCCAATTCTAACTCAGATTAAGGTGTTATTATTATATTTTACACAATCTACATTATCCCTATATTCATAATATTTAAATCAAATTAATGTGAAATAAATAAAATAGAGGTAGGATGTTGCCCTTTTAACCTTAAAACATACTAGATAAATTTATGGTTTCTTCTTAGCTGAGGTTGTACTTTGTAGTCTCCATGCTTTTGATTCATTGTAACTATCCATTAATTAAGTTTTTTTTTTCTAATTTCTAATTTACATGTGCTTTGTATGACTAAAATGGCTTAAGCATATAAAGTTAAAAAAGTTGAGTAGATTTATAATAGAAAATATGTGACAATAGAGGTTGCTCAACTTGGCATGCTAATAATCATATATTTGAGGTTTCACCGAGATTAAACCTAGAGACAACTTCCACATGTAATTAAGGAGTTCATAACAAAGGTCAAATTTAAAGGAATAAATCTTTGTAAAAATTTAAATCACAAGAAGAATCCTAAAACATATATCATAGGTTTACATACATATACATGCATGCATACACACATACATACACATAAATATATACATATGTATGCATGTATATATGCATGCAAGTGTATGTTTATGTATATAGAGAGATTCTCTTGCTTTAAGATTGAAATAATGAATATTTTGTCATTATAGATAATCCAACATAAAAAAAGGAATAAAATATGATATTAATTGATTAAGGGTAATTGTGTTTTTTGAATTGTGAACCATTTTAAAATTAAATATAGACTGGAAAATATGTCAATTTATTGATGGACAAGCAAAGTTAAGTTTTCAATGATATCTAATGTCAATCTAGTATATCAAAAGATCATTCCCTTATATTTACAAATATTTTTTTAGGTACATCATCTATAAATAAGTTAGTAAAATAAATATGTTAATTACAATATTTTTATTAGGATAGATTGAAAAAATAGAATTAAGTTTCAATAATAAATCTGGAGGGTAAAATTAATTATAAGTTTCTTTATTTATGTCATAAGTGATATTTGACTATTATTAACCTTGTAATGATAAAAACATGTTGATGATTCAAAATTTGAAAAGTAACCAAAAGATACACAAATAATTCTAGGAACATTTAAACATATGTATGTTTAACTTGCAACACAAATGACACATATAACATTCATATCTTGCTATTTGGATAAACTGACTTTGTATTATTTCACATGAGTATAATTTTTAAATATAAAGCATTACCATACCAAAAAAATATTATAAATTTATTTGTGTAAGGAAAATACTTAAATTTAATTAATTATTTATTTAAATTTTTTGAGGATATAAGAAATCAAATCAAAATAAAATTCTCAATGGTGACATGTTTGAAAATAATTTATTGAATTGATAATGTTTTTACAAATAATTCATTTTTATGTATTTAATTTTATGCCAACTATATAAAAGAGAGAGGCATTACAACAATTCTAAAACAACCATAAAAAAAAGTGAAGACAAACATAACAAATGAAAACCAAAATAAAGAGAAAAAAAATCCTTTACCATTACATTGAAAACCTCCACACATTAAATGAGAGATATTTGTTTGAAGTACATAAATATTTTCCAAACACTTGTGTTATAGTTTTATTATTTGGCAAGCCTTACTTGTCCATAAATGTTTAAACTATTATAAAAATAATCAAAGATGACTGTTATAAAAAGGTGGTGATTCATTAATACGAGAAGTAAGGTTTCTGAGTGTTTTAACTATTTTGTGTGCAATAACAATTACATTATGCATAGTGTAACACAAATTAATGTAAAAATATTATATACATTCATGCATATATATTTGAAATTTATTAAAATAAACAATTAATTATTAAAACTTGGCAAATAATATTGATAGATAGTTTTTTAATTTTTAATTTGTTTATTTATTTTCAAAGGATGTTAAATTTATGAAAATTGGTCCAAACAATGAGAATAACAAAATCCATAAATGATTTTGTGAGTATAATGTTGGAAATATTGTCATTGATGTCAAAGGTCTAGCATTATTGGTGATAAAGGCCCCATTGCATTTAATGTTGTTTGTAATAGATATATCTTGGCTAATGTGAGTTAATATTTATTTAATATTAATGAATATATTTTTGGTTGCATATGAGACAAAAGAAGGGCCCATGGAGAAGTCAAAGAGCCACAGGGTAAAGACAAAAGAAGGATGGGATGCATTTTCCCATGAAGAGTCATCTTGGGGAATTCCAAGAGTCACAAAGTGAAGAGAAAAGAGGAAGGGCACAATTTCTCATGAAGGGACACTTTGAGGAATATGAAGAGTCACCAAGATAAGGACAAAAGAGGGAAGGATGTTTTTGATCATGAAGGGTCACCACATGACTTTTCAAAGGCAAGGATATGAAGGGTCATACAAGTTTGGCACCATTTTCCATGAGGATTGAAGGGTCACAAAGGGGGAAGGCCAAAGGTCATTTGGAAAGCTATAAATAAAGGCTTGAGAAGCCATTTGTGATATGGAAGATAGAGGTTGATTTGATATTGTAATAGCTAGCTTAGAATAGCATTTGTGAGAGATGAATATGATTTATATTTGTTATATCTAGCTTAGAAGAGCAAAGGTGAGAGAGAGGAAAGAGATGTTGTAATGAACTATCATTTATTGAGATAGCAACATTGAGAGATAGGTGTGTGGTATACACAAAGGGGTTGGTGCTCCTGTGGGTTGGTGCTCATGAATTGTTGTTGGGTTGGTGCTCGGCAAAGGGGTTGGTACTCCTATGGGTTGGTGCTCATGAATTGTTGCTGGGTTGGTGCTCGGCAAATGGGTTGGTGCTCCTGTGGGTTGGTGCTCACGAATTGTTGCTGGGTTGGTATTCGACAAAGGGGTTGGTGCTCACAAATAGTTGCTGGGTTGGTACTCATGTAAGTTGGTGCTTGCAAATATTGTTTGGGTTGGTGCTCATTCATATACTTGAGATTGTTCTCTGTGGTTTTTCCCACATTGGGTTTCCATGTTATATCTGGTGTCTCTCTCTATCTTGTGTGATGTTTATTGTTTGAGTTTTATTACATATCTTGAATGTTTGATTAAGAGGAATTTGGTTAAGGGAAAGTTTTATAAGATATATGATATACTAATTCACCCCCCCTCTTAGTATATCCTGTGCTTAACAATTGGTATCAGACCAGGTTCCTTTTTGAAAAGTTTTACAGCTTGAAGGTAGATTGGGAAAGTATGACAGCTAGGTGACAGGAAAGATTTTCTACAAATAAAGCACCTTTGTTTGATGGGATGAATTATGATTTTTGGAGCATGAGAATGCAAGTTTATTTGATGGCCCTTAGATTTGACATATGGAAAGTAGTGGTGGAGGAATATGAAGAGCCACAAACATCTACAATTACTTTAGTAGAAAAGAAGGCAAGTGAATGTAATGTTAAAGCTTTAAAAGCTATTTTATGTGGTTTATGTGAATCTAAATTTGTTAAAGTTATGCAATGTAAATCTGCTCATGAAACTTGGGTAAAACTTGAGAATATTTACAAAGGTGATGGAAAGGTTTAGCAAGCTAAGCTACAGACTTTTAGAAGACAGTTTGAAAGTTTGAAGATAGAAGAAGAAGAAGATATAACAAGTTATCTCTTGCGAGTTGATCAAATAGTAAATCAGATTCAAGGTCTTGGAGAAATGTTGGAAGAATCAATGGTGGTGCAAAAGGTTTTGAGATCTCTACCAAAGAGATATGATGCAAATGTTTTGGCAATCGAGGAGATGAAGAATTTAGGCAAGCTAAAGATGGATGAGCTTCAAGGTATTTTCACGACATATGAGATGCAGACAGAACAAGATAAACCCTCAAAGAGAGAAGTGGCTTTCAAGACATCAAAGAAAGAGAAAGCTAAGATTCAAGAATCAAGTGATAGTTCCAGTGATGATGAAGATGACAATGGAGCACTTTTCATTCGCAAGCCGAAAAGGGGAACAGGTAAATATCAAGGAAAATTACCTTTTAAATGTTTTAATTATGGAAAGATTAGACATTTTTTAGCTAGATGCCCAAATAAGGGTAATGATGATGAAGAAGAAAATCCTACATACAAGAAGAATTTCAAAGGCAAACCTAAGAAGGGATTCGAGAAGAAGAGCCTGTATTCTAAGGATCCTAGCTCAGTCGAAGATAGTGGAGTCAGCGATTCAGAAGAAGAAGAGATTCTATTCATGGCCATACATGAAGATGATCAAGAAGAAGAGGAGGAAGCTAAAGTGAAAATGGAAGGAGAGCTCATTTGTGCCTTAGAAGAGTTAGAAGTTGTTTAGAAGAAGAATCGAAGATTAAAGTGCCAGATCAAGAAAAATGAACAAGAGTCAAAGGAAATGATTGAAGATCTACAAGCAAACTTTGAAAAATCCAAGAAGAATGAAAAAGATCTCACAACATAGTTGGAAATAACAAGAAAAGAATGTCAAAGGTATGTTATTGAAATTGCCTCTTTAAAAGAAGATATTGAGAAAGCAGTCAATGATAAAGTAGTTAGTGATTCAAAATTTGAGGATAGCACTAACATACTGAATAAGATATTGGAAAGTCAAAAAGAAAATTCAAACAAGACAAGGATTGGATTTAAAAAGAAAAAGAGCTATGCTAAAGCTTTTACAAAAGAGGAAACAAAAAGGGGAGAAGTGAAAAATATAGAGGACATTTCAAACATAGAAGGCTGGAGAGAACAAAGCTACAAAAGGCAATCAGGTCAGAGATATACAGACATGTCTTATTTTTATGGCTACTATTTTTATTATAATGGATATGGTCACAAGAAATTAGAATGTAGAAAAAGAGCTAACAATTTCAGAAATAAGGAGAAGGAAAGTCAAGTAGAGTCAAGCAGAAGCCACAACTCTTTTACTTCTCTATCAAGCTTTGATGAAGAGACCATAGTATGCTACAAGTGCAATAACTTCAGACACATAGCTTGGTATTGTAGAAGCGTGTTCGAGTCAGTCAAGAAGGATCAGAGTTTCAAAGCTCCATTCATCAAGAAGAAGGTTCAGACATGTTCATGGCAGAAGAAACAACTTGAAGCTTCTATGATGGTTCAGACAACCCTGCATGTAAGAGGTAAAGATCAGCCATGGATAATTGATAGCAGATGTTCGAGGCATATGATAGGAGATAAAAGTAAGTTCATAAATCTAAAAAAGATCAATGGTGGTACAATGAGATTTAGAGATAAAACCACTACCAGGATAGCCAGAAAAGGTACTTTGAGTTTGGATTATGGTAGAACTAAGACTAAGAATGTTTTGTATGTAAAAGGTCTTAAGCATAATCTATTGAGTGTTAGTCAAATATGTGATCAAGGATACACATTAAGGTTTCATGCTGAAGGTTGTGAGATTAGAATAAAAGATTCAAATGAGTTGATGTAGATGCTCAAAGGAGAACAATGTATATGTATTGTCAGATATCTTCTCAAAGGCATGATCAAAGGACACATTCAAAGATCTATGAGAGGAGTTGGGAGTAATTTCTATTACTTCCTGCCATTGATGTTCAGCATTAGTTGAGGGGGAGATAAGTGTTAGCTCCAGGTAGGCCCTTTGCCATTGATGTCAAAGGGGGAGAATAACAGGTACAAGTACAGGTGCAAAAATAGGTATAGGGAATAGGTACAAGTTGCTACAATAAGGGGGAGTTACTGTATGTTTTTAGATGATAGTATGTGCAAGTGACATGATGTGGAAGTTTCAGGATTGAGGTTTCCATCAATGACAAAGGAGGAGATTGTTGGAAATATTGTCATTGATGTCAAAGGTCTAGCATTATTGGTGATAAAGGCCCCATTGCATTTAATGTTGTTTGTAATAGATATATCTTGGCTAATGTGAGTTAATATTTATTTAATATTAATGAATATATTTTTGGTTGCATATGAGACAAAAGAAGGGCCCATGGAGAAGTCAAAGAGCCACGGGGTAAAGACAAAAGAAGGATGGGATGCATTTTCCCATGAAGAGTCATCTTGGGGAATTCCAAGAGTCACCAAGTGAATACAAAAGAGGAAGGGCACAATTTCTCATGAAGGGACACTTTGAGGAATACAAAGAGTCACCAAGATAAGGACAAAAGAGGGAAGGACGTTTTTGATCATGAATGGTCACCACATGACTTTTCAAAGGCAAGGATATGAAGGGTCATACAAGTTTGGCACCATTTTCCATGAGGATTGAAGGGTCACAAAGGGGGAAGGCCAAAGGTCATTTGGAAAGCTATAAATAAAGGCTTGAGAAGCCATTTATGATATGGAAGATAGAGGTTGATTTGATATTTTAATATCTAGCTTAGAAGAGCATTTGTGAGAGATGAATATGATTTGTATTTGTTATATCTAGCTTAGAAGAGCAAAGGTGAGAGAGAGGAAAGAGATGTTGTAATGAACTATCATTTGTTGAGATAGCAACATTGAGAGAAACGTGTGTGGTATACACAAAGGGGTTGGTGCTCCTGTGGGTTGGTGCTCTTGTGGGTTGGTGCTCACGAATTGTTGCTGGGTTGGTGCTCGACAAAGGGGTCAGTGCTCCTGTGGGTTGGTGCTCATGATTTGTTGCTAGGTTGGTGCTCAGCAAAGGGGTTGGTGCTCCTATGGGTCGGTGCTCACGAATTGTTACTGGGTTGCTTAGCAAAGGGCTTGGTGTTCCTGTGGGTTGGTGCTCAACAAAGGGGTTGGTGCTCCTACAAGTTGGTGCTTGCGAATATTGTTTGGGTTGGTGCTCATTCATATACTTGAGATTATTCTCCATGGTTTTTCCCACATTGGGTTTCCACATTATATCTGGTGTCTCTCTCTATCTTGTGTGATGTTTATTTTTTGAGTTTTATTGCATATCTTGAATGTTTGATTTAGAGGAATTTGGTTAAGGGAAAGTTTTATAAGATATATGATATACTAATTCACCCCCCCTCTCAGTATATCATGTGCTTAACATATAAAAAATATATAAAAGGATGAGAATCTACAAATATCCAATAGTTTATTAATAAATTAACTTCCAAGTGGTTTATTATGTTCATATATAGTCAAGGCATAGATATTTAGAGATATGTGCATTGTCATATGTTGATTAGGGCTCTAACTTTGCTTTTTAGATTTGGTGTGATTTTTTTTGTTTTGATTTTTCTTTGGTATTTGACCTAATATTGAATGATGTTGTAATAAATGAGTGTGTCTAAGTTAATTGGCTTATGCAACCTCTATAGGAGTTATAACTACATATCCTACATGTTTGGAATTATATCTAATGTAGTTATAGTGTTGTGTGAGTGTAATCCCAACTCAAGTGAGAGATAGGGCTTCACCTTCTCTACTTAGATAATTAAATGCAAATACATGATTTGATATGACCTTATTTTTATACAAAATGTTTGCATAAGATTATCAAGGGAAAATTTTGATCAACATATAAATTGCTTTATGAAAAAGTGATGACTTATTGATAAGACATGATAAATGAGCAAGAGAGACTTGGCTTGTTAGAGATTTTGATGAAATGAATTAGTTATGATATGGATAAAGGAACATTTGTATATATAGGCTTCATAAGGGCAAACTTATACATGGGCTAACCCTAAAGAATATAAAACAGTGATACTCAATAATGCAAAATTCAAAGTACATCATCATGGGTTGACTAGGGCCTAGGAAAAATGATGGAGGAGCATCTGGGTTTAAAAATAATCTTACATTAACCAAAAAAATGGGTTCATGTTTTCATACACATTTATGAATTTTTTTTGGCTTGTGTAATTTGTTTTTCCTTACAATAACATTTTGAGCATGGAGTAAGATCAATGTCAAGTTAAATAACATCATCAAGAGCCCACAGGGAAAGGAAGTGAAATAAGGATAGTTTCAGTCATCTCACATTAGTTAGAATGATATTTTACTAGAGCACAAAGAAATTGTTACTTAATATAGGTGATGATTTTGAAACCACTATTTAATGTAAGCGGGCGTTATGTAACTATCATGCTATGTAAACTAGCAATTTGACCCACATTAAAATAAAAATATAAGTAACTATCTAGATCAATAAAACATGATGTGTGGACCATTTTATAAGATAAAGGAAACTCAAAGAGGTTGGTAGGATGTTAATGGTAGGACACCAAGTTTTGAAATAGTTTTGATAAGTAGAGTTGAAGTTCAATAGGATGAATTGAAAACCAAATTGGGAATAGAGTTCCAACTCCAAAATAGCAAATATATATATATATATATATATATATATATATATATATATATATATATATATATATATATATATATATATATATATATATATATATATATAGATGTATGTTCATCTAACCCAATTATTAGACTAAGGATAATATTATTCATAATCATAAGGGGAAGGGTGTGTGTGTGTGTGTGTTTATTTATAACACAACTGAACATAAATAAATAAATAATTTTGGTTTCCATTTGTAAGTCTCATGTCTTTGTCTGTGTCCTTGATAGTGAGTAAGTGTAACACCCATTGGGGAGTAATGTCTGCATTAACTTGGTTCCCACTCCCATCTACATAAATCAATATTAGAGAAAGGATTTCCTTATTTGGTTTTGTATGAGACTATATTTGAGTCATTATTATTTTGTGAAAGAGAATATTACATTGTGTTAAATATATGACACAAATCAAATCCTCTTAGAGGAGGAGGAAGAGAGCCTAGAGTTACAAAATTGAAAGTGATGTTGAGAGCAATATAAGTAATATTATATGCAATGGAAACATCACAAAGATGATGAACTACTATTGATGATACATATGATGATGAAGGAGGAAAACCTCAAGAGATTTAAATGGAGGAGATAGTGGATGAACTTGAGGACATACTTCTCAAATCTATTACAAAGATGGGAAGTAAATAAAATTCAAACACCCCTTGCTATGAAATAAGTTTGAACCTAAAGGATCCCATAGATTAGATATTTTAGATGAATAAATTATTTGATTATAAGTTAATGAAGTACCTAAATAAGTTGAAGTTACTTGTACCAAGTTGAAAGGTCATGCATCTTTCTGTGAGGATCATGTGTAGCTGGAAAGGGAGAGGGGGGATGCAAAAAAAAAATCAAAACATGGGAGTGGATGGTCAAGGAGTTGAAAATTATGTTATTGACTTCTAATTATCAACTAAATTTATTCAATAAAGTTTTAAACATCATTCCTCAACCATTGATGCATAACAAGATGCTTTAAAATCTTCAAAACAAACATTTAACTCCATTCATTGTGTCCATAAATATTGGAAACATTTATCTAGCTATCACATATGATGAGACTAAATATCTTTCTTTACATCTTAAATAGTTTGGAAACCTCTATAAGTAATGGGTTCAAACTATCACTTATGCTACTTCCAATTTTCTATCCAAAACCTTCATTAGAGTTGTGCTATAATGGTATAATTGACTTCCTCAACATTCCATTACACAACTATAGGATTTAGTCAATACCCTAGTTAATGAATTCTAATATAATAAACTCCTTAAAAATAGCCTTAGCAAAGCCATTAATGAGATAAAACTCCCTAATAAATCTTCCCTTACTTTCATCCAGTGATTTAAGTCATTAGTGCACAAATCAAATCATAACATGAGTGATGATGACCTTTTCAAAAAAATTATTACTGCTCTTAAAGCCTCTCTTCAACACAAAGTTATGATCTCTCCTCAGGCTTTAGAAAAGTTTTTCAACCAATAAAAATTACAAGATTTCCTTATGGCTCAATTTTAACCATCTCAACATACTAAAAGGGAATCTTTTCAAATTACAACTAATGTAATTAATATTAATCCTTCCCAAAATAAGCCTCCACAAATAAAAGTAAGAGCATTTAAATTAAATAACCAACTTCCTTCCCACCATCCCTTTAGTGTGTATGAAATTAATAAGTTTTTATCTCTATCTAAACCTTACATCTTTATTACTACCCCTCCAAGATGGTATGACCCTAACAAGTTATATTTCTTACACGCAGAGATTGGTCACTCTCATGAGTGATGTCATGCACTCAAAAAACTTGCAGTGAATACCATCTTAGGATAAAAAATTAATCATGACCTCATAAAAAAATAGCACCATAATTAATACCTTACATCATTTAAGAACCAATCTTATAATCCTAAATATTAAAACCAAAAATCCCAAAAATCATCTTAACCATTTGATCCCAATACATAACATTCAAATAAATTTGATTGTGTTATTGATGTTGAATATGATCATTACTAAACTAGTTACCAATTTGTGAATGTGGAAAATGTTAACAACTGATGTAATCCCACTGATAATGATCATGTCACTAAACTTGAGAAGCCTTCTCATAAAGAACAACTTAATGATACTACTACCATAAATACATCATCTCCAAATCTTCCACCTAGTGTTAAACATGCTCCACCATCAGAGCCTCAGCCTAATGCATCCATTCCTTCTACCACATACCTCCTAAATTCTTTATGACCAATAAAGCTCAAAATAGTTATGTCTCTAACCCTAAATCATGATGTCGCTAACCCTAAATCATGATGGAAGTTCCTAGATGAAATTAATTCCATGGTTTGAAATTTTTATCTCATGGAACTCGTGAGAAAATCATTTTATCATTGAAATTTACTCATGCAATAATTGTAAGACATCAAAGGATCCTTGTCTATTAAACCTAAATTATCTCCCCAATCTCTCAAAGGTCCCACACCTATGGAAGTCCACACTATTAAAATCATTTATCAACCCTATTACTTTAATAAAATCTCCATAAGGTTTTTAAGAGAAGACATGATTAATGAAAAAATCCTCTTTTGAGCTAATGACCCACCTATTTTCATTAAGATTGTTATCAATAATACTCTAATAAGGAAAATTTTAGTAGATGAAGGATCATGAATCGATGTTATTTCCCTTTGGTTAATCCAATAACCTAGGTATTCTAAAGATGACCTCAAACAAACACAAATCACATGTCATGGATTTGATAAAACCAATCAAAATCTTCTTGGTTGCACTTGGCTCCCTCTAGTATTGGAACCAAAATAATATGCACCAAACTTATGGTTTTAGACCTTTCACTCTCTTACAATATTCTCTTATACCTTCCTTGGACTCATCACATGGGAGCTCTCACATCTTCTGGTAGCCAATGCATGAATTTCAATTAAGATAGAAAACTTACAACTATGAAGTAGATCCCAACCCATGGGGTCTCAAATTATCTAATCCCAAAACATAACATCACATTCCCACCATTTCTTATATCAATAATTCCATTTGGTTAATCTAATAACTTGGGTATTCTAAATATGACCTTAAGAAAACATAAATCACATGTGGATTTGGTAACATTGATCAAAAGCTATTTGGTTACATTTGGATCCTTTTTACTATTGGACCCAAAAAAATATGCACCAAGATAATGGTTTTAGACCTTCCACTCTCTTATAATCTTCTCTTAGGTTTTCTTTGGAATAATCACATAAAATATATCACATATTTTGGTCGATAGCCAATGCATTTAGTTAAACTAAGATGGAAAACTTGTAAGCATAAATCATGTCCCAACCCATGAGGTCTCAAATTATCTAATCCCAAAATGTGATATCAAATTCCCATCATTTCTCATATCAATGGTTCTCATTTTCCTAAGTTTTTAATATGCATCCTGATCTCCAAGTCACTCTTATAGATTCTGATGATGGTGAACCCAATGAACTACAAAAAAATTAAAATACCATGAGATTACCTCCTTGCATAATATAATGGCTCCCTCCCTCTCTTACCATGATACATAACTATTCCTTTGATCGTGATGATGATATTGAAGTTCCTCCCACATGTAATGCCAATGAATATTCTCACATAGAAGATGACTTTGTATGCAATGTTTTTGGGGTGGCCAAACTATTTTAGGATCTTCTATCTATATCACATCATAAATTTAACAACATTGGTGTATCAACCAAGGATATTTTCAATGAGAATTTTCAACAATCCACTCATGCATGTAATTTATGTCCATTATATGACAATGATTATGTAGTTGACCAAGTAGAATAATGATAGTTGGATGTAATTCATTATCAGAAAATCCTTTCTAACATGTATGATTTTAACTGAGATGTTCATTTAGTTCATATTTCCTCTAATTCTAGTGATGATGAGAATGATCTAGGACCTTAGGTTCATGTTATTCCTATTAACATACCATTAAAATATATTTATGGGTTGTAAAATAAATTTTTGATTTCCCCATAAATCTTCATGGTACCATTTAGAAGTCCTTCAACCTTGATAACTATATCAAACAATCCAATATAGTTTAGCCTATCACTAAACATTCCAACTATTCTGATGAACCTGATGCATTTCAATCTTCCATTCACAACTACACCAACCAATCATTACCAAGTCTCAATAAAATTTTATTATCATCCCTAAATCAAACTAATTATACCAATTAGGCTGATATAGTCAAAATTAGTACTGACTCCGCTAACTATACCAACCATATTGATATAGTTTAGCATAGTTCTTCTACACAAGATTGTATAGGTCAGACCAATATCATAAAACAAACATAAATAAATTATACTACAAATACTAAAATTACATTAGATGTGAAATCCACTACTATAAGATAAACTCATTTTGAATTTGATAATAAAGGTAATCAAATTATCAATTTTGAAGTAGTTTTTGAATATTATGGCCTTTTAACTATGTTATCTAGTGACAAATCTATCCTATAATTAAACCATACTAGAGAGCCTCAACTTCCTCACCAAAATCACAAGCTTGGACATTTTGAGAAAAAGGCTCCTCGGTTCACTAATTTTATCACTAGTGTTAGCCCTAAAACTGATCATATTTCCAAGCTGCTATCATCTCCATACCATTTTCAATATGGATACACCATGCTTATTAAATAAGTTAAGCAATTAAATTTAGTAAAACTTCCAATCCTAAGTTAATAATTATCACCAAGGAAATTCATCCTAAAGATAAAGATAATTACAACCTATTTTTATATAAATATCATGGATTATTTTCATGGTCATATGAGGACATGCTTGGCATAGACCCTAGCATCATTGTTCATAACATAGAGACATATCTAGATACAAAACCTGTGCATCAAAAGTAATGTAATTTCCCACCTAAGGTTTTCACCTTATGTCATAAGTAAGTTATAAATATCATAGATGCTAAGTTCATTCAACCTATAGATTACTCAGAGTGGGTGTCCAACATGGTCCATGTTATCAAGAAAGCTACTAAGGTCATTCACATTTGTATAGACTTTCATAATATCAACTTAACATGTCCTAAGTATAATTTTCAATTACCTTCAATTTATGCTATTATTTATTTTACATCTATCTATGAGATGCTTTACCTAATGGATGGTTTATTTGGGTATAATAAGATTAATATCACACCTGAGAATCAATGTAAAACAACCTCTACTACCGAGTGGGGAACCTATTATCATGTTAAGATGCCCTATAGTCTAAAAATGTCAAATCCACTTATCAATGTGCAATGACCCACATATTCCATGATTTAATCCAAAAAATAGTCAAAACTTATGTGGATGACCTTATAGCTAAATGAAAGCATCTTGAGAACCATTTTCACAACCTTGCTATCATATTTGATCACCTCATCAAGTAAAAAGTTGATCTCAATCCTCATAAGTGTGTTTATGGTGTTATTTCTAGAAAACTCTTCAGATTCTTGGTATCACTACAAGGGAGTGATGTGGATCCCTCAAAGATTTATTCTATTCTCAACATGCCTATACCTAGATCCATTCTTGACATCTGTACTTACCTTGGGAAACTTGGGGCAATCTGTAAATTTATTCATGAGTAAGTTTACCACATATACTCAATAAATTATCTTCTCAAGAAATAATGGAATGATGTGTTATAAAGCCTTTGATAACATGGATAAATCATTAATTCATCCTCCTACTCTAAAAACACCTTCAAATTATTTTACTTTCATATTTTGTACCTCATGTACCTCCATATTAGTTGGGGAAATATTTGTGTAACAAGATGAGTCAAGCAAAGAACATGCCATCTAATATATTAGTCATGCTTCAATAGATCATGAGACCTTCTACACAAAGGTGGAGAATGAATTTTTGAAATATATTTCATTGTAAAAATCTTTGACATTATATACTTTACAAGACTATCTATGTCATCATCCATTCTAATCCCCTTCACCATTTCTTTTCCAAGGATTTCTTACTTAAAGACTGAATCAACAAGTGGATGTTTTTATTAATGGATTTTAACTTAGAATCATCAATAAAAAATCATTCAAATTCTAATTTATTGTTGATTAAATTGCTACCGAACCCATATGATCTCAAAAACACCTTGAAGATACTCTTTCTGACTAGGATGCTCTCTCTATCGAAGGTATTGATCAAGCTATTTTTCTCAAATACTACTTCCACAATTTCACAATTGATCTCAAGGATTAGGACCTAAAAGAGTCATAAATAATGGTCTATAAACCAAAATAATCTACTAAATTTAATTTATAAGAATTACTTGAATTTATTATTTATTTGCATGAAGATACTTGGACACTTCACTTTGATTAAGCCAAATGTCTCTAGGGAACTAGGGTAGGATGTATCCTAGCCAAACCTTGTGGAAATAATTCCTCTAGATTTTTTATTAAATAATAAAATTGTTAAATATGAAACTCTCATCTTTGGGATGCAAGCAACCATAAATGTATATACATCCCTTACTTACATGCCTTAGTAGACATTCTTTACTTACATTCCTTAAGAGATTCACAGGTTATATGTCACCAAATCAATGGCACTTATCAATGTAAAAGTGAAAACCTTAGTGCATATCATCAAATCAATTCTAATGTCATTAAATATTTTGCATATTTCATCATTAAATAAATTATATGAGAGGAAAATTCTATAACCAAATTTCTTGCTTCATTAGCCACTCACAATTCTTCATCCACATGAGCAAATCTCCATCTACCTTAAAAACTAAGGATGACTCTCTTATTTTCCACATGTAAGTATTCACTACTCAAAAAAATATATGGTATAATGATATGACTTAATTAATTAAAAATTGTAACAATACTCCCCAAGATAATTCTCATAAAAATAACAAACCCCAAAAGTAAGCCTTCAATTTTTTGTTAGACATAATATCCTCTATTATCATATCACCAAAGGTAACCTAATTCATTGCATAACTCATTAAGTTACTTTTCTCCTTGATCAATCACATAGGGGAATTTACAATGGCCATTGTTGCATACATGCTATAGCCCACAAATGTTTGTAGATGGGATACTATTGGCCTACTCTTGGAAAATATGACATCATATTCTCAAAAAAGTGTAATCCTTTCCAAATTCATGATGATCTTATCCAGTTCTCCAACTAAGATTTATAATCTTTAATCTCCTTGGCCTTTATCTATGTGGGGGTTATATCTCATAAAAAAATTACCTCAATTACAAGATGACCACATTTTCATTATTACTACCACTTAGTACTTTACGTTGTGGGTAAAAGCTATGCCCATTGTTAATGTCATTGGCATCACTATATCCAAATTCATCCTTAATAAGATCATATGTCATTTTTGGATTCATCACACCATCATTTATAAAAAATGGTGGGAATTTAAAAAACAAAGACATGAAACAATTGCTTGCAAAATTCAAAAAGACACAAATTTTATACACCTTATCACCCTTGGTGAAATGGCTAATTCTCATTTGGATTGACATCTCAAGTTATACCCTATATTTTTTGCTTATTGAAATAGAATTCATAACACCACTAGAGCAACTCTATTCTCTTTAGTTTATGGTTTAAAATTTGTATTACTATTATAATTTGAGTTATCCTCTTTATGCATATTTATTCATTGCATCATTCCAATTCAAGAGATTCATGAACCCTGACTTCACACTTTCTATCTTATTGATGAGTGATGAATGAGTTATTTATGACAAAATCATAAATACAAAATTCAAATAGATAAACATATAAATAAATTTAAAGTTTATATTTTTATGTCATATATCTAGTGTTAAAACTAGATTACACCCATGAAAAAAAGACCAAGTATGCCCAAAAGTGGTGGGATCCCTACCTAGTTAAAGACATCCTTATAACTAGTACTTGTTGACCAAATTTGAATTCTATTAAAATTGGGTTAACCCCTATAATTTTTAACTTTTTAATAATTTTCCCATGTGTCCTGTATGGTTTCATGTTAGTCTATTATCTCACTTAGCCTTTCCCTAGTCTTTGTTGAAGTTCACCTTCCTTGAAATGGCCTAGTCAACCAAATTAAAACTTGGTCAAGCCTAGGTCAAACTTGGTAAAAGTGTAATTTTGTGTTAATTTGTATTAATATGGTATTTATCATGTTTCAATGTGTTTAAAAGTCATTAATTGGTCATTTGATATGTCTCAGGTGCAAAAAAGGGTCTTTTAGCCACTTTCTAGCCTATTAATTGACTTGTACAGACTTTCAAGAGGTCAAATTCATCACCAAGGTGATTTTAAACATGGATGAGGTTAGTATCATGTAAATATCAGTCATATGTCAGCCAATAGTAGTTATGTTTAGTAGATG
The DNA here is from genome assembly GCA_037957365.1 of Torreya grandis. Taxonomy (NCBI): domain Eukaryota; kingdom Viridiplantae; phylum Streptophyta; class Pinopsida; order Cupressales; family Taxaceae; genus Torreya; species Torreya grandis. The sequence continues at coordinate 7,851,831 of JARHVA010000108.1, forward strand.
GCAGTTTTTCCTTGATTTTAGGGGCTTTTAGGCACTTGTATAGATTCTTTGAACTGATCTTCATCTAAAAACATGGGTGAAGTGTCTCTTCACCTCCCCACACCCATTTAAACATTTTTTTCAATAATAATGAAAAAAATTTCATCTGAAACTTATTTTCCCCCATTTTTCTCTTGGCAAGTAAAGAAGGGTCAACTTCAAGCACTTGGTGTGGATGGTATAGGTGGAGTTGGGAGGAGTGATTATGGGGGAAGATTTTAATCTAATTTAACTTAAATTTTCATAATAATAACTTGAAATTTTTTGACTCCTCCTTTATGAACAATTATTTATACTCCAGGCAGCTTTGTATGCATGTTCAACCATGAGGGGCTCTCCTTTTGAACGTATTTCAAGTTTTCTTGCTTTGGATTTATGGGTTTATGTGTTTTAGGTGTTCCTACATGTTTTTAAATATATAACTATGCTTATTATTATTTTGGAAAGCCCAATGTCTAAGAAAAGCCTCTTCTAGGCTTGTAGGTGCTCCAAACTAGTTTTCTTTCACTGGAAGCTACTTTAGGTGTTTTGAAAGAGATTTTCCATGTGGGATGGAAGAGTGGGATGTTATCTCAGAGTTTTGGATCCTTGAGTATGCTTTTATAAATATTATAACTAGTTTTCAACTCATACAATGTCATAGCCATGCTCAAATGTGTAGCCCTTCCTCACCGCCAGCCCTCACTGAGATAATGAAAACCTACAGGTGCCATTGAAGGTGTTGTTTAAATTTATTTCAAATGTTTTTAATTAGGTATATTTAATTTAATGCTATCAAATTCATTGGAGGTGTTTGGAGAATCTTAACCTTGTACACTTTTGTTCTTTCCTGCTCTTGCCTGTATATTATAGTCAAACTTCCATTGAAAGTCCCTACTAATGTCATCATGACTAGGAAACAACCTTAAAAATGGTATAAATAATTTAGAGATATTTGGAGTGAACTTTTGAGAGGTTTGAGCTTGATAGAGAAGGGTCAAAGGTGTTGTGAGAGGTCAAGAGAAAGTGACTATGATTTTGGTCTCTCAGTCCCTAAATGGACTAAGGTGAGGTTTCTAAGGTTTTTGGAGATGGTGATTATCTTATCCAAAGAATATTTCAATGATCCAAATTTATTTATTTAGTATTCCTATCCACACATTATGAATATGCCAATTTTGAAGCCAAAATTCTAAGAGGGAAATGGTCATTTGGACCTTCAAAGTTGCCAAGAAAACCACTAAAATAGGTTAGTGAAGTCAACAAGATTTTGAAAGAAAGTCCACCTCGCTTTCCATTTGAAGATCCTAAACTATTCCATCAAGTTTGAATAAGGCCAAATGATTCAAAAGGACACTACTAAACCAAGAGGTTAAAGAAAAGGTGGTGGGCCTTATGATGGCCCCCTAACACTCTTCCCTGTCCATACAGGGGACTAAGAATAACCACCTACAGCTAAGCATAAGATAAATTTGTAAACAAAGCATCTATTTGGGGTTTTATGATTTATTCAAGGAGGATGAAAGAGAAATGAATACTAAGTGACATATATAAGTTCAATACAAACCTAAGAACCACATGATCAAGTGCATATAACATCAAATCAACCTACAAGCAGGCCTAAACACCATGAGACACAACCTTACTAAGGAGGTTGCTTGAAAGTTGAAGTATATGAGATAAATGGCTGAGTTTTAACCTTGTTTTAAAATTTCAAAGAAAATAGGAGATTTTGTGACTTAAAATCCTTCAATAACAATCAAAACCCCCTAAAATAAGTTTTAAATGCCCCCAAATGCACCTATAGGCCTGTACAGATTGAGACAGGTAGTGAGGTAGAAGTTTGGAGTTTGAGATTGGTTTGGAGTTATTAAGGAGGATAAAAAGTGAAATGAGTGAGAATTTATTTGAATAAACTCAATATTAACTTAAATATAACATCTACAAGACCCAAATCTTTCCAAGAATGCACCTATAGGGGTAGAATAGTGACTGCTACAGTTAGGGCAGAGGAGTACTAGTTGAGGATCTTAAACATGAATTGATATAGCTTGAAGGTTAAAAGATAAATTAAATAATTATTAGGGTATTATGACCAAATTATCATGTAAATAAGTCTCACAAACATCAAACCAAGCTCAGATACTAACCTACATGGTAGGTTTTGAAGTGTGTCAGTCCACATGAGCAGTGGCCTAGTCCTGATGATAAGGGATGGATTGGTGTAAGAGATTGAGCCTAGACTTGGTAAAATGATGTATGTAAAACTAAATGATATTTTAAACATAAATAAGGTTTTTATTTTATCCTTAAATCCTAAAACCAATACCAAGTAACCTATAGCTAGGCCTAGAACAATGATTTCCCTTTCTAGGCAGTCATAGGCCTAGTCCATGTTTCCAAGAGCATGGAAGGTGTTTAAGGGGTAAATAGATAGGAAATGGTTTTAATAAATTATGGTAAGTATTAATTATCCTTAAATATCCTAATAAATCTCAAGGAAACCCCTAAAATATCCAAACCCAACCCATACCCTACCTACCCTCAAATTATGCCTATTCAAAAGTTTGCCTAACAAAATTGAGGAGTTAGAGGGCCAAATGGAGGAGTTAAGAGATATAAATTGGTAAAAATAATACTTAGGATTAATTTAAGAGTATAAAATCATAAATTTTCTAAGTTAAATAGTAAAAAAACTCTCTATTTTGTCTGAGTAGGGGTAGTTTTGCCATGCATAAGGAGACAGTTTGAAGGGAAAATGATGAAATTGATGACCAGAGGGAAATAAAGGATCATATGATGATTGGATAATATGTAATAAACCTATAAAAATATAAAAAAACTTGATATATGTCTTGAGATCAAACAATGCACCCTACACAACAAGGGTTACAATCAAGTGTGAAGGAAAGCCTTAGGGCTAGAAGCCAAATTAGAGGTCACATGCATTTTAAACCAAATATATTATTTAAAAGTGATTAATTAATGTTTATATAGGTATATTTTGTGTTTTAAATCCATCACATTTCAAATATAACCATTTTAGGGTCAAGAGGAGCTCAAAGATGTAGGCAGACCTATTGGGAAGGTCTAGGCCTAAAACTAAATAGGGGTCAATTTCCATTTTAAGCTTTTGAAAATCCATTATAATGGTTGGAGGAAGTTTTTAGGGTATATAATTTTTTTTTAAAACCCTTATTTTTCAAATAAATTCTCCAATAAGACATTTTTGGCTTAGGAAGCATTTAGATCCCACCAGGAAGCAAAAAATGAGCTCGAATGTCAACTTCGATTGCTTAGAACTTCCACCAGGATTTTCATGGGATCTCAAGACATTAAAGGAAGTTTAAGGAGATAATTGAGGATACATAAGTGTAATTTTATTATAATTCCAATGTGACATGTCTATGAACTAATGCTAAGAAGGAAAACCACTTCAAAACCCTTGCAAACCCTCTTTAGGACATGATGGTGAAAATGAGCCTAATAGTGCATCTAGATGGATGAATTTGACCATGAGTGTTGAAGATAATTTGTTTAAAAATACATGAGGATCATATCCATGGGATAAAATTATATGTACCTATATGAAATATGGTAGAACAAGGCTTATTTTGACCATTTTTTGTGTTGTGTAGGCATGGTGAACTTTAAGAAGACCAAATCACTTTTGGAAGGACTATTAAGATTTTTTATAATCAATTTTAGAAGAAATATTAGTAATTTTTCTAAGTATCCATGGTAATTATATCATATATCTCAACTCCTAAGTGTGCCTTCTAGCTCTTTCTTTTTTGCCAGTCCAGTGAGCCAGTTAGAGAGGACTTGGAGAAAATGGTGAATCTTCATTTTGGTAACCTTTTAAGACCAATTTCTTGTAAATTATGGTATGATAACTCCTTACACATGTAATTAATCTTATTTTATGTATCATATTATAGGTTTGAAGTTATTGAAGGTGAAAATTGTGAGAGGTGAAGAGAAAAGGGCTATTTTGAGACTGTCAAGTATGATCATGCATGGATAGAATGATAGGAAGGGTCAAGAGCCTCCATAATTCACGTGAGGTCTTATTAGTAACCCATAATACTTATATTAATCATAAAAATTTATTATTTTTAGATTTAGGATAGTTTTGTAAGGCCAATCATGAGACACAATTTTTTATGCATAGAAAAGGAGTTTCTTGACTATTTGTAGGTCTTGGATGATTGGAAATGACATTTTTAAATCCTAACATGATATGGATAAACCCATACATCTCTCTCATTAATTTTTAACTAATATTCAAATTGGTTACACATTTCCTTGTGCTTATTCAACTTCTCTTCTATCTCTCTTCTTTCAAGTTCTATAAATTGAGCCTTCTTGGCCATTGTATGGATCTCTCTGTTGGGTATGGTGAATCCATAAAAAATTTGTTCCTTGAATCAATAAATAAAATTATATTTACCTAATTCTAATAATTCACTAATTTTACATGATATTGTTTAGTCTTGTGGAAGTGTGATGTCTATTTACCTTCACATGTTACTCTTATTAGTACCTAGTGTATTTTGATCTCTTTCTTGCAAGTCAACAAGAAGTGTCAAGAGAGGATGAAGGTATAGTGAATATATCATTCAATATAGTGTATTATAATTCCTATTTCCTAATTTTTCTTAACCTATGCTATTTCCTAGGCCCCATATTGAACCATTGATGTGTGAGAGAGAGAGAGAGAGTTGATATTGAGTGAAGTGTATATGTGACTTGTTCTTAGTTCCAAGTGCATGTCAAAGGTATGAGTAGAGGAAATAATTTGGTTTATCACCCCAATATAATAGGTTTAATTTCATGCTATCTCTTTCCATTTTCATCCCCAAGTTTGGTAGTAGGATTTCAGCTTTATTGATATATCAAGGGGAGCTAGCCCCTAATCTAGAGATCCACCTCCTAATAGGGATACCCATAGCCCTGAGGTGGTTCCATTGTCTCACATGAACAAGGAGAAGCTTGTCCCATATCCTAATTGGGTGAAATTTCAAGTGACAATATTAATTATATATTGGAAATAAAGGAAGGACATATCTTCAAGGAACTGACTAATGTTCAGTTTCTGATGAAATATTTTGCATAAATTCATGATTTTCATAGTTTCATATTATATATGATTTTCCATTTCCCCTAAATTTTAATTTCATTATTAAATTTATTTTATATATTATGTTAATCCAAAATTTATTTTAGGTTCTATTTTGACTCCTTATATTACACTTAACATTGATTTCTACACACACCTCCATGTTTCTTTTCACATGAGCCATAGGACCTGTACTTATTTCTATCTCTTTTATCATTTTTTCACCTCTTGGTTTTTTAGTTTGTGATTTGCATTATAAAACATTAAGGAGTACAACTAGGCCTTCCTCACAAATTCCCATCCTTTTGCTTTCTTTCAACAACCATTGTTTCACTTGTGACTCTTTGTTTCTTTTGTCATTACCTATAGGCTTTTTGTCTTTTCCATCTCTTATAGATTCATCTTGCTTACACATCTTAAATTTTTAGTTTGTGAGTTGCATAGTAATACCTAGGGAATGTACCAATCCCTCCTAACAAATGCACATCATTTTTTTCCATAGATTGTATTTGTTCCCAAACTTAGCTAGGTGTCTTATTATAAAGACAAGGTAATTATCAAGAGTAGTGTTTTCCTCACATATAATCAATCATATTATTTTGTGATAAAACTATAACAATATATCTTCATACCTATCATCATACCATCTTCATTTACACATTTTTTGTGATATGGGAAACCTAATTGTTCTATGATCATTTTCATTATATCCCTATTTTTAATTTCCTTTTGAGCTCACCAAGGTTGGTTTCAAGAATACACTCTTTTTTGAGGTACAATTCTAGAAGAATTTTAGGTACCATGGTTTTAGGTTCTCATCTCTAGCAACTAGGTGTCAGCTCTCTCGTGATAGTCATATTTATCACCCATGATTACTTTTTTCCAAATTAGTATGGATGAGGAAAATATAAAAATACAAAAGAGTTAAAATACATATCATAAGAAATGATAATGTTAAAAGAAAAATTCAATCTTAATATTTAAATCACACCAAAAGACATGATATTTTTGGACATATCCTATTCTAGTCAAATGTCAAACTCCACAGTTTACTTATGATAGATCTGAGGTCCATTTGGGTGCATTATGCTAGTAGATTGTGGTAAGACATCTCATTATATCATTATTTATCTTCTTACATTCTAGTGTTGCCTACTTTCTCACGTGAGTAGCCAATCTTCACAATAGACAAATGGTTCTATAATGGGTAATGAGGAGAAGGGAACATGTTGTGGGAAGGTAGGATCTTTTTACTTTCCTTGCATAATATCCTCCATGGGATGATATCTTTGATGCTCTAGTTAGCCTTAGATTATGTTTGATACTTAAAGTTCTCTAAGACCATTAATGTTGAAAAAAATTAGTCTTGCCAACTTGATTTGAATTTATTGTTTCTAGTAAAGACAATGTTTTTTCCCTGGTAATGCCCTCTTATCTCTCCCTCTATTCTTCCCCCTTTTACAGACAATTTTGTTTCAAAATCTTTCCCAATTTCTTTACTTATTCTCCATCTCTTTAAAACATCGTAGCAACATGGAAATTATAGATTTTCCATATTTAAAAGAGAAGAAACATCTTTGAGTTGTTGGGATATGATCTCTTTGTCATTTCCCTATCTCTATAGGATTTCCCTTAGTTACATTTGGGACCTTGAGTTTTATGTTACCTCTTTTTGCAAGCCATTCAGTCCTATTTTTCCATTTCATGATTTCATGTTTCACATTTTTTTTGGAGTATTTATTTTATATATATGTCAATTACATCATAAATATATTCCATGTGTCTCTTATTTGATTTATATTATCACTTATCTAATTTTGGATGCATTTTTGGGGTTTTTAGTGTTAAGCAACCTTGGCATTTTGCCTTACAGATTTATCTTTGTTTTTTATTTACTTGTATCTTTGGGGTTCTAACCTATCCTTATTAGCCTTATCTTGCCAAATTTCCACATCTTTTTTATCATTTTTAAGAGTCTTTCATTCACATCCATTATTTGGCCATCCTATGTATACATACATTACTTTTATCCACTTTTATCCTTAAGGTTTTTTAAATGTAGTTATTATGTCCTCCAGGATTGAGAATTTGGTAATTAAATATATTCATTCAATAAAAAGGTAAATCAAGGTGTGTATATGTTACTTCCAATTATTCATTCATTATAATTTATTTTTAGTTATGCTTTTGTATTGTTATGTTTCTCTCCCAATGCACCATCCCACATTACACTAATGTGACACATGATGAACTTAAATTGGGGCATATGTATAAACTCAATATTTTCATTTTTATCACTTTGTTGGTTTTTTCTCTTGTAATAGATTCTTTATGCATCAATCTCATTGAGTGTACACATTAAAGGGTACATTGGGAAAGGGCCAACCTAATGTAGTTATAAGTTTATTTATTGACATTTGTACTGTATTGGGTTGGTTGATACCATACTATGCCAACCAACATCTTCCAACCTTATCAACCTACTTGATACCACTAAATTATAGTTTAAGGTTGGTTTTAGGTATTGGAAAAATATATAGAGGGATTATACTTCATTCTTATTATGATATATCACATTTATACTCTCTACTTGTACTCACATTTCTACCCTAAGAAATATTTGAGAGAGTTAGTGGTTTAAAACCTTATCTTGGAGGTTTTATATTATGGTGTCATTGAATTTCAATAAGAGAGATCATTAGGAGTTTGTAAATAAGGCTTTATAGGTCTTCATCATAACATTTGAGGTCTTCATCCAACATTTGAGGTTTACAACCTACAACAATCTCTCACAAATATCCACTTGAGCCAAAGGGGGAGATTGAAGATCGATAAGTTTAACCCAAGGTAAGTATTTCTATCTAAATAATCATTCCATTACTTAGTAGATTAAATTTTATTTTTTCTTTGTGGATGTATGTGTGGATCCTTATTTATCCTCATCCTCATACTGCATAATTGGTATATATAGGGTTGTTTAGGCTTGCCATTAATCACCTTAGTTTGTGTAGACCCACATTTTATTGAACATTTCACCTTACCCTTTTTGAAATCACTTACCCATCATTTAATTTATTTTTACTTGATTAAAACCATTTACTTTACTTTCATCTTTACAATCATAGTTACAATCATTTACCTTTGTTCAGGTCTAGTGAGAGTCATATCCTTGTGTCATAGGCTTAGGATTTTGAAACTTTTCCTATTGAATTTTGATTTATATGGTACTCTATACTAGATATATGGATATAATTAGTCCTTACTCGCTCATCCAAGTATATACAGTCTTTATTTGATTAACTTTATTCAATTCATAGTCTACTGAGAGAAAGAAGATAGTTGTATATCATCCTAGGTAGTGTATACAAAGTTGATCTTGCCCCATGTAGTGAGACCATTAGATCCAAAATATTATGTATAATTAATTGATCAAAAAGTAGAGTTCACATGTGAACACTCAAGTTCTAGTTCCAATTACAATATTCAAATCTAAAGTTCTAATAGTGACAAGGTTCATGTAGCAATAGGGGTATTTAATCCTTTACTTATTCAAAATTCAATTATGTCATTTTAGTTACATTTTTTATTGATTTTATAGGACATTTAATACTTGTTATCATTCTTATTTTATTTTACGTACAATCAATCTATTGATGACCAAGCATGGGTGCACACAATCTAAACAATCAGAGTTCATATTCCATTCCTAAAGTAATATTCAGGTATGTGCTTCATTTTTGTTTTACTTTGATATGAATGAACACATTCACACACAAATTTGGAGCATTATGTAGACAAATTTTTTGTTAAAAACCCCTTTTAATTGTGTTTTTATCATGTTTTTTCACACTTGGCCTATTTTTATACAATTGGCTCTTCTCGATACACTTTATCCTTGTACTGGGCCTCTTATTGTCTTCGATTAACTTAGATTTTCCTAGTAACTTAAATTTTAATTCACTTTGGGTCAATTATAATATATTAATTCAATTTGGAATGTCCAAAACATTTTTTTATGGTTTTTGTTTGTCCATATTTATGGGTCCCATAATTTTGGTATACTATCTTTTCAGGTACCACAATTTTAGTCAACCAAATTTTTAGGTCCCTTGTATCTCATATTGATTTATTAGTCCCTAAATTTAGTTTTAATTATTTTATATGGTCAGCCTATGTGTAATGTGTTCTTACTAAATCATATATACAAATGTAGCCCCAAGCCATTTCATCATCGATTCCTATCATCTGGATCTATTACAAGATAGGTCTCTCACAAACACTTATCAAGTATTATAAAGTGGTATGCACATTTTTTCAAGGAATATACACATTTATTTAAATATGTTCTCTTATAACTTGTTGCAGCAAACTCGTACCTAAATAATGTCATAGTGAAGCATATAGTTGCATTTGATAGTCTAGGGAGAGGAGTGTCAATCTCTCCCTCTCATTTGGGTTGGGAAATCTCATAAGCACTAGAACTACATTTAATTATAATTATGAGTGTGTATTATATGTAACTAAAAATCTCATTAGGGGATCGAGCCACAAACTTTGTACATATTCTCTATTATTACAACATTATGGAGAATCAAGGTTAAGTCAAATAAGATATGATTTAGATGACAAAAAACAATAATTTAGTGAATAAAATCCAAATTACAACTCATATACCTCTATTGAATCATCTCTACAAGTTCCAAATTAGAAAAAATCTCAGCAGGAAACCACTTTCATCAGAAATCTGTTACATTTAACCATACAGATATGGTCAAATATTAGTGGGTTGCATGAATTTGGTCAAATTCTACAATTTATTTATTCACAAAATATTTTTTAAATTTAATTCATCTTACTATATATACATTTTTTTAATTTTAGCCTTAAAAAATACATAAGTATGTAAAAAATCAGTTATTTATCTATGAACCTCTTTTTTAAGTTTTAAGAATCTAAATCTCTATTTTAGCACATTTCATATATGTATTTATTGTAATTTCATATATTTTAATTATGCCAAAATTTTAATTAATTTTGCTTAGTGTAAACCACATTGTGCACCCTATAACAAAATATAATATAAATTTAAAAAAGAAGCATAGGAACGAATACACTTGGTTATATGTGAACCATGTTGTCTTTTTTGGAACTCTAGAATTGAAACTCAATACATAAATATAAATCTTATATATACACTTGGTATCACCCTATGGAGGTAGGATAAATATATTTATTGATAAGAGAATCATGCATATGTTTCAGATCCACATGGTCTTCACTACACATGGCCATGAACTTGGTTTCATTACACAGGGTGGGAACATGTCTAGAATTCATAGTTGTAATATCTAGATATATGCCCCCATTTTGAGGTGAGGGATGTCCATAAAATCAATCATATTTAAATAAAAAAAATTAAACATATGATGTATGACATAGAAAATTAAGCATAGCTATTGTAATCATTGAAAGTCTATTCGTGACACATGTATGTGATAAAAAAATATCATTGTGTAAGGCTCCTTAAAAATATATGACCCATGTGAAGGTGGGATAATAATTTTTAACCAATGTGAGGATGGTATAAAAGTATATAAACCATGGGAGGGTGAGATATTAATAAGGAAGAACAAGTGATAAGCCCTAATATGGATGAAGGACAAAGGATATGCCCTGATATAGATAAGATGCAAAATAAAGGTACTAGTATCACAATTACCATGTACCTAATTGTATGGGGGACATTGGACATCCCAATATAGGAATATAGGAGAAATAAACACATGGTTACATCACGAACCTATGGTAACATATAAGTAAAACATTATAGGAAGGTGTGGACACAATGCTCCCAATGGAAACGTATGGATAAAATCAATGAAACTCTTGAGAAATACATGGTTATGATTCCCAAAATGGAAATGTATATGGCATAGGATTAATAAAGATACAAATAATAATATGACTTGATGTAGAAATTCCCCCCTAAGAGGGCTAAAGATATCAATCAAGCAAACACAAAAATATTAGTATGCCTCAATAGATGCATAGTAGGGACCATGGTAATGAAGCAATGAGTATATTATATCACATGAAGTAGTGTGCATGATATAGATCATGAAATCAAGAATATGATATCACATAGTATAGGAAAATTAATCAATCACAATCATGTAACCATACATAGAGTATATACAACCATCGAGAAATCAATGTGATAAATAATAAATCAATCGCATAAACATGACATGACATGTTGTCTAAGTGGTGCTTTATGTAAAACAAAAGATAATATGTGGCAATAAACACACAAGTAAAAGAAAAGGAACACACATGCAAGACATTGATCACTCACAAGGAATTTAAGACAACACACAATGTAATCATGTGCCAATTATATGAAACTAAATAATATATCTATGTAACGTAATGCACAAGATATAAACTAAGGCAAGGATGTGTATAAGAAATTGTACAAATATATATATGAAAATGGAAATTAGGAAGGATGGTACTAAAAACCCATTAAAAAAATGCCCTTAGTATAGGAATGTAATAAATGTGAGAATTTCTCTAGGTATGGGTGAGATTAAATCATGAAGCATCTATAAATACATGATCATATGTAACCAGTATATCCCACTTCCATCTCAAATCATAACATGAATATTAGATGCATAATAATTAATATGTAAACCTATATCATAGGTAGATAAACATGATATTTATCAATCGACAAAGATAAAATAATTTAATTTTTTGATTTTTATATTTCTCTATGTTTTTAAATTTTATAATTTTTTATAAAATAGATCAATCAAAGAGGAATCCAATGGGTGCAAGTAAGAAGAAGCAAGATGAGCTCAATCAATAAAGAAACTAACCATGGGATTAAAATGATAAGAAGTAAGGAGAATGTGATTCCTTCTAACCTACAACTTCCCTCAAAACTCAATGCATACTAGGGAAGAACACCTTGATAAATATGTTGTCATCATTAAGAAGTCCACATATATGTTTGGAGGGTATGAACAATCAAAAGGGGTAGGGCCAATGCAACAAAGAAATAAATGCAAACCAAGGGGCCAAAATAATGTCAATGCAAACCAAGTTAGGAGTGTGTGTGTCAAACTAAGAACAAGAATAAGGTAATGAGTAATCTCAATAGAGTAAGGTAATGAAAATATAGAAGGAAGAATGATGCACCTCTAAATAAAAAATAAGGTTCATGAAAGTCACAAAACATAGAAGAAGGAATAAAAATAAATTATGTATAGTAGATGATATTGTTGAAGCACATAAGATGGCCTAGCAAGGCTAACCGATAATTACATATAATAGTATATAAAGAGAAATACATGAACATGGGGAGCCAGATGTATCACTAAAATAAAAATATATGATCACAATATATATTGTAACTTGACTCATCATCACTAAGAGAGACATCATGGTGATGGTATAGAGGATCCGACATAACCTATTGAAAATAAACACATTTATTTGTTCTATAACTTTATTTTAGATTTGAAATTTTATTAGGTGATTAATCATGAACATTCAAAAGAGGTTACACTAATATCATCTTGCAATGTGGATGAGCAAGCATTGTAATAATCGGTGGTGGAATTGTAGGAACTGTAACTCTAGGACTTGTAACTCAAGGAATTAGAACTTTAGATGTGAGAATTTTATGGACCATAATTTTAGGAGGTGTAACTCTATAATAAGTGACATTAGGTTATATAAATTATTTTTAAGGAATTATTGTGTAATATTTCACATTGTTGTTGATGTTATATATATAATTCATAAGGTGTGCTATAAATAGTAAAGACTTTCTTATGATGCACAACCATAATAAATTGGTGTAATGTGGATGGGATAACTCTCATTTGAATTAGCATCAGATGTATAAATAATATATCATATGTCTCATTATATTAAAATACATAAAACCATACTAAAGTAATCTTAGGACTTACTATAATAAGTAATTTGATACCCCCAAGAGGTATTCATGTGAGACCATCATAAATTTTAAGTATCATGACGGTACCAATTAAGTCTTGGTGAGTATAGCCTCTAATATAAATAAATTACATTGTACATAATTTTTGACTCAAACCATTGTCTACCATACTGCCATGGGTAATTATAAAATATGAGTCAAACAAAAAAATGTATAAATAGTGGACCATTACTAGAATTATAAATTGGAATCCTATGGTCATATACTACATTAAAATGGAGTTGTTGTTGTGAACCTATAAACATGCCTATAATACCATCTATAGGATGAACATTATTAAAAATTGATTGATGTATATGTATTACCATATGGACATTATCTTGCTTTGGAGCATCATGATTTACAAGTGGATTGTTGAAGATTTTCAAGTGTTGGTTTGGTTGGTCCACATATTCATTCAATGTACTATTATATCCTTCCACTTGAATGACATTGTTATCAATGAGATCTTATATTATATTTATAAATCTAAAGAACATATTTCTAGTTTGTCTCGAAGATATATGGTACTCATAATATGAATTCACTTCATAATTCTTTGATAAAGGTTGAAATATATCAAACTCACATTGTGGAGGTAAAGATATCATGGTGCATTCAATAAACTATTTAAGCATTTGTTGAGGAGGCTTGGATAACCTTATAAACTATCTAGGTTTTCTATAAGTAAGGACAACCCTGTCAAGCACTTGTGATACCATGTTTACTACATTTTTGGTATCATTTTTATCTTGAAAAATAGGAGTATCATTATCCTTAACCTTGAATTAATATTTAACATGATATCTGGAGTTGGTAAAGGGAGGGTAATTGGACCCGTGTTTGAACATGTTGGCCTCTAAAATTTTAATCTCATAGTTGTGAACCTTATGGCAAAACTTATTGGAATATTGATACGTGTTGAACATCACTTTGTCTTTAAGAGGTTGAAATATTTTTTATAATAAAATAGTTTTTAACTCACTATCAAGTAGTCGGTGATAAATTTTCATAAGCATGGTCTTAAATTTAAGTACATAGTTATTAAAATTCTCATTAGGTCCTTGTTTAAATTAGACAAGTCATGAAAATGTGACATTTTGGTTATTTTTAATATAAAAATGAGATAAAAAGCTAGCAAGAAAATCCTTGAAATAACCCATCTATCCTAATGGAAGGGCCTAAAACCAATCCAAGGCATAGTCCTTGAGTACTCTAAGGAAGAGCTTAGTCATCAATAAATTATCATGTGCAAAACCAATGCATGAATAATATAAATATTGGATATTATGTGAAGGATCACCCTTATTATTATATACTTATAATTTAAGCATAATTAAACTAGTATAAAGAGGGTATACTATGACCTTATAAACCAATTGGTTGTGGATTATATCATAAGAAGTGACCACATAGCTAGGTTTTTGAGATACTTGGGAAATTTGTTTGATATCGACTAGATACCTCAAAGATTGTGTTGAATCAAAAAATATTGAGACATACTAACATGTGCATGAGTTAAATTATGACTACCATGTGTAAGAATGAATGCCTTAATATTGTGACTAAGACCAAGACCAATAGATATAACATTAGGAACATATTAATATGGTCCAATAACACTAGGAGGTACTAATGAAGCATCAGGATAAATAGGCTTAAGGATATTAAACTAAGGATGAATGGTAGGTGGAGGCATATAATTATTATTAAGATCATTATAATCACAATCCTTACCATTTTATATATAAGGAAAGCATCTGCTAAGAAGATTATAAACATTTAGAGGATCATTGGCAACACATTCATGCTTAGTTGTGGATTCATTTGCTAATTTCAACTTATTTTTCACATCACTTAAAACATGAATTATTTCATCGACTTCTTAATGAATTTTTAAAAGATAGTTTCCAAAATCAATTTGAATCATAGTATCAAATTTATTTTAAAAATTATCATATTGTTGGATTTACAAACACAAAGCATTATCATTACAAGTATTAACATGTTTGACATATCTATTTTCATTATTTAAATCATGTGTTTAATCATTATCAATGTAAGGAGTAGGAATACCATCAATTTTAACCATTTTATTTTGAAAACAGACACTAGCACCAAATAAAATAAGTTGGATTAAATCTATTAAAACTAACTAATTCAAAACTGAAATTTATCATTTTATTTTTTCAATTAGTATCATTACCATTTTTATGTTCAACTAGTTTCACAATAGTTTAATTGATGTTTAGTCATTAATCAACTATAGAAAAATCTAAAGAGTAAACTAAATACAAAAACTCGGTAACTTAAATCCATTGAATCAAATATTAAATATAAATTAGTCTTCATAGGTCATAGTTAGCATAATGCAACATAAGATCAATATAGTCATCTTTACTGCATGACATATTGAATTATCTAAATCTAAGAACAACACTATAAAGATATAATAATATGAAGGTACATTGTTATTTAAATATTATAACCACAACCTCTTCTGTAAATAGAAATAATACATCATAATAAAATGTTGATTCTAGCCACTACTGAATAGTACTACAAATTCATACAACATAAGTACAATAATTTCCCTAAGAAATCAACTCCTGACTAGCCATGAGTAAACAACTAATAATAATTCTAATAATCTATAATGAGGGGGATCATAATTTGGGTGCTTTACCTCCAACCATATCCCAACAACCCCCCACACACCTCCCTACTAGGAGTGGCCATTCCCTTCACAAAGGGGCAGATAATGGTGATGTAGACATCAAGAACTCATCTATAACAATGTGAAAGTACAATCATTATTACATGCATCAATCATATAAACCATGGATACTCTTCTATCTAATATGACATCACTCATATATGTAAACTAGAAAGTACACTGGATAGACAATGTATAAAACTATAGCATTAGTTTGGAAAAAAACATTTTTTATAAATTTCATACTTCATATAAAGTTGGGGCATAGTCCAATTCAAAAATACTCTCTGCAAGAATACATAAGCACAAGTATCCTTCTTGTTATCCAATGATGAGTAAATAATAATGAGGCTACCTATCTATCACTTCTCATCTCTTAACCAAAAGGATGATCATTTGGTACTAATAAAAAATAGCATTAATCACAAATAATTCACAACAAACAACCTAGAGGTCATTTACCAACAAGATGCTATTTGTAAACGCTTTCATAAAAAGGTACAAGAATCATAAACTTGGTTTAAACATATTAACCATTCCACGGTTCCTATTTATAAGTTTATCATGCAACCCATACATATGAAATGATAAATCTAACACCCAAGAACAAAGTATTCATTAAATATCATAAGGTAGATAGACCCCATTTTCAAATAAGATCCCTTATTAATTCTATTTACAATTGAAAAACATATAGGCATACATTTAATTCAATTTATAACTAGGTAAAAAATTAGACATCCTTTTAACTGAAAATAAACTTAATCTAAGTGACACTACTATTTACACTTGAAAAAACATAGTTTATACAACTAACTTATACTACCGGTTACCTTAGAAATCACACTATCAAACAACTAGTTGATCTACCTTCTCCTTTAGCATCTCATGAGTGTTCATTTCTTTTGAACTATGACATATTTATTAGCATCTAATTTCAAACTTCCAAAGGTACTGATGAAATAAGTTATAGTATTTAAGTTATGCCTAACCTACATTTTTGTCTTAATATTTCTATAATATCAGCCACATTTTATACCAAGGTATAGTAAGTAGTTTTTACTGAACCAAAAACATAACTATATTATTTATGTAGTATTAATTTCCTATAAATAATTAATGAGTCTTGTATGTAATTAATAACCCAACCCAATCAACGTTAAACCTGGTCAGTAACTATTATAGACTTGTAGGTATTTTGAGCAAATAACTACAGGTCTATAAACATCCCAACCATAATCAAAACAGTCCAAATATCATTATGGTCCTTTCATTTTTATGTAGTTTGAACTAGTTTCTATATGGGATAGTTTGATCAATGTGTGAATCCTCTACACCAACTATTTACTTCATAATTTTTTATCACCATTGATCCAAACTACATCTCATTTTTTACTAGTTTTAATGTATAACTGCACACAAACATAGAAAATGGTTTCAACAAGGTTTTTAGCACAACTACAAATCATCCGTACTAATATCCTTAGTTTTGAGTGTCTTGATCCCCATTTTTTATCATAAGTTTTTAATGTCCATGATAGCTCACCTATATAAGCTTGTGGGTGAGATTGAACTCTCACCCATATGTTTATAAGGGTGCATGTCTTCCATAACAACTATCAAAACCAAAATGTTTACAATAAACTAACTCATGCCAATCATTAATGTTATTTCACTCAAAATGCAAATAGGTATTAAAACCCAACAAAATACCTCCCTTGTTTATAAAATAATGTTAACTTCATTTTGGGGTTTTTAACAAGGTAAAAACTACAATCATAAACCTTAATAACTTTTAGCTTTTATGGCTAAACTATTCAACCTCTACAACTTTTCCATATGAATTATAACTGATAAGACTTTCAAATATCCAAAGTTAAGCATGATAAGTTTTGAAACTAAATTTTTTTGCATGGACCATTGTAGTCATTTATGGCTTGCTTGGTTATCTCTTATAGCCATGGCTACATCCAAAATACAAATATCTTTTGCATATGTAAATAAATTATAGCAATATTAACTCAGGGGATACATCAACACATTATAACCATAATGAAATTACCTACAAATTAAATAGTAAAGCAATGGAAAACAACAAGATAACCAGAGCATGAACCAAAATAATAAGCAATAACCATTAAGGCTTTTTACCCCATTAAAACTTGACATTTTCTTGGTTCTAAACCCATATGGAAACCATTAAAAAATAATAAATTTCCATGATTCAAATTAGGGTTATGTTACTTCTTGTATTAAAACCATAGAGATATCAAAACCATAGAGATATCCTTCTAAAATATAGTGCTTTCTAAACTTTCCTTGCTCCCATCTTTTCTTCTTTCACTGCATATGATCCTTATCCATTCCCCCCTCTCTATATATCTCCCTCTATCTTGTAGATAACCAATTACTTTTTAAATGGCCAATAAGGAACACTACATTCATGCATTAATGTCCAGTTAAGTTCCCTTAAAATTATCTAACCGGTATGTGTTATCCCCTCTTGTAGGGTTTCCCAAAACAAAAAAAAACTTCTCTAAATCGAGCTATCAACAGTCCATAATGTAATAATTTCCACCCAATCTTAAATTTTACTTTGAAACTCAGGTAAATCTTAATTCATAATGAACTTTTTGACTTATCAAGATGTGTATTACATAATTATTTCTTGTCCATTGACATAGACAATAATCAAACTCTCTAACTAACCTTTAATAAAGGTTTCGTAATGAACATCAAGTTATGAAGTCTAGACCATAATGTTGTTTAATGTTTTAGTGGTCAAATAATTGATTTGTTATAATTTTTTCCATTAATAATAAGGTTTTATGCTAAATAACTAGACCATTATGCATTAGACAATGAAAGAATATGAAAATACATTTCAACAAGTGAAACTAATATGATCATGCAAGCAACACAAAATTATGGTTCTAAAAATTAAATCTATGTGCAAGTAACATAAGGACATACTTAGCATGAAATAAAAATGTTCACCAACATAAGGTTATGACCCAAAAATTAAACTAAATACAATCACAACTACAATGTACATGTCATCTAGAGTAAAAGCACACAATATGAGTGACATAAGAATTAAATAATCATTGTCAACATATCAAAACACTATAATACCCATTAATATTCAAAAAACTTTGTGTGTGTGATTGTTCTAGATTTTCTCTTTTTTTCCCTAGTTGCCATGATCTATTGTCTTCTCCCCTATGATGCCCTCCCTTAATATTATGTTGCAAGGTATTAGATACAATATCCTACATCCACCTAAATCAAATAAATAGGGTAGTTAGTCCATTATAATCATAAATAATTGGAATATTAAAATTAAGGAAATGCATTAAATGAACTGCTACAAGTATAACACAAATGCAAAAATAATCAAAACAAAATTTAAGTATCATAATCATTGTAATGTTAGAAATCTAGATTTATAATGCTAATGCCATCTTATAACCAATCACAACAATAAAAAAGTCAGTCCATAATATTTATTGGTAATATAAACCAACATAATCATAGTGTTTTCCCACTAGGTAGATCATGATTTACCAAAATCAATAGTCACACCACTTAATCTAGCATTTTTCCTAGTAGGGATGATAGATCTAACTAGCTTAATTGGCATAAGATGTATGTATGGATAATATAGAAAGCATGAAAAGAGATAGGGCTAATTATGAATAAATAAGGAACACACCAAAATCTTAAAATCACATTTGAATGGTGGAAACTCTACCCTATGAGGAAAAATAAAGCAACAATCTAACCCTAAGATGCTTATATTTTTAAAAGTAGAAGGGTTCACCAAAATGTTTTACTAATTTGTCATTTAATAGTGTAGAATGCCATATAAAAATTAAAACAAGGGGTATATATAAGAATACAATACATAACAATAATCATACCTACCCTAAAGCATGAACTCAAGAATTAAAATCTTGATGATTGATAAATTTAAATACATAACATAAAGATAGATAGAAAGAGATAAATGACTAAAGAAAGCAAACACATTTTGCATTTGACTCTTGAAACTGTAAAATAGGTTATGATACTTATCCAAATGAAACCCTATAAATTGACTATAATATATAAGATAGCCAAAATTGTACAACTGATTACGATAGTTTTTCACTAGTTGTGGTTTCCTATTATGATTGTGGAAATTATGAATTTATAAATATGAAACTTTTAGTGATGTTTTTTAGTAATTCCATCATATCCTATAATAATTTTTGAATTGGAAACTATGTCTCTTTTATATATTCCAAAACCATTATAATTTTATTAGTACATATATTTATACTTGAACCATATTAAACCACAATTTCATCTTTTTACTATGCACATTTACCTATTAAGTCTCATATTAATGATGGTCTATTATAGGAGCTATCATTTAAAATTTCACTATTATGGAACACAATCAGTAGAGTATCTCTCTTCCATGTAACAACATTAACCACACCAATAAATCCATAAATTGGATGAGCATTAGGAGCTTATAGTGATTCCCTTTGATATTGTATATTTATCATATGAGTGTTGCATTGATATTTTGATTGAGTATTATGGTTTGGAAGAGGGTTGATAAAGATTTGCAGATTTTGAATTGGTAAAGCCATTGATTCATTCAAACTATTGTTTATTCCCTCCACTTAATTTTTGGTCGATATTGATGAGAGTTTACATTATATGTTTTAAATTAATGCATCAGTTTGAAGAGTGTCTTGTAATTATATGAAAATCGCATAATGTTTTTGCATCGTAATACTTAGGCAATTATCTCAAAGGATCAAACTCTTGAATGGGAGGCAAAGTAATCATATTACATTCAATCAATATTTTCAACACTTTTTGTGGACTTTCACCAAACCTTGTAAATTGTCTAATATTTATTTTTTAATATATTATAAGTGTATTGGGTAATTGTTACAAAACCTTGACCACATTGTTAGCCTCACTATTAGGTTAAAATACATTTTTATTGTTGTGGGCCTTATGTCTTACTTTGAAACTTGGTACCATTAGAAGTTGGAGTGTTGGACCCATACTTAAGCACATTTGCCTCTAAAATTTGACATCAAAGTATCTAACCATGTGGCAAAGATCATTAAAATAATTTTAAGTGTTGAAAAGCACTTTTTCTGTAATTATCTAAATAACTATATGAGAAATAATACATTGAATTTCATTATTAGGTAATTGATGGGCCATATTTGTAGTAATAGTCTAAAACTAAACACATAGTCATTAATAGTCTCATTGGCTCATTTTTTAATTTGAACTATTTATACAAAGGTAAATAACATGAAAATATTGATATACTACACACATAGTCACTAATCATCCTTTAATGTTGTAAAAGAGTGCATGAAGACACATGGTGAATCATAATAAATCAGGTGTATAGTGCTTCAATCTCCTTAGAAATAACTTAGTTAATATTTTTAAGTTAAGAGAAAAATATAGGGAAGAGGCATATCAAGATCAAATATGACGATTTGAATCTCCTTTGCCATTGAATAATTCAAAGTTTGGAGCCATGATTCCTATTGGAAAAAGATATGAAAAACAAATTTAAACAAAGGGATTGAGAAGGATATCATTATAAATGATCATGTTCTTTAGATTTTGAGACCCTTGAGAAAGCACCTTAATCTAATTTTAAAGTAAAAAAAAATGCATCATAGTAGTCATTTTGGGATTTGGAAGAGAGGTAGTGGTAGAATAAATTGGAATAAAATCATATTATAAAGAATCAATTTGATAAGTTTTATTTAATCAATATATGATTAACAAGAGGATTTTGAGAAGCATGTTCAGAATTTTGAATAAATTGAGAAGTATTAAGAGAAAGTGGAGGATGTTGAAGAACATGGGAATAATTCATAGTATTTTTCAAAGCAAGAGAAGTGTTAACAATAGTAAAACTAATAAAATCACGAGGAGGATTGGTTTCATAATAAATATGGAAAATGATACATTATTAGGTAGAAAAGGCATTCCCTTACATGAGACAAGTACATGATTTACATTACGAGTATTCAAATATCCATTGCCTACCTTTTAGGGGATGTATTACACCTTAATCCAATCTTCAATGTCTTGGCACATGTTAAAACCCTACCAATTTTGAATTTAAGTTTCACATTTATTTTTGTTGAAAAGTAAATAAGATCAACTATCTGCTTTTAATCCATTGAATTCACATATAATGTAATATTATAGTTTATACATCATTTCTAATACATTTTAATGTTTTTAACATGCCAAAATAAACTAAATGCAATAATTACATTTTTCACAGTAAACTCACTAGTCTAAGCTTATAAATTATTATTGTATTAACCCATAAATGATTCTCAATGGTGTAGAAACTATAATATTAAACAATGGTACTTCATTTCAACATTAGAGGTACAACAATATAATAAAAGAATACCTGAGTATACCAATTCATCTAAACTCGATAAATACAACCTTTATTGAAGTACAACATAATAAATAATGAATGTACATGTATGCACATAACCATTGTTATGTAACCTAGTTCTATACAATAACATAAAAAGTACAACAAAATTATAGAGTTTTAATGGAACAACTTAAGAAATCTTTATAGTAATTATGATTATGAACCAGTATTGGTTTAGAATCAGCTATAAAGAGGGAGAGCATCATCTGGGTGATTTTCCTCCAACCACATACTGTCAGTCTCCCGCACACCTCCCCACTAGGAATGGCCCTTACTTTCATGAAGGGGAAGATAATGGTGACGTGTACATCAATAACTCATCCAAAATAGTGTGAAAGTAGAATCACTATTACATACATTAGTCATACGTACCATGGACACTCCTCCATCTCATATTACATCACACATGCATGTAAACTAGAAATTACAGTGGATAAACAATGTATACATCTACAAAATTAGTTTGACCAAAGCATTTTTATAGATTTCAAACTTTAAATGAAGTTGGGTCATAGTCCATATCAAAAATACTCTCCACTAAAATTTACAACTAATTTTATCCTTCTCTTTAAATTATGGTGACTTATTGAAAGGATTATTTCCTATCAATCATCATCCCTTAAGGGAAAGATGTCTATGTGCATAATACTCAAATAGCAACACTTCTAAATAATTCATCATAAATAATTTAAATGACCTATATTAATAGGATGTTATTTTAAAGTCTATCTCATGCAAAGATACAATAATTGCATCTAGACTTATGAAAGACAACCATGCCACATATCTCATTTACATATTTATTATTAATCATGCATCAAAGACAACATATTTGTTCAATAACATAAGGAAAATATACTGCATCATCTAGTAATACCAAGTATAGTTCCATTTCAATCATATAAGCTCTAGATGACAATATTTAGACCATTATACGTTCATAAAATGTAGATGGAGATTAAATTAAGATACAACCTAGTCACATAACTTGGCCTATTCAAAACATCTTTTTATTTTATCTTACATTTGCATTCTTTCATAATGAAATAGGCAATAATAACACACTACATGATAATAAATTTATTCCACTATTTTACTAAACACATTTTTTCCTATTCACTATGTCACAAAGCTACAGAACTCATACTTTACGTCAAAACATGATGACCATATATAAAACATTAGAGTTATATGCATTAAAAAAGGATATTAATAAAGTGATGATTGGGATAAACAACTTTAAAAATCTCATTAATTAATGTTGATAATTCCATCCCATCTTTTGTTCATATCAATGCAATTTATCTACTCAAAATCATAATCTACAGTTTTATTTTTGTTCAAAAAATAACTCATTAAGATGTCTTCCTTAGATGCTACAACCATTCACTTGTAATGCGTAGTTTAAGTATATATCTACTTCCAAGTATAAATTATACAATGAATAACTTCATTTTAAAAATATCTCTAGAACTTAACTATGGCATGTTTTTTATTGTTATATATTAAGATTAGTAATGAATAATCTTCAACTTGATGTATTTATAACTGATTTATAGTCTATTTTACTATGGTCATATATTACTCCAACCTTGACTAGTTTTATAGTTAACACTTAAATAAAAAGACCACACACAACTATGTTTTCCTCTAATAAGTTGTTACACCATAAGAGTATATTTAAATTTAAAATAGCCATATGTAACTTGTCATTTACTAACCCTTGGCCTATATGTTTTTATTATATAGGTCTAGGGTTGCTAAACTTGTTAAGTTTTATACAAGACTCATGAATTGTTGATAAAATGGAATCTCACTAAATAAAATGTTATAGACTACTCGAGTGAGTCAATATAAAATATTCCCCTTTATGGACTTGTGGGTGAGAGCAAGATCTCACCCTTGAGCCCATATTGGGTAAAATGTTTTGAATAAAACATTAGTTAATTTCTTGAAATGAAAGAAAACTAATGAAAATAACCTAACTATTTCATCAGTTTGTGTTTTCATTGAATGTTACACACAATAGATAGTTATTTTATATTGGGTAGGTAGGACACAACCATCTCAACATGTTCAATATTTTCTTAAAAATAGACCAAACTATTATTCTCCAAATTTAGGTTGTATGGAGGTTTTTTAAAAAGATAAATTTTAAACATTAAACTAAATATAAGTTTGTGTAGCCATATGGGATGAAACCCACGATCTTGTCCTAACCATGTTGAAATAGAAAATAACTAATTACCCCTAATAGCAAGATAACCTCATTAACCCTCAAAAATACAACTTCTTAAAGAATTAAAACTTGCCTATATTTGGAAAATAGTAGTTGAGTCCTCCTTGAAGCCACTGTCTCTACTATCCTCTTTTTTGTTTATCCTTCCCAATGTCATACCCCATATATATTTCCTCTTTTCCATTTTATCCTCAAATTATTTCACTTCAACATTGTATGCTTCCATTTTTATGACAATACATTTTGTTCTAAATGGCAACAAAAATTCATAAATTAATGCATTACTTGCATGCCAAGCTTGATCTAAATTTCTCATTCGAATTCCCTTACAATGGAATACAATATTTTATGAAAAATAAGATCACACATCTATCTAAGTTTTGCTAATAAAATTAAAAAATCCCTATCACATCCACACAACCCAGGTTTTGTCTCCAAGCTCATGAAAACCCTAATGAATTAGGTTTTTGACAAATACTAAAACATGTGATAAATTATAATTCCTCAAGACACTAATAAAACTATTTAATATTTCCTATGTTAATGGTTTCATAATGTTAATCAAACTATGCAATGTACACCATAATGTGGTTAAATGTTTCCTTGGATTCTAATGGCCCACAAAAGGAAGTTTGTTATGTTTTTCTTATTATTCACAATAAAGTCTTATACTAAATAACTTGGCTATTATGTATTGAGATAAAATACTACTTAAAATGTGATCAAATGAGCCATATTAGTATAAGGTTACACATGTAAGTGTGAATACGACTATTGAAACATACTAAGATTCAAAAGCTATATGGCTCACAAATAAATCCACATAACTATTAAAGATATAAATTGTTATTATGCATCACAAATATAAGTACTATAAAAACTAATATCCAATTAAGCAAGCAATGCTAGAATATGACTCAAAAAGTATACACCAATAGAATAATGCATTCAATAAGCTAAACCTAAATGTAATCATACAAGTATTAAAACTATCTAATGTGGGTGTGTGACTATTCAAAGTGTGTTCCTTCTACCCTCAATTACCATGATCTACCACCCTCTCCCTTATGATTTTTTCCCTCAATATTACTCTATGAGGGTAAAATTGTCATGTATCCACATCAGACAAGGAAAATGTAGTTAGTTCATTTATATAAATATAGCTAGAAAATTAAATAACGATAAATAGTATAAATACCTTGGAATTATTCATGCCAAAATACATAAAATGTAACAACCACCACACATTTTGTACTGAATAAATGTGTTGGAAACAAAGATTAAAAATGGAAAATTTATTAGTCCAAATAAAACAAACACAACAGAATACATCTAATTATTCCACACAAATGAGGAGTCTAACTAATTAATAGTCTAACTTTTTATTTAAAATAGGTGTTATTTTTAAGGATAGGTCGAGATGTAACAACCTATGTTTTTGATGTCACCATATTTTTACATATACATCATTTCAAATATCTCATTAGGGTTAGCCATACGATGTGTCCTAAAACATGAAGGTTTTCAACTATTTCTTGTTCAACTACATGACCTTGGTGGTTAAGATTATATGTATTAGCAACTTGATATCCATTCATACCACTATCAATAAAAGTCATTTCAGTATTTCTTGTAATAAAAAATACAAATATAAGAACAACACTAACTTCATTTTTAGAGTTCACTTTCTTTTTCAAATATTATATAGGATTAACCAAATGAATTTCAATGAAATCATTAGCATTATTATTTTATCAAAATTGGAAATTAGGAAATTATTAATCTAATTATAAAAAATATTTGAGTAAAATTAAAAAGTATAAGATATGTAATAAATACCCATAATTGATTTAAAACTTATTATCTATAGAAACATACTACAAGGAGAAAGTACTAAAGACAAATAACTTAGTTGGAACTTAGATATTAAGGACTATAATAGATATTATGGGACTATGTGAGGTCACTATGAACCAAGAACAAGATTCTATTTGATTTTAGGATAAGGTCATGTTATTTAGACAAGGCTAGCCTACATTGTAATTTGTAGGGTGCATCAATGTCTTTTAGGGTTTTCCCCCTTTGTGCAAACTTTTTCAGATGCATTTTCACTTGTAGGTCCTAAGTGTATGATTAGATTCATTATGGGGGTTTTTATGAACTCTTCTTCACTTGAAACTATAATTCAATGACAAGAAGGAACACATGCAGTAAAATGGGAAAATGGGGTTAGGGGTTGAAGTTTTATTTGACCTTAACACCCTATATTTTGAGCACTACCTACATACAATGATTCAAATAAGGATCAAACTTTATGTATTTATCCCATGTTACAGTGGTGTATTTGAAATATTTTGAAATGTTAGATACTTGTGTAATCCTAGTCTAACTATGTGCTTCAAGAATGAATTATGACCTTTTTGTTGTATTCAGACCTAGCTCATGGCTAATTTGGCTATATGGAATTAAAATTGGAAAGAATAGGTGATTTCCTCTCAATATTCATTAATAATAATTATGGTATTTTCAATATAGAACTCTCTCTCCATCCAGTGATAAAATGAATAGAAATTATGCTTATCTAGTGATATTTTTGATATTTCCTTGAATGGGACTTGAGAAACATATAGGATAACTTGTTAGATGAATTTAAATTTGGGAAGGTCAATAGGATTATCCTTAAGGAGCAACCATGTCTGAGGAGTAGAGACAACTATCCTAGAAGTATGAATCAGTCTAATAGTGATTTTATGTTATGTGAAATGAGTAATAAGAAAAAATAATATCAAAGTTTTTTTTAAGGATATAGGGTCATCCACATAGAGGTAGAGTAATAGTGCTTTAAAACCATGAAATTGAGCATAGGTTAAGTGTGCATAAGGAGTGGTTACAAGTGCATTATTGTAGCATTAAATTTTAATTTTAGTGACTACATTTACCCCTATTTTATTCTAGTATTGCATTAAAGTGAAAGTACTGGAGTATAAGAAAGAGAACTATACCTGAGCTTACTTATGTTGACTAGGATTATATGTGGACCATACGCTAAACTATGCTTCATGTGAATCTATAGTGAGACATGTATAAATCAATCCTTAGGATAAAAATATGAATGTAAAGACAATAAAATTAAAAATAAATTAATAAGGAATGAATACACATTTTTCATGTACATCAACCAATGTATTTGTTGGTGCAAAAATGGTGATGAGAGGGTGGAAACCTTAGATATTTATTCATTGAAACAATTTTATTGGACTGTGTATGCCCCAATCCTAATTGGTAGGAGAATATGCTTAAGAACTCAAGATGTACTTGACTCCCTCATCACAAAACTAAAGGTAGTAAAATAACTTGGAATCCCTATATGAATTCCAATAGATAATTTTGTTGTAAAAAATTGAATCAACTACTATAGACAAAATAATAATAATTCTAGTGTAAAATTGGTCCAAAAATAGTATGAATTGAGTATAGTGTATACAACATAGAGAATGACATTCATTTACATTATTTATATGGAAATTGGTATAAAAACTAATAAATAAAGTGGCCATGTGCCACATTGATGAACTAATCTTATATATGAGTATATTTGATTCTGATAAATGTGTAAAAACATGTGTAACATTCTAGAACACAAGTCATGCATGATACCCATAATCTGAGCAAAATGTATGCTAATCTAGTGTATAAATTTGAAAACTATTTTTGAGTAACCATTAAAAATTATTCTATAGACTGAGTAAATTCACAAAAATCTAGAAAATGTTTTTCACTTTTGGGACAAAAGTGTGTTGATCTAGATAGACACGGCCTACATTGTTGTCTGAATGGCATGGTTATGTCTAAATATTCCTTTTGAGTAGAAACCAAGAATGAATTATGATCAACTAAGAAATTAATATTTTTTTGTCTGTGTATTATATATTTTTAGCTTAGTATTTAAGACAAATCACCATGTATGACCCCTCTTTTGAGATGAGTTGTGAAACTTGTGCAATAACTTAGCAAAAAATAAAAAGTTAAACAAACGATGTTATAGAAAAATTAAAATATGGAGTAATAATGATAGTATTGGAGATCATAACATCATATTGATAATTTGAGAAAAATAGTAATGTATGATACATGTAGAACCAAGCATACATAGTTTCATATCTAGATAGATGTTAGCAATTAGGTACATAGTGAATAAATGATCAACATTGGGTACTTGAAAATGATATAGAACTATCAGGATAAATGCATGATATTGATCATGGCATCAAAAAAATTAGGAGATGCATGATATATGTGTCACACCATTGCAAAGGAGGTTAGTTTCTTGTTAGTATGAAAATTAGACAAAATGATATGAAACATAACATCATAGGTGCATGCCATCGGATTGGGCAAGGTCGAGAAAGAGATAAACAAACTAAAAGAAGAAAAATTAAACCATTATACCTTCCTTTTTATATTTTTCTTTCTTTCCAAAATTTAGGTGCATATTGACTCACATATAGAGCTTGAGGTCTTTGGCAATGTTGTGAAGCTATTATGATGGCATCTCCCCTTACGCTATAGATGATTGATTTAATGATGCTTGATGTTTAATGAATGATGGCCTTAGGATTTAGCAAATCTTTATTCCACTATTTCTTCATGTTGTAATAAAGAGATATCCCTCCAATTTGTAGAATTAGAAGATAAATGAGGTCTGTTGCATAAAGATGAATATCAATGGATGAAAATCAATCCTACATATCCATGATGAGGAAGATGGAGTGTGTAAGAAGAATGACAAAGTTTGTAATAAGATGTGTAAGAAATCCAATTTTGATAATTTAAGAGTGTGTAAGAGGGTGTAAGAGACCTTGTTTGCACACTTCCAACTTTTCATTGACTTGACTTGTGGAATAAGAATATAATGTCATTATGGATTATTTCATGATCTTGAGATGGAAAATAGGATAAATTATTTGTAGAAAATATTAATTATGCATTATATAATTTTCCATTATAATAATTTTATCTAATTAATTGAGATTAAGTACTTAATGCAATGTGATGTGAATTTATATGAAAGGATGTGATAATGGATGAAGTAATTAATTGACTAGGGGTGAATGGTAGATAGAATATTGGTTAGATAAAGAATTTAAGTTTTAGGATGATGTTGGTTTGGATAGTTAAAATCAACACAATGTCCAATTTTAGGTGTCTACATTTTGCCCATGTTTGAGAAGGTGTTACAAGACATGATGGGTTGAATAGTGAATTGTCAAAGAAATAAGAAGCCAAAAAAAGGTGGAAAGATGAAAATTAGATGACGATGAAAGAAATAATGTGATGGATGATTCCCCCCTGAGAGGATATGTGGGGATGAAGGATGCAAATGGGCCCTCAAAAAATAAGGTGATGAAGGATATGATGAAAATGGATGAAATTAATCCATGGATAAAACTAACCCTTTCAAGATAATACTTACACACTTTGATTGTTAAGAATGATAAAATGATTTTACCCATGTAGGGAAGACTTGGGAAGGATGCATCCCAAGATATTGACCTATATGCTTTGATTTTACCCAAACAGGGTGAAAGTTGTGAGGTTAGAATGGATGATTGATTGATGAAATTGCCCCAAGTAGGGAAAATTGATTGATTTGATTAAACTAATTAATTTATTAGCAAGCATAGATCAAGGATTTAACCTATTTCATGGATTCAGGATGAGATGATCATGTTTATGGATGGCATGAAGTTGATAGGTTGATGCAAACATATGTGTGAATGGTATAATGACTTTTCAAAGAATGATTAAGTCACAAAAACTAGACACAAAAAGATGCCCCAAAGTTGAATGAAAATAATGATGTGGTAATGATTGAATAATGATGTGATAAAATTTTGAATTAATTGGATAAATAAGGGACATGGCTTACTAATGTCTGCACACGTAGGTTGTGAGAACAATTGTTAGTTAGAAGAATTATATGTTGATAGGAGTTAGAGAAGATGATGGTGATAGTGGCTGAGCTAACCTCATAAATGCCATGTGATTGAGCTCTATGTATATATTCCAAATGAACCTCAAGCCAATGTAGTTCTCCAAAAAAGGGAGGAATGTGATGAGAAATGATGATGGATATAAGAAATGATCTTATTCAATGTTGATAAATGTAAAAGAGGAAGGATATGATGTAATGTGGTTAAAGATGACTTAGATGATTTTATTTGATATTAGATGATTTTTCAATGGGATGTTTTATCTTTTCAAGAAAATATATATAATCCTCAAGCACTTTATTTTTGATGGATCACGTGGCAGTATGCACCATGATATAAAACACCATGATGACTTAGTTGTAATGTGCATAAAGACTGACCCCTGATCCAACATGCAAATGACACAAATGCACCATGATATGGAAAAATCATGATGGCATTATTATTGTGTGCCAATGGATGGACTCAAGTACAAGCAAAATAAATCACCTTGATATGGAAAAACCATGATGACTTTATTGACACATATGGACTGGGTCAAGGCACAACATGAAAATCAAACAAACAAACAAGTAAACACACACAAACTAATAAAATAAACAAAAAACATCTTGTTGTTAATCAAGTTAATATTATATATGTGAAGGCTCAATGATACTGGTAGTTGGATGGTGCCTCCAATCAAAGACACATGTAAAGGCATAGATTGAGAAAAATATCCTGAAATGAGTTGCATGCTTTGATTTACCCAAAACAATGTGAAATATGTGATCCATAATTGGACTGATGATCTTTCCCTAAATAGGGTAGATGTAGGAATGAAATATGTCAAAAATACATATTGATTGGATCAAAGATTAATCAAGGATTAATATTGATTGGATTGAGGACAAGATAAAAGTTTTTGGATTTTGTGGTTTTATATCTCTTTCAAATATTTTTGGTATTTTTTGATTTTTTAAGATTTTCCTAATTATATAATGTTTAGGATTTTTTAATATTATCTGATGTTTTTAGATTTTTGAAATAAGTGTATACAAGGGATATTAGATAATGGAAAACTTGTTCTAGCATGGGGATGGGATACAATAATAAATGGAATAGATTCAGAATAATGTTGGATGTTAATAGATAATGAAGGAATATGAGGAATGGATTAGATATCTCTAAGGACTGTACCATGTGGGAACAAAATGTCCCATCATCAAAGTATCATTTAGATGATATGCCAATATTATTCCCAAAATAGGTTTCCAAACATCTTCCACTTCCTCATCAAGGTCAAGACATGAAGTGAGATGGCATGATAGAGTGGTTAAGGATGTAAAATGACAAGGATTTCGATAAGAGTATATGAGAAAAATGGCTTAAATTGGATGGATAACGATGAAAATGGGGTTGCCCCAAGGTGTTAAGGTACTTGCAAAGAATGGATTATTTACGCATGATTCTAGAAACCTAGTTTTCATCATGGTACTTGCCTAAGGTTCCATATAAATAGTTTTCACCATTGGACAAATTATTTATCTTTATATTTTTAGTTTTTTTATAAAATTTTTTAGCATCTCAACTTAATGAAAGATTACAAGATGCACAATGTTGAACTATTTTGATCTCTAGCCCATACCTATTCTAGAGAGCTTCTCTATCATGATCCTACTACTAATCTGGACTACACTAATGTTGTTGTGATCTTCATTGGTTTTTTATTATGTTTCTTTCAAACCTCTAAACAAGGTGTTTTTGTAGCCTTTATTAAAGAGAGTGCTTCCAGGGAGGGTAAAATAGGACATGCATTGGATAAACGATCTAATTTTATGGGAGGATGATAGATTTGGATGAAGGACGTGATCATTAAGGAATGTATAATTGTTTTGGAACCAAGGTAAATTAGGATTAACAGTCACACACATCATTTTATACTCTAGATGTTCTAATTGAGACATGACTTTGGATGTTTGGGGCTCAAATACCTCTAAAAATTCTCTCAATAGGGTTACAAGATTTTTCTACTCCTTAGGCATAAGATTTATTGCAATTTGAATGATATTTGTATTCTTGATTGTTTTGATATTGACTTCAATGATATCTTTGTCAAAAAATGAAGAGTTACTTTGTTTATCTATTGGTGCCTCTAGGAGGTTATCACCAATAGAGTATTCTTGATTGTTCTTATTTTGATTTTGATTATCCCTTAGTGCCTCAAATAAGGTTTCAATAAGGGATGCTGATTTTTTATTTTAATTTCCCCTAACACCTCAAACAAGGTTTCACTATGGAAATTTTCTTATAGATTTATAGAATTTTGATTTTTAGTGTCCTCTAGCACTTCAAACAATGTTTCATTGGGGAACTTTGATTTTAGATTTCCAAGATTTTGATTTGGATTGTCCACTAGAACCTCAATCAAGGTTTCACTAGGGAAATTTGATTGTTGATTTTGAATGCTAATTTAAGTCCCTATAAATTCTACAATTGATGTGTCACTATGGAGGAAGTCCAACAATGTGTGATTCTATCAATCCAAATAAATTGATGTAGAGATTGGATTTTAAGTTAAGGAATTGAATTATTGATGTGAAAATGATGGGTAATATCAATGAAAGGATTAAAGGGTATAGAATCTTTGTAGATGATACTAGGAAAACTTGATTCAATACAAGATAAAACTTCCCCAAAAACTATGTAAGGATCACTGATGTATTCAAATGGATTCACCATAAGTGTGTAGCTAATGTCATAAATCTTGATTCTAATTCTGATGCTAATGGTAATTCAGATACTAATTTTGATGTTGGTTCTACTATAAAACATAATTTTGATGTTGATTGTGATTTAGACTTGGAGGTAGATACTAATTATGATTTTAACTATGATGATAATGTAAAATCTTATGTGGATGTGGCCACAAGGAGGTCCTATTGATTGCATTATCCACAAGTGCATTTTTTAATTTGTGTTTAGCAATGAAGGATTTGGGACAAAGGGATTTATAGAATGAGGAATGTTAGGCAATGGATATAAGATGGATTATTGGTCAATGATGGGTTCTTCCAAAATGAGCTCATCAAATAAGGGCTTGTCAAATACTAGTGGATTATCATAAAGAGGCTCATCAAAGTGAGGCTCATCAAATATGAGTGATTCAAAAAAATATCAAATATGGGTAGATCATCTTGATCTTCACTTGGAAGTAGACAAATATAATCATGATCTTGGAAAGGATATTGACATATCCTAGTTTTTAATCCTTAGACATGGATGATTTTTTTTATATTTCAATGTCTTCATGGTCAAGCAAACCTTGGTTATAAGTCCTGAATCTAGCACATAGATTAAGAGAATGGCCTTGAATTTTATGATACTCATAATAGTTCTCTTCTTGGTACCACTCAGGTTTTCATTCATTTTCATTAAAATACTTGGTGTGGATATACAATCATGTTTGTCACAACTAATTGGTAAAATATTTCTTCTAAGGTTTCAATGAGAAGTTTGAAAATCTATTTGGATGTGGGTGGACTAGACTTTGGATGTGATTGTTGTGGCTCCAGAGCTGAAAAGATGTTGGATGGGGGTGCCAAAATAGGTTTCCCTTTATTAGTATGATTATGATCAAGCTTGTTGCTAGTAGATAGGATATTTGATTGATGTTGATGTGAAAAGGTTCGTCTTTTCCTACTTAGAATGGAGCCTAAGTTTTCTAGATCAAATTTTGCAAGTAGTTAGGCACCTATTTCTAAGAGATAAAAATATATCATAGTTATTTTCAAACATATAAGGTTCAAATCAAGCTCTATCTTGATTTGCTTTAGATTACATAGCACTAGATGAAAATTTAAGTAGGATATGTTGATGTTTGACTTGATTTGATGTGATATGATGTAATTTTCCCCAAGTAGGGTAGATTGATTTGATTTACCCCAAGTCAGGTAGATTGATTTGATTTAATTTTCCCCAAATGAGGTAGATTGATTTTATGTTATTCACCCCAAATAGGTCAAATTGATTTGATTTGATTGTAATGATTTGATTTGATGTGTGATTAAGTTCAAATTGGATTATGATGGCTAGATTTGATTCAACTAGGAGAAAGGATGGATAATGTGACTTTATCATTCCTAATAGATGTGTGGGAGATCAAATGAAAATATAAGATGTGACTTGAATGATTGATACAATTGAATTGGGGTTGTTACGACTTGGTCAAAATAGACCATACTTAACTTTTAGATCTTGGATTGATTTAGAATTGATGTGACCTGGTCAAAATAAACATGATTTGAATTGATTTCAATGTTTAAATTTGGAATTGGGTTGGACTTGGCGATTGGATTAGGTCAAAGGGGACCTGATTTGACTTAGATTTTGGCTTGATTTGACTTTGGTCAAAGAAGACCCAACTTCATGTTTGACTTGATGTTTTGATTTAATTGGACTTGGGAATTGATTGGGTCAAAGTTGACCTAATTTAACTTGACTTGGTTAAATTTGATCGAATTTGACTTGATTTGATTTAGGTCAATTTTTAAAGGTTGACTTAGTTTGACCTTTGACTTTGAATTTGAGATTTGACTTTCAAAAAATTGACTTTGATTAAGTTGATATGATTTGAAAGTTGAATTTGACTTGATTTGACTTTAACTCTCAAAAATGTTTAACTTTGGAACAATTAACTTGGTTTGAATTTAGAAGGGTTGACTAGATCTAAATTTGGAAGAAGAGTTGACTTGAATGTTTGAATTTATTTAACTTGATTTGATTTATGTTTGACTAGTTTAGAAAACTAGAGTGATTTGGCTTTGAAATAGAATAGAATTTGGTTCAAAATGGACCTAGTTTGGATTTGATTCAAAATGGATTTGATTTAGATTTGATTTCAAATGATTAGTATAACAATACAATATGGATAGGGTATAGTTTTAATTGGATAAAATGATGATAGTATGGGATAAAAATGACTCAAAAATTGGGTAGAGTAATGCCTTATCACACACAAATGTATAATGCCAAAGTTTGGACTTGGGATAATTTGACTCATTTGATGTGTAAGGTAGAACACACAAAATGGGTATATGACAACAAACAAGTAATGTCACACACACAATATAATCCCTATCTTAGTAGTAAAATAGGTGTGCAACACAATTATTGCCCACGTATCTACCTCACAAGAAGTGAGAACATGTTAATATCTTAACTATCACTTCAAGTGTTATATCATGAGATCTTGGGGGAGGTTGGTTTACCTCATACTACAAATCATTTTTGGCTGAAAGGTCTTAAAATAAATCTAGAAATGGTTTTCTAGATGGTTCCCAATATACCCCACGGTATGTGGGTCTCAATTATTTTAAAAAGATAAATAGCAGGCATTCATGGGAGGATTTAGCCCCTTCATGACTAGTTCAGTTATGAGATCTTACTGAAGTGTTATCGAAAACTTGAACTTAGAAGGTGATGATTGATAGCTTAGTTTCAGGGATAAACCCATTGCTTTCATGAAACCCTTTATGTGGAATTTCATTATGCTCTAGTAATAAATACCATTAATTTATATCTATCATTAGAGCATAGGGTTGGTAAGTATGTTGGGGGATGAAATCCAATTCATTTCACCCTATAGACTCATGGATGGTGATGAATTCTACCTCGCACAACCAAAATAAAAATATAAGGTTCACTATTTCTGATCCTCAAGATCCCACAAGTGGGCAAGAGTAGAGCACACTTTACTTTCACTTGGGAAAAGGTAATTGTAAACTATGTGTTATTTGATCACCTATGGTCTCACAAGTGGGTAAGGGGAGAGCATATGCATGATAAACTACCCACAAATAAACAAATAACATATAAACACTCAAAAAATAAAAAACACAAATATGTTTTAGAACACCAAATTCAAGTGTTGGTTCATTTTATGCACCAAAATGAGATGTGTTTTGTAAAATGTGTTTGTTTTTAAAATAACCACTTCTTAACAAGCAAAACTTGTAGAAAACACATTAGTGTTTGGGGTGTTGTATTTGACTATCAAGGGGAAGTTGAAATGATGCTTATTTTAGTCTTAGTAGTAAATTTGCATAGAACGATCCTACCATCTATTAGAGTAATACCATTGATTTATAGATCAATGTCATCGATCTAAAAATAGAGAAAACATAACATAAAAAGTTGTCAATTCCATCAATTATCAATTTGATATCATTGATTAACAGAGTGATCTTGTTGATATAATAAAAACAAAAACATAATAGGAACATAGATGGTTTCATTGTTTAGACTATAAAATTCATCATTTATACGTACAATATCACCAAAATGTAGGAAATATAGAGGAGAAAAGTTATTAGGGTATTTCCACTAATTTTTAGGTCTATCCCACCAATTCACATGTTGATTCTATTATTTGGATTTGTGATTACACCATTTCTATAAAATGACAGCATGAGTGAAACTCAATAGAAAATATACCATTTAGCAGTGCATTTTTATTGATTTCATGTTGATCCCACTGATTTATAGGTTGATATTACCATTTAAAAATAGTGATCCTGTTGATTAGTTGAGTGTTTCCACAACTAACCAAGGAATGGAAATTTTATAAATTGAGAAGCAAAAAGGATAAATTAATATCAATTATGAGCTAATTTTTTTAATTAGAAGATTGATATGATGTTTCAAAATAGAGTGTGGGGTGCTCTACCCACTAGGCATGACATATGTGATCACATAGTTTCAAAAGAGGTTAGTTTCTCGTTATAATGAAAATGAAACAAAAAACTATGAAACATAACATCCTAGGTGCATGTCCTTGGATTGGGAAAGATCAAGAAAGAGATAAATAAACTAAAAGAAGATAAATCAAACCAGTATACCTTCCCTTTTGGATTTCTCCTTCTTTCCAAAATTGAAGCACAGATTGGCCCAGATATATAGCTTGAGGTTTTTGACAATGTCGCAAAGCTATTCCAATGGCATCTCCCCTGGCAATATGTGTGATTGATTTTATGACACTTTATTCTTAATGAATGATGGAATTAGGATTTTATAGAGCTTCACTACACTATTTCATCATGTTGGAATGAAGAGGGCTAGACTTGGATGATAAATGAGGACCATTGGATCAAGATGAAGATCAATGGATGAAAATTAGTCCTACATCTCCATGATGAAGAGAACCATACAGAGACAAGGAAATGTTTCCCCAAGAAAGGAGTAAGACAAGAGATTAATGAACATTTCAAGTAGATAATTGAGCCAGGTAATTAGAGAGAAGGTTGTAGGAATTGAGTCTACATCATGTGGATTTACTCATAATTGGTATATTTTTGGTTGCTTAAGGACATTTGTGTATAAATTATGGTAGCATGTACCTATGGTTGTTTGATTATTTTATGGCTTGATTTCTCTAGATTTTTCAGATATTGAAGAGATGATAATGGATGATAATGGCTTCATGAGATGTTTAAAATGATAGATGAAGTGTTCCTTTATATATTTTTGTATGGGAGATTGGATGGTTGGGATAATTTTGGATACTGTTAGTGTAGCCTTTTTATACCATTTTATGGTTTTTCCTACACATGTATTTAACTTGTTTAGATGTAATATTGAGGTCACTTAAGTGTAATAATGATATCATTAAGGTTCACAACCACATTTCTAAATTGTAGTGAAATTGGTTAGTGAGGATGAACTTGACATTTACCAACCAATGTTGACATTTTACACATGGTGCTCACTATTTATTTGGCAGTTGTCATTTGTTCACATTATTAAATGTAGGTGATTTATGTGTCTCTTCTACCTTTTTATGTACCTCTCTTCAAAGCTATTTTCATC
This sequence comes from Torreya grandis, assembly GCA_037957365.1. Lineage (NCBI taxonomy): Eukaryota > Viridiplantae > Streptophyta > Pinopsida > Cupressales > Taxaceae > Torreya > Torreya grandis. The sequence goes on from JARHVA010000108.1 coordinate 7,890,271, forward strand.
AATTATAACTATAATCTATTATTATTCTCATGTTTGGTTCCTATTTTACTATAAGACTTTCTATTTTCTTATGTTAAGAGTCTAGTGTGTTTGAATCTCATCAATTTTTGATCATGGCCCATTCTAATAGACTATGGGTCATTCTAACATGGTATGAGAGCAGGTTATGATAAATGAACAACTTGTTTTATTGTAATGTATTTTAGAATCTTAAGTATTTGATTTTATATAATATAGATCCTATATTCTCTAAGTAAGTTCTTATCCCATGTCCTTGGATGATCTAGAGAATCATAAAAAGAGAGGAATAAGACTTTTGTGTAAATGGTTGTGTAGGTCACTTATCAATTGGTATGTTTTTTAGCAAAACAAATAATTATATTGAGTTTTGAAGGCCTTAGATTACTAAGATTGCATGTAAATTTGTCAAAATGGAGTTTTTTTTTTAAACTCATTTTTACAGGGTTTTGGACTAATTGAGTACTAATCTATACTATTCATTATAAAATTTTAGAGGACTGATGGTTTTTCACAAAAGGTCATCTTTCTAGGTTTTTTCAAAAAAATATTGGATTTGTTTTAGATAATTTTTTTCAATATATTTGTGTATTTATATGACCTCAATTTTTGTGTACTAATATACTATGTGTCTCCACATTATGTACTACTTGAGTATTGTTGTTACATGTATTGTGCAATGGTAGATACTACACTATAATATACACTTTAACCTGCATACAACTATATGTATCTACAAACATATTTTTGTACCTACACCTATACACACCATAATGACTTATATTTTTTATTTTCATTGGTTCTTTGTATTATTGTGATTTGCACCTATGTATTGACATTTTTTTTGCTGCTACACATGTGCCCTATTTGTATGCATCATTTATTATTGTGTGCACATCGTATCTACACCTATATGGATCTATAAAAGTGGATGATACTCTACGTGAATGGATTCTATATAATCTCACTTGTGTTGGACTACATACTTGACTGGGCCTTAGCTTGTTCACTTAACTCAGTCTACAAACCCAATCTAGATTGTGAAATTATCTCAGACCAATAATTGTCCTGACCTGTATACTAGATTTGATCTATATATTGGACTCAGTCAGCAATCGTGCATAGTGCATTCAAAGACTATGGATTCAAAATTGTAAAGTTAAGGCAAGCCCCATGGTCAAGAAAATCTAGTCATGGTTAATTATGCATAAGCCCTAGGAAAATTTTCCCCACTTGTGACATCATCTTTGGCATCTTTGGGAGAAAAACCAAAGGGTGACATCACCAACTCTCTCAAATTTATCCCCTAATCACATGGGAGTTCAACTCATGGTCACGCTAAACCAAAAAAGGCTAAACAAGTTTTATAGGCTTTATTGTGTAAAATTTTTATGAAAACAAAAAAATTGCAAAATTGTTAAAGCCTAAATTTATTTTATGTAAGAATTAAGAAAATGTTGATTGAAAGAATTCATAAAGCACACAACTTTTTGTAGGCATATCCTTTTGAGGCACCATCTTTTTTAAAGTGTGTATTTTTTGAGCTCTTTGCATTTTTGTTATTTTCATATTCTTATTTGGTTATTAAGAGATAATTTGAACTCTTTTCAAATTGTATATGTACTAAATATAAAGTGTTAATTTTATATGCACTAAAAAGTGCCAATTATACATGTATTGAAATATAAAGTGCCAAATTTTTTTAATCTTAGGGGTTATTATTGATATTTTTAGGGGGCTGATTTGTGCCTTGATGTCTCTCTTGCACTTCAATTTTTTAAAATATCTTTCTTTCACTAAACTATGGATTATAATTTGGTTTCACTTCTCACTCTATATAATTATCATGAGTGGAAAACTAAAGTAAAAAAAAATGAGTAGTAAAAGTTTACACAAAATAACTATGGGTATGGGAACTAAACCAACACTAGATGTAGAAAAGATTAAATCATTTAATCTATGTGATGAGGCATATGGTTTTTTATACTTGTTTGTATCTCCTAGCTTACTCTTCCACATTGAATCTGTAAAATCACCAAATGAGATTTGGACCATTATGGAAGATCTTTTTGGGAAATGAGATGTAATAAGGGATAATGAGCTAGTTAATGAGATCATTAGTTTGAGTCTATGAAAATTTGACACAATACAAGACTTCACCAAATTTAAGTCACTTAGGTTGCAGCTGAAATTTTGTGGCGCATAGAAAATGCATGAATAATTTATCCTTTCAATCCTTGCCAGGTTAGATCATGACTATTATGTTTTTATCTCTACCTTCCATGCTACTAAGATTTCCTTGGGAGATACATTGATCATGCCATCCATAGATGATTTTTTGAAAGACTTGACTAGGGAGCAAGATGAGTTTATTCATATGGGTAATTTGAAGTCCTCTAAGTCTCATGCCCTAATTGTTAGTCATGAATAAAAGGCTTCAAATAATAAGAATAATAAATAGAACAAAAACTATTATGATAAAAATAAGGATTAAAAAAATGATGCTATGTCCAAATAAAAAAATAAGACCTCCTCTTCAGATTCCAAACCTAAGATAGAGAAGGTCAAATGTGCCTATTATACGAGAACTAGGCATGATGAACATAAATGTATGAAGAAACAAATAAATCATTTAATGAAAATTCTTGAGAATAATAATATAAGTGTCATTGGTTATGTCACAAGAATTTATTCAATTTAGGAGTCCTCTAAGGCAAAATACAGTAGTAAGGGGAAAGGAAAGGGTAAGGCCCTTGTTGTAGTTACATCTAAGCCTTTCACATTGGTGATTGATTATGTTGCTTCACATCACATGGCTTTATCATGAGATATTTTCTCATCCCATGGATTTATCATGAGATATTTTCTCATCCTTAGAGCCATGTTATATGCCTTTTATTTTTATGGGTGATAATAATTTTATGGGAGAGAGTATATTGATGTGAGTGATGGAACATTTGAGGATGTTTTATGTGTTCCTTCACTGTCAACTAATCTCATAGCTATTTATCAAATCACTCACATTATATCAAGAAAGAGAGTTGAGTTTACCCCAAATTATGTGGTCATTAGGGATTTACAAAATGATTCTATAGTGGGAGTTGGGAAAGTAAATCACTAATAATAGTTGCACACCTTCTCACACTTTATTCTTGATCACCCTTCTACTACACTACTCACTCACATAGAGGAGGTGAGTAAGTTATATCATAGTTATTAGACCATCTTAACTATCTCTAATTAGATAAAATAAATGAACATGGCATGATTATAGGATTGTCTCATGTCTTTTTTTTATGGTGTTTTCCAAGATTGCATGCTTGGTAAACATCATGAAGATAAGTATGACAAATATAAATCATAGAGAGATACACAAATTTTAGAGCTTGTTCACAATGATATTTCTAGTCCATTTACCTAGCCTTCATTTAGTAGGATTGGATATATTCTTACCTTCATTTATTATTTTTCAAGGTATACTTAGTTGTACTTTCATAAATAAAGGTCTAAGGTTTTTGAGCATTTTCAAGACTTCAAGGCTCTTGTGGAGAAACAATCAAAGAAAACCATCAAGATTTTACACACAGATAATGGTGGTGAGTATGTAAACCATCATTTTGAGTAGTTCTACACTTCATAAGGGATTAATTTACAAGGTATAGTTACATACAATCCTCAATAAAATGGTGTGATAAAATGAAAGAAGAGGTCCTTGAAGGAAATGGAAAATTGTATGATGCACTCCAAATCTCTTGCACCTCAATACTGGGCAAAGGCCATTAACTATGTATTACATCCATAACCATGTTCTTCATTAAGAATTAAAAGGAATCACTCATTTTGAAGTTTGGAGTGATCAAAAACCCACAATTAAGCATTGTAGAGTCTTTAGATCTCCAGTAATGGCTCACATTCCTAAAAATAAATGTAAGGTGATGGATCCACATAGTAGGTGACATATTTTTTAGGTATCCACATGGTATTAAAAGATATAGGATTATTCATCATACCACACATGAGTTTTTCATTGAGCGAAGTGTTCATTTTTATAAACTCTACACTTGACACTTCTCCCTCCTCCTTTGGCTCACTAGGATCTAATGATAGTTCTGATGATTCTAATCACCCTGAGTAGATTTATAATGATGAGGATTATTCTTCTAGTTTACATGATGATATTAGAGATAGGGATTCACATCCTTCATCTTCTAGTCACCTTTCATATGTTGAAGAATATCTTCCTAAATCTTTGACTTTAGGCTCTCTTTGGGAAAGTCAAACACTATAGAGTGTAGGTGATTACGTTGGGGATCCATCAAATACTAGTGGACATGCTCATAGTTATAGGTCATTCCACATGTCTTCATCACCTTTGATTCTAATCCATAGTATTTTCATGAGGCATATTTCACTCTTAAATGGGATACAATAATGTGTGAGGAGTATAATTCTTTGAATAGGAACCACACTTGGGATCTAGTTCTCATTCCTAAGGGAAGGAAACTTGTTTGATATATATGGATATATTGAACAAAATTTTAAATATATGGGTATGTGGATAAGTTCAAAACATTAATAGTAGCAACAAGTTTTTCACATGTTCTTGGCATTGACTATATTGAGAGCTTTGCACCAGTTACAAAGATGAACAATGTCCCACTCACTGCTACCATTTCCACAAGTCATCATTGGGATGTTCATTACATGAATTTGAAGAGTTCATTTCTTCATATTGACTTTGAGGAGGCAATATTTATGAAGAAACCATAGGGATTTATGTATCATTCTTATTTAGTATGGAGACTTCAAATATCTATCTATGGCCTCAAACATGCCCCTCTAGCCTTGTGTGCCAAAATGAATTCCTACCTTCTTGTGTTTAGGTTCATTGGATGCCATATTTATCTAAATCTATACTTTTTATGGTAGGATGACTCATTCTTGATTTGAATTTTTTATGTTGATGACCTATTGATCATATGTAGTCATCCTCCATTGCATTCGTGACAACTAATTTGCATGACATATTATTTATGATTGACTTGGGTTTATTGAACTACTTCCTTGGGATTGAGATTTCATAGTTTAACTCAAGGATCACCATTTCAAAATCCAAATATTCTCTTATTTTGCTTAGATGGTTTCACATGGTTGATTGTAAACCAACTTTGACTCCCTTTCTTTCTAGAGTCAAACATGAGGTTGAGTGTTCTTATCCAGTAATTAATTATACCTTATATTAATAACTTGTTGGTAGTCTCATCTATCTGACTCACACTAGGCATGCTATTTCATATGTAATGAACATGGTCTCTAGGTTTATGTAGACACCACATGAGTTTCACTAGAAGGTAGCCAAGTGGATTCTCCACTACATTCAAGGTACTCATTTTTTTTTATTCACTATGGAGCAAGCATTAATTTTGACTTTACAAGGTACATATATTCAAATTAGGCTAGCGACATTCAACATCACAAGTCCACTTCAATATATAGTTTCTTAGTTGGTTTAGGTCTAATTAGTTGGGCTAGAAAGAAATAAAATGCTATTACTATTGAGGCTAAGTATAGAGGAGTTGTTAATGATACTATTGAGGTTATTTGGATTTAGGGGATTCTTACACAGTTTTGTATATAGTTCAAGTGACCCATAATAATTTTATGCAATAATTAGAGTACCATCTAGATCTATAAGAATCTGGTCCAACATTAGCAAGACAAGCACTTATATATTCATATGTACTTCATTTGGGATCTCATTCATGTACATGTCATTGATATCATATTTTTCTAGAATATGGAGTAGATAGTTGATATCTTCACCAAACCCTTCATCTAGAGCAAGCATATTCACTTGCCAGCTCTTCTTGGGGTGCAGGTAGCTTCAACATCATCTTATAAGAGGGTTTTTTAGTCCTCTATTCTTCTATTTACTTATAGGAGGGACCTTCTCTATATTCTTATGGGGGGATTTTCTATGTATTTCAATACCTAATTAGGCCTTACTACTAGGGCCCAATTCTTTTACCCACCTAAGCTACGCTTATGGGGGGTGTCAATGTGGGATTTTTATTCCATTTTATAGCTTTTCATACACATGTATTTAGTTTTCTTAGGTGTAATATTAAGGTCACCTAGGTGTTATAATGAGATCATTAAGGTGCACATGCACATGTATAAATTGTATTCAAATTGATTGGTGAGAATACACTTTACATTTACCAACCAATGTTAACATTTTACACATGGTACTCATTATTCATTTGCAATTGTCATGTGTTTACATTTTCAAATGTAGGTGGATTTATGCCTTTATTTTACCTATTTATGCACCTCTTATTAAATCTATTTTTATCAATTATGAATATAAGTTATTATTCTACTCATGTTTGGTTCCTTTTTTACGTTAAGACTTCTCTTTTCATTTATTAATAGTTTAGTGTGTTCAAATCTCATTAGTTCTCAGTCATGACCCATTTTGATAGATTGTGACTCATTTTGAAAGATATTTTGATTTTGGATGGATGATATTTGATCTTCATTCAATGAGGAAGTTTAGGATTAATTATTTAGTTGAGGAAGTTGAGGGAATTAATGAGTCAGTTGAGGGAGTTGTTTGACTAGTTTAATTTGTTGGTCAAGGATTAATAAGCTAGTTGAAGAAGTTGAGGGAATTAGTTGATTTGTTTAATGAGGTGGTTGAATGGATTAAATAAATTGGTTAATTGATTCATTGATTTATTTTTGTTATTTTTTGTGTGCATGGATTTAATTAATTATTATTAACTAATAATAATTCATTAGTTAATTAAATGTGAAATGATATCAGTGGGTTTAATATAAGGTCATGGTGATGATTTAATTATTTCACATGGTGACATTTAATGTTTTATGACATTAGGATGTCTTAGTTAGATATGTATTACTGATAAAATTAGGGTAGGCTAATAAAAAATGGATTAGATAAGGGTGATTGGTGACAACATTTCTAGTGTTATAATTAGGGTGTCTATAAAAACCTATGTAAAAAAAACCCAATGAACTCGTTGAGATGCCAACAAGTTGTATAAGGATTATGACAGATTTAAATTTGAAAACGTAGAGCATGAGTTCACTATAACAAGTCTTCTAGGATTGGATAAGAGTACTTTGCATTACTATTTAGATTAAATTAGCTATCTATAAAAAGTTTCTTGGTCTGAGATGGTATCACCACCTACAACTATATCTATAAGTGATAACATGTATGTTTTAAAACTTACTTACGTACACTTTTGAAATATGTTTGATATAAAATTAGATATAGATAAGTACTGCATATACTAAAACATAAATCAACTGATGCAAATGAACTAAACATATAATGCCCAAGTCCTAGTTTTATAATTTTTGAAATATTTTATTTTATTTATATTTTTGAGCACATAAAACTAAAAAAAAAATACTAATGAATTATTCTCACAAGAGGCTTAAAATAAATAGGTATTATGTTAAACATGAAAAGGGTGACCTCTCATGAATGGAAAGTTTCATCCCACCATGCAGGTTTTATATCATCGAGATCATACCAATTTAATGCATTATCAAGGTCAAATTAATCCATGTAATCATGATCATAACAAAACATCAAATTCTTAGGTTGTGTCTAAGATTATGATGTCATTTTGTTCATATTTTGTATTTGTATATAAATAAATAACTACACCATACTTTGGTTTTGATTTTTATAATTTCTCTTTTGCAATATCTATTGTGTCATGTGCCTCTATTGATATTCCATTAGATGCATTTGCTTGAATATTAACTAAAGATATTCTTTTCTTGCTCTACAAAAGTTTCATTTTTTGAAATGGAAATGACCTTGCCATCATGATAAAATGAACTTCAACCTTTGTTTGTATCCATCATTGATCTTATTTATTTTAACCATGATCCTCCAAGCATAACATTTTATGCACTTGGATTTGAAATAATGTGAAAATTAAGATGACGCACTTTTGAAGTAAATAAAACTCTTAATGTAATTGATCCCAAAAATGTTGTAGATGCATTAATTTGATTAAAGTGTTGAATATTATATCCAAGAGATATAATAAATGACATTGAACAAAAATTTGTTTCATTATAGTCCATAACCTTGACATTGGTAAATTTTTTGCCATCTATGTGAGTAGTGAGAGTGAAAGATTCTTGATATGAGGAAAGACTTATAATTTACACCTTTGGAACCATACTCATAGCATTAGAATTTTCAATAATTTCTATATTTTTAACTTATTTTATTAAAAATCCTTTATTAAAGATACTTTCTTGCTCAGGTTGAACTTGTTTTTGTAACTTATATTCTTGCTTGTTTTGTAACATTGTCTTTATGATACATTCTTTTTATAATTGATCTTCTTCATTACATGCCTTTTTTAATATTGCTTAATCTAATTGTGAAATTTGAAATTTTATTGCATTAAATTATCCTTTTGTATCCACACTTCCTCTTTTTGTGCTTTTTGCACTTGTGCTTTAGGAGATGTAATCATAGTGTGAGTGGGTTTCTTGATTGATGTATCTATAATATGATCACTTCTATCGATGATATTTTGTATTTTGTTCTACAAAGCCAAACATCTATTTGTGTCATGCCAATGAAATTTATGATATGAACAATAGTATTTTGATATTCTTAAAAGATGTATAGGATGTAGTGTGATCAACTTGTTATGAATCATTTCTCTTATAATCTCACTTGAACTCTTATTATCTTTTTATATACTTTTTGAAGCATTAGTTATAAATGTATTTTGTTTTATCTTCCAATCTCAATATGAAGTTGTAGACACTAAAATTTAATCTATAAATGATTCACAAATGTTTGTTCTCAACAACTTTTAATTGTTTGGCCAATTATCCATTCCAATAATATGCAATCTCTAGGAAAGCCTTAAAAGTCCTTAAATTGATAAGACCGTCTTCTAAACTTCCCTATTTTATCTTTATTCATCCCTATTAAACATAAAATTTATTTTCACTCTAATTTTGGGAGAATATGTTAATTTTTTACAAGTGTGCACTAGGTAAATAGGGGCGCACTATGCACCTGTAAAGTAGTACAAACTTGTCTCTCACACTTTAACAATTATCTTTTCAAAATGAAACATTTCCTAATAGATTTTGTGCACATTTCAATAGGTTAGTTATCAAAAATATTTGAAATATCCCTCTATAAAATCACATTAAGAATCATACCTGATCCTACCTAACTCTCACTGATAAAGGCATCTCTTTTACGATTTCAAAAGCAAAATCCTTTAATTAAAGACTTCTATTGCAATTTTGCTATAAGTTTATCATCCTTGTCCAAATTTAAAATTATTTTATTACAAGTTGAGTGAATCCTTTTGTCAATCATTCTAATAAATTTTTATAGTTAAATTCATATGATCTTCCTTAAATGGAGAACTATATTAGCCTAAGACCTTTTCGGCTATGTAGGTAGCACTCAATCAACAATGGATTTTATAAGGAAAATCTCACATTTGATCTTTTTTATGTGTTTGTGCATGACTAGAGTTATGATTTTAAAAGTATTTTGCACATAAAATTGAGCTCTAAACATAAACTTATCACATTTAGCCATAGGTGAACAAACTTAGATTTTTAGATCTAACACACAGACTAACAAGACAAATTCACAACAGAGGACAATGACACAGTGTGTTGTTGTCTCCCTCCCATGGATTTGTCTCAAAAGATAATAAGCCACTATTTCTTGATGCATATGTGTTTTAAAGTTTTATAATATAGTAACAAATTTGATAAATTTAACACAGTTAGAAATAAAATCAATTTTAAGGATAATTCTCTAACACTAATCCTCGCTTCTATTTTTAGCTATCTATAACTTATACAAATTTTGTAGATCTTTTTATTTAATATATTTTGTCTTATATATTATCCTATATAATAGTTTAATAGTTTACATTTATAATTAGATTTAATTTTAGTTCATAATTAATTCTAGAGTAAACATTTTTGTGAACCTGCTATAGTTAGAACACTATTTATTACTTGTTGATTTTTGGTTTAGGGTTTCAATTTAATTTTTTAATTTCCTCACACTAAAATAATATATTCCTTGAACTTGGATATTGTTATTAACATAATGATTCAAATTTTTTGACATTGGAGTAATCTAACACTGAAAAATTATCTTATCACCTCGGATAAATACTGACAAAAAGGCTCTTTCTTTTGATTCTGGGTTGAATTTTGTTGTTTTATTATTGAAAAATATTTTCCCCTTCTTATAATTTATGTTTATTTGTATTTTATTGTTTTACAAACTATATTCTCATAGTTTTGAAATTACTTATCTACTATTTTGAATGGATATATACTGTTCTTTTTACAAACATTGTGATGTGAAGGGTTTTACTTCAAGACTCATAGACATAGTGCAGAGCTAAGCATGGACTTTAGTTTCTTGTGATTCACAATATATAAGAAATTCATAGGATCCCTTGTTTACACCAATAGGAATATTATTTTATCCATTTGATTTATGAGGTACCTGAAAGAAGAGTATCACCCATGGAAGTTACTCTCAACTTACCCTCAACACTGAGGTTAATAGGTGACAAGCATGGTTATACCTATGTAGTTAGTGCTATGAACTATTGGTCCAACACTAATCAATGAATGATCAAGTATATCTAAGAGCCTACAAATCATTCAAACTATTACCTGGAAAATCCTTTATCCTTAATTTTTGCTTGCATTATCCTCTTCGCTAGTAGCTTTACTTGATTTATCTTTTATTCATAATAATTCATTATATTACTTTGTATTATATTGTATGTCTCAAATACGTAGTGCTAGATTAAGTGGTAACTATTTTTCATATGCGGAGTTTTCTTTGGTTTCTTCTACAATGACAAGTCATGATGAAAATAAAGTTTACATTGAAATAAATATTGATAATATTGAAGAAGAATATGATAATGAACTAAAAAAATAAAATGAAATAATTATCTAAATTTCATCAAGGTCTCTAACAATTCCATCATGAGGTAAATAAAATCATTAGCATGCTTCTTGAATCTAAAGTTGAGCATCAACAAAATGTATCCTCCTCACCCTCTCAACCTTTACCCTTTCGTGTTCTAAAGACCACCATTCCTAATGTTATTACTTATACCATTGAACCTATCCATATTTATGCACCCTTATTCACTTCTACCAATTTATCTCTTCACTTGGGAACATATCTTGCTTTCCCTTAGTTATCCATGCATATGCCTAGTCATGCTACCTACATTAATTCCATTACTATAACCAATGCTTCCCTTGAGAAAACCCTTATTCTCTTGCAAGTCAAGCTAGTTAATATCAAACAAAACATTTCTCATGTTATCCCTTCATTATATTCTTTCACCTTATTATATAACCCTTTATCTCCTAAAATTATATATTATCCTCTCCAAAATGGCCTTGTGGATCCTAAGTGTCTTGTTTATGAAGGAAAAAGTGATCATGAACAAATTATGTGCCTTCCATGTAACTTTTATGAATTATGTAGAAAAAGTGATCATGCTCTTATATGATTGTATGATCTTCCTCTCCAGTGAATTACAACTTTTTGTCCTTTGGAAAATTAGTTTTTGTCAAGTTTTTCTATCAATATCAGTGAAAGGTTATCCTATTCTCACATTGCAAAGATTAAACAAGGCCCAAATGAGATACTTAGTGAGTATGTTCTAAGATACAAGGCTATGCTTACCAAAATAAAAAATAAAATAGTTGATAATGAGCTTTAAGATATTTTTACTCAAAGATTGATTACTCATCTTCAATAGTCTATCATGTTTGATAAATTCAAATCCTTTGATGAATTATGCCATATAATTAAGGAACATGAGGTCAAATTGATTATATTTAATAAGCTAAAATATAACTCCAATGTTCCTTATACTTTAATTATCAAGTTTCAAGGAAAACATAATTATAAGAGTAAAGAAGTTTCAAGGAAAGTATGATTATAAGAGTAAAGCTAATGAAAGTAAAAAAGAGGCTAAAGTTATAGTTAATGTTATATCACAACCACCACATAATTTTCAACTATAAAATCCACCAAAGAAACAGTTCTTGAGGCTACTTTAACCTCCTCATGTGCTAATATAAAATCCCCTTGAGTAACATGTTATTACACTTCCTCCACCATTAGAAATAGATCTATCTAGACCTCAATCTAAAAGCTTTGATGGAAATACACTTTTTGATTACCATAGATGTGTTGGGCACTCCACTAATAGATGTATGAAGCTCAAATGCATAATTTAAGAAATCATTAATGAAAACATTATTGAAATTTGTATGCCTAATGAAGAGGATAATCACAATCAAATGAAAATACAAATCTTAAAATGTATAAAGAGCCTTTTCCCAGTCATGAAGCACAAGACAACATGTAAAATTATAAAATTCATTATGCATATATTTTTCATCCTCCTCCTTATTCATATGGATGTCCATTTGATCACATCATTGGTAGAATTAAGAGCAAGCTAGCACCACCCCCATTTATTACATTTGATGATTCTAGTAGACATGCATTATTCATTAGAGTATATGTTGTCATATAACCATTCTATAGTGTTATGATATACAATGGATCAAGTGAAAATGAGTGCATTGTAACACTTATACATTATCTTGGTTATAAAGAGCAAGATATACATCATACATCTAGAGTTGTGAAAGAATTTGATGGTCATATATGAAATACTCTTGGGCATATCATATTATCTTTTCAAGTGGGACATCTCATATTTCCCACTTCTTTATTAGTATTACCAAACATATGTGTGTTTGATATGTTATTTGGGAGACCTTGGTTATAGAAAATTAGAGAAGTTCCTTCTAGATTTAATAAAAGTCCAAAGTATATTCATGATAATCAAGTGGTTAAAATTCTAGGTATTCAATATGAATATACTATGGATCTAATGGTACCCATTCCTATTCCATAATAGTTGGTTGGCATAATTATTGAGCAAATTTGTAATGAGTTAGTTTAACAAATATTCAAGATCATGATTTACATTCAAAGAGGCATATTCCAAGATCAGTTTTTGTACCTACTTATGAGCATGAGCATATTGTAGTTTCTTCACATAGTTATAAGCATGAAGATATTTCAATTTATCCATCTATTTTTTATCATAATATCACATGAGCATGATCACTTGGATAAAAAAATTAATATATCTACTCCTAAGCATAACGTGGCACATAACACAAGGTATTTATTTAATCCAATATCCATGCTATTTAGAAGGTTGCTACATGAGTACAGGTGGTTACATCATGTCCTTCCATTCATGGGGATATAGGTTTAGATAGTTATAAGAGCATTGATTCAAAAACTTCTACATTTTGCACTTTTTCTCTTGTGTAAGAGGTTTCTCTTTATTATCAAGGATTTAAATACACATATGAACATAATATTGATGAGATGATTGGTTAGACACATGTTATTTTCCCCCACCCTCATGTTTGGGCTAATGACCATAGCTTCGTTGAAAGTACCTACTTGTACATAACTTCTTTGATCTTTATTTTTGTTGCTTACTCTTCTACACCTATTTTTTTTCATTATAACCCTTGGATTTATTTTTCATTTTGGGGCATTTTCTAGTTTGTCTTTTTCAACCCAATTCAAACAATCTAAGACAATTATCTTACCAATATTTTAATGCACATCATTCATGATAATTCAATTGCTTGTCCTTGTATATATAAAAATGATTTAGCTATCATTTATATATTCATGCTCACATATATCTACTTTCACATGAGATTATATGGCACATTTTCCATTCATGCCACATATACACCTAAATTAGGGGCACTTCACTTGCCTTATTCATTTCCATGCTTTGCTTTAACATCTTGTTGAGGGTTTTTTGAATCACCCTCTCCTTCCATTTTAAAACTTTGTTGTTTATCTTATTTTTCAAGGCTTTTCCCAACTTAACACTTAAGCATACTTTACTTTCTAACTATTTCAAAATATAAAAAATATTAATATATTCTAAAAATTACAAAAAAATCTAAATATTTGCAAAACTTTAAAAACCTAGACCTATAAGAGCATTTTAATGTTGTTAGACTACATTTTTTCATATGCCATCTATCTTTATGTTCAATACATAGCATATTTCATTACCATTCCATTACATAATTCTTCTTTAAAGGTATCTAAGGGTGCAATAGGACACATTTATATAAAAACATGAAAAAGTCATACATATAAGAAATAGTCATGATCATAAAATCATGTATACAGTCAATTAAGACAAAATTGCACCAGTCAGACAACAATGCATTATGCACATGTTCTATACTAAAAATCTATCCCTATGAATTTTAAATGTTTATTTCCAGTTATAACACAATCATAGGGACCTATACAAATTTTGATCACAAAGCAGAACACATTCATATATCAGTCAAATTTCAAGTTTAAGATATATTTTTACAAGGTTTCAATGTTAATCGAGCCTTTTACCTAACAAATTTATTTAGTTTGGGACATCTCATCTCTCTACATGGGATATTTTATAGGCTTTATCTATCCATACTCTCTTTTCCATGTTGAACAATAATGAAAACAAGTGTCTTGTTCTTCAATTTATACTTTAAATGTTCCATGATGAGTATGATATTAACAAGTGTCTTGTTCTTCAATTTATACTTTAAATGTTCCATGATGAGTATGATATTTACTAAACATTAGACATAGACACATGATTAAAATATGCTAGTTTTAGTTTATCTATGCTTATTTCATATGCATCTTTCATTACATAATATGCTTTAACCTGATTTATTTTTGTATGTGGCCCTTAGCCTTGTGTAAGATCACTATTCACCCTCTTGCCTATATGGCATAATCATGCCATGTGTGTGTCGCCCTTAGCCTTATATATTTGTATAATATTCACATGTCCCTTTTATTTAGTCTTTGGGTTTTATGTATGATAATTATGAAATATTTATAAATTTATGTGATATTTTACATGTCCCTTGTATGTGGCATTTGTGCATTATTGTATGTCATTATGTGACTTTGCTTACATGATAATTACTTCATATTATGGTACCATGATGCCTACCATGAACTATTGAGAATTATTTTCATTGATGTCAAGGTTGATTTCATTTTATGTCAAGGAGGTGAATCTAGTAAAGATGCTTGGTGAGTGGTCTATGAGATACATGCTTGTGTGCTTGATATGACAAGGAAGTCATATGATAAGAGAGAATTTGAAGGCAACCTAATGTCTCTTTATTGAGAGATAATTTAAAGGCAACCTAATTATTATTTTTTTGATTAATTTCAAGGTCCAAGTCAAGTTAGTATTAAATCATGTTTAATTACTATTCCTTGAGTATAAGGTGTCTTGAGAAGCCTAGTTATAATAAGCATAGTCATATCATGAGCATATACATGGTGAGAATGAAGAGGTATGTACAAAGATATGACATTGTTTGAGGAGAATGTAAGGCATGTTAATAAGGTATATAATCATCAATGAGTGTTTCAAGGTCAGTTTTCCAAGTTTCAAAGTGCTTGAGAAGCCTAGTCATGGCACTAGTCATGATATGTAAAGACTTAGTAAGAAGGTTTGAGCATGGTGACCTAGTGAGAAGGATGCACAAAGGCATAAAAGAATATATAAGGTTTATTTAGCATGAATTTTAATCATTAGATCACTCAAGAGAGTTTCAAGGTGAGTCTATATGTGTAAGACCTTAAGTCCAAGTCTATAACTAGACTAGTTCTAAACCCTGCCTGACCTAATGAGGTGTCACGAGGTGGTGTCAAGACATATTAAGGATGTATGGATATGTATGAGACTTAAATAAGTTTCTTGAGTTTGAAAATGAGGTGGAGAGGTAATTTAAATAGGTTTTAAGGTAATCTTTTAGGCCTAATATGGTTTGCAGGTTAAGGTCTAAGAGAGCAAAAAAGAGAGAATATGGCCTAATGGGGTATCAAGATTAGTTTCCAAGGCAAGTGTGAGTCTATGAGAATGGACATAGGTATGATATATTTTTTCAATCACATTAAATTTTTTTGAGGTCATGGTTTTCAAGATAATGCATGAAAAGTGGTTTTGAGGTCTCTTGAGTGCACATAATGAAGGGTTCTCAACCCGAAAAGGACTTTCAAGTGTTCATTAGCATGGGTAACCTCTACATGGGAACTTTAAAGTTTAATTATAGATGGGTAAGGGTCATATATAATATCTCTAAGCATTTTTTTTAAATGAGAGATAGTTGTTAATGAATAATCGTTAACACCAAAAATAGTGTTAACCCTCTCTAAAACCCTAACAATGACTTGATGTGAAAGATATTGTTCCAAAGTGATAATAATGTATTGGTATGGATATTTAAGTTATTTTAGGTTGTATTCAACTCTCCTAGGCATCTCCAAGTATGATTTAGTCTTTAGATTAGTGAGTGGACCTTATAAGAAAGGCCTTATTTCTCATAAATTTGTTATAGCAAAAAGAATTGACCAAGTCAAGGTATCAAAATCATTGGATGGATAAGTTTTAGAATTTTATTTTATGTCCATGGTGGTTTATATATATTTTATATCCCTCAGGTTTTCTAAACTTTTCATCCAAGTTAACCAGTCATTAACAGACCTAATGATGGAAATAGTGAATAATACAGACAATAATGAGAAGGCAATTAGGGATGTGATATAAGGGAATAGAGATGAATCCAACTACATGGATAAATCTTTAAATACTTTTACGACATTTTATTTTTGGATAGAAGTTTTGGATAGTATTGTATATAGTAAAAATTTGCTCACAAGTTGACTTGTCTAGCTCAGTGAGGTCTGTGTACAGTGAGGTCATGAGATTGGTCTGCAAGACCAATATTACCATTTGACCATGGTATATTTATATCTAATAGTTACTTAATGATCTCATAATATCATATAAATTCATTTGGAGCCTCTATAAATGGTCATACAAGTGATTGAAGGTCATTGTCACCATGACTATGCTTCAAGGCAAATTGACAGTTCTAGGTAAGCAAGTTACAATGATGAGTTTGAGGCTATATGCAATGAGTTGAAGTTTATAATACACATGATGTTGTTTTTTTTGACATGTATGTTCTATAAAAAAAATTATAAGGTTTTAGAGTTGGTTAATGTGATTGAAATATTTAAGCCAAAAGGGGTTGATTGGTTCAAGTTTGACTATGTGTACTGAAAACAACAAATTGGTCTATAAGACTAATAATTTCCAATAGAGATTATGATATTTTTTTTGGAGATTATTATAATAATTTTTTATGATAAATTTCATGCATTATAATTCATTTAGTGTGTAGCTTTAGGTGTCATAAGTTCAAGTTTCCATGATTATGTTTTGAGGTTAGTTGGTAGTTTAGAGTGAGCATTTTGAAAAAAAGAGTTTGAGCATGTATACCCTAAGTTGAAGTATATAATAAAGTTTGTGATGACCCTAAGGTCATGAGGTTTCTGAATATGTGATTTATTTCCATGGTTGTTGAGATAATTAGTGTTTTATCTTCATTATTTCAAGACAGACTTTTTGAGTATGCAGGCTTAATTGGGAACAGTGTTAATGGTGTGCTTCAAGTGGTGGTTAAAGATACAAAAGTTATGGAGCATATATGAGATTATAAATGGTATATTTTAGTGTAATATTATATGTTACTATTGTTTTATGTGTTTTAATGTGTTCCAAGGAAGGCAAACTGTAATGTATCCTAAAGTAGACCTAATGGAATTAGGTCTCCATGAGAGCTAAAGATGAGATGAGGCCTAATTGAGGCATGTAAAACCTAAATGGAAATCAAATCACATTTTATTCATGTTTATAATATGTCCTAATATATATTCCATGGCCTAACTATGAGGTTAAGGGTGTTTTTCTGACTAAGAAGTATATGAGCAAGAGACTTGTATGTATACAAGGCAATTTTAGGGTTATTTGTGTGTGTGAAGAGAGTAAGTGAAAAATAACATATTATAGAGTAAAATGAGGTATTTTATACCATCATAAGATTATATTGGATTTATATAGGTTATATATATGAGGATCGATATCATATGACCTAATCAAGTCAAGAAGAGGGCTAGTTGAGTGAAGAAGGCTAGATGCCAGTTTAAGAGGGATAGAAGTGTGAAAAGAGATAAAAAATGATATCATAATATATTATATAAAAAATAAGGGGTTATAAATGTGATCAAAGGTTTCAAGTTACTGATTTAGTGTTGATTCATCTAGGGGGTTGGTGTCTTCTTGCAAGTGGGTGTTTGATAAAGCCTAATTGAGTTGGTGCTTAGCTAGTTGGGGTTGGTGCTCCATGTGAAGTGGGTGCTTCACTAAATTTGGTGTTTGTCATGTATGAATATATTCCATTTACATATACTAGTGGGTTTTATTACCCTTTAGGTTTTCCCACATATGTGATGTGTTCACATGTTTCATGTTTATATAGATAGGTGCTTATGCTTATTAGATGTATGGGTTTGATTAAAGAGTTCATGATTGTTTAAGTGAAACTAAAAAGAAAGGCTTTTGAAGACTGATTCACCCTAACCCCCCTCTTATAATTTTTCTTCCAATATTTGGTATCATATCTTGGTCCTTTAAAGTAGGTCTAAAATCCTAAAGGGGATCCTAGAAACAAGGATGGCTAGTCAACAAGCTCAAGGTGGTTTCTCTACCAATAAGGTTATGTTATTCAATGGACATAATTATGCATTTTTGAACATTAGGATGAAAATATATTTTATGTATCAAGGTCATGATATTTGGCATTCAGTTGTGTATGTATATAGTGATCCTCCTATTCCACCAATAGATGCAGTAGGTAAGAAGGCTAGTGAAAATAACTCTAAGGAAATGAATGCCATTCTTTGTGGCCTATCAAAGGTAGAGCTTGTAAAGGTGATACATTATGTAACATATAAATATATATGGTAAAAATTGAAAAATATCTATGAAAAAGACACCAAGGTAAAGATGGCCAAGTTATAGACCCATCAAAGATAGTTTGAAAGTCTGAAGATGAAACAATTGCATCTTATCTATTAAAGGTTGATAAAGTTGTTAATGTCATTAGAGGATTAGGATAAGAAGTGAAATAATCTATAGTTTTTCAAAATATATTGAGATAACTAACTCCTAAGTTTAATTATAAGGTATCTATAGTAGAAGAGATGCAAGATTTGGACAAGTTAGAGATGGATGGGCTTCATGGCATCGTGACTACCTATAAGATGAGAACAAATGAAGGAAGACCTCCCAAGAAGGAAGCAACTTTCAAAGTTAAGAATAAATCAAAATCCAAGAATTTCAAAGATGAGGAATGTTTAGATGTTGATGATGATCAATTGATAGCCATGTTTGCAATGAAATTGAGGTTTGGATCTAGTAAGTATAAGGGTAATTTGCCTTTCAAATGTTTCAACTATGGTAAGATTGTCACTTTGCATCTAAGTGTCTTGACAAGGATAAAATTAAGCATGATGAATAATATGATGAACATCACGGAGATGGTAAGAAGGTCTATAATCCTGATAAGAACAAGAAATATTTTAGGAATTATAAAGTTAGGAAAGGCTCATTCAATAATAAGAGAATTTTTTACACCAAAGAAGATAATAACTAATCTGATGTAAGTGACACAAGTACATTTGATAGTGATGATGGTATTAATGAACTTTAACATGAAAATAATGAAACCTTATTCATGGCCATAGAATTAGACAATGAGGGTTGTTCAAATGGGAAAGGCCTTATGGTTGATGCAGAAACAAATAAAGAAGAAGCTGAAGTAAATCTTAAGGCGAAATTGGTGAGTGTTGTAGAGGAGTTGAATGTTCAAAGAAGAAAGAATCACAATCTAATATCATTAGTTAAGGACTATGAAGATCATATTGGATTTTTTTAGGAGATACTGAGTAATACTTCCAAGAAGTATGATGAGATCATCAATTAGATTGAATCATATATGGAGATAGTCAATGCAAACCTAAAATCTAAAGAGGAAGAATGCATCAGCTATGAAATTGAAGTGGAATACTTGAAAGATGAGTTGGATCAAGTCTCTAGCAAGGTGAAGACCTTTTTGAATTTTGAAAAGAGCACAAACGCTAGATGATATCTTGAGTAGTAAAAAATTTGAAAGTGATAAGATAAGACTTGGTTTCAAAGAAGACCAAAAGGAGGTAGCTCAAGTCAAGGATAAGGATATTTCAGCTAAGAAATTCAACATAAAGAAACCAATTATACAACCTAATGCTATGAGTTATGTTAATTCCTTCAATGGTTACTGTTTTGTATGTAGTCAGTTTGGTCATAATAGAGCAAGAGAGTGTAGAAGACTCTCCAAGAATGAGTACTCATATGACTATGAAAGGATGCATAGTTCACATCAATCAAATGGTATGTATAAGGTGGTTTGATATAGTTTTCATAATGTAGTACACATTGCAATATTATGTCCTAATAGAGTTAGAAGTTCATAAAGTCAAAACAAGAGGTTTAAAAGCTCCTAGAGTGCAAGACAGAAGGCAAATGAATGTGTGAAAACTAAATATAGCAAAGGTAAGTCATGATCAATATATAAGCTCAAATGGATTATTTTTTTGGTATAACATACTTTACATGATAAAATAATTCAATAATGTTCATTATCATCTCAAATTATTGATCTCATAGATGATGAAAAGGTCAGGCCTAAGGTGCAAATCAAGCCTAACAGAATCTTGAAAGATATTCAGTCTTGTGAGAGCATGGAGATCTAAGAATCTCATGATTTTGGGTTTTTATATTTCATTATGAAAGGAGTTACTCCATTATGCTTCATAGAGACACTATTTAGTTAGTAAAAGCATGGTGGATGCATGGTTTGAGGGGGAGCTATTCAAGTTGTTGACTGAGCTTGTTTTGTGTTGAGAAGTGGTCTTGTAATCTGAATTCATTTGAAGGAGGTATGCATGGCATAAGGGGGAACATTTTCCTAAAATTATTCATATTATATGTGATGATATTTTTTTGTAAGAAGGTGTGATTATATATTTTTTAGTGTGTATGACCCTTTGTCATTATGCCAAAGGGGGAGAAAGTTCAAGAAGGGAGTTTGATCAAATTAGGAGAGATGAGAGTGATCAGATTGGATAATATTTTTCCATCAATGAAAAATGGGCATTTTTTTGAGAATTTTTATCATTTATGTCAAGGTTGATGTCATTTGATGTCATTGATGTCAAGGAGCATCTGGTGAAGATGTTTGGTGAGTGGTCTGTGAGATATGTGTTTGTGAGCTTAATGTGACAAGGAGATAATGTCTCTTTATTGAGAGATAATTTTAAAGAAACCTAATTATTATTATATTGATTTATCTCAAGGTTTATTTAAAGTGAGCATTAAATCATATTTAAGTACTAGTCCTTGAGTACAAGGTGTCTTGAGAAGCCTAGTCATATCATAAGCATGTGCATGGTGAGCATCAAGAGGTATGTATAGAGATATTAAATTATTTTAATATCATTTAAGTCATTTTAATAATGTTTATAAGCATAAATAATTATTTTAAGGTCATTTTTCCAAGTTTCAAAGTGCTTGAGAAGCCTAATCATGGCACTAGTCATGATATGTAAAGACCTAGTGAAAAGGTTTGAGCATGATGACCTAGTGATATGGATGAATATAGGCATAAGAGTATATATAATTTTTATTTATCATGAATTTTATTCATTGGATCACCCAAGAAATTTTTAAGGTGAGTTTACAGGGGTAAGAATTTAAGTCCAAGTCTGCAACTAGACTAGTTCTAAACCCTGCCTAACCTGATGAGGTGTCATGAGGTGGTGTCAAGGAATACAAAGGATATATGTATATTATAAGAATATGATAGGTTGGTTTAGTTATATAATGAGGTGTAAATTTCATGGAAATAATATTGAAGGTCAGTGTTTATGCCTAATATGGTTTGTAGGTCAAGGTCTAAGAGAGCAAAGAGAGAGAGTATGGCCTAATGGGGTATCAAGATCAGTTTCCAAGGCAAGTGTTAGTATTTGAGAATTTTATAAGGTATTATATGTTTTTTAAATCATTTTCACAAGTTTTTATATCATGGTTTTCAATAGAAGGCATGACAAGTGGTTTTGAGGTCTTTTGAGTGCATAAAATGAAGGGTTCTCAACCCAAGAAGGACTTTTAGATGTTCATTGGCATGTGTAACCTCTACATGGTAACCTGAGATATTAAAGATAAATTTTTAAGGGTAATATATAATATATCTATGAATTTTTTTTTAAAAATGAGTGGTAATCCTTTATGAACAATTGTTAACACTAGAAACAGTGTTAACCCTCACTAAAACACTAATAATGACCCGATGTGAAAGATATTATTTTAAAGTCCTTAGAATGGATTGGTATGGATATTTAAGTGATTTTATGTTTTATTAAACTCTTCCAAGAATATTTAGATGTAATATTTAGATGTGACTAAGTCTTCAGATGAGAGAGTGGAACCTATAATAAAGACCTTGTTTCTAGGAGATTTGCTCTAGCAAATAGAGTTGACCAAGTCAAAGTATGTAAATCATTAGATGGATAAGGTTTATACTTTTATTTTATGTCCATGTTGGTTTATGGATATTTTATATCCCTTATGTGTTCGAAACTGATCATCCAAGTTGACCAATCTCTAACAAACCTAATGATGGAAACAGTGAGAAATCCAAATAGTAGTGAAAAGGTGATTAAGGATGTGCTATCATGGAATAGGGATGAATCCAAGTGCATGGATACATTTTTTTAATAATTTTAAGACATGTTAATGTTGGATAATTTTTTTATATATCATCGTATATAACCCAAAAAAATTGACAAGTTGACTTGTCTAGTTTAATGAGGTTTGTGTACAGTGAGGTCATGAGATTGGTCTACAAGACCAATATTTCTAATTGACCATGGTATATTTATATTTTATAGTTTCATAATGATATCATAATATCATATAAATTCATTTATATTCTATTTAAATTTTCATATAAGTGATTGAAGGCCATTATCACCATGACTATGCTTCAAGGCAAATTGATAGTTCTAGGTAAGCAAGTTACAATGATGATTTTAAGGCTATATGACCTGAGTTGAAGTTTATAATACAAATGATGTTTTTTTTTTGGACATGTATGTTCTACCCATGCTTTTTATAATGTTTTAGATTCATTTAAAGTGATTGAAATTTTGAAGCCAAAAGGGGTTGACTGGTTCAAGTTTCACTTTGTGTACTGAAGACAACAAATTGGTCTTCAAGACCAATAATTGCCAATAGATTTTATGATATTTTTATTTAATTTTATTATAAAATGTTTTATTATAATTTTCATGTATTATAATTCCTCAATTTTTTTTAGGTGTCAAAAATTCAAGTTTAAATGATTGTGTTTTGAGGCTAGTTGGTAGTTCAAAGTGAACATTTTGCAGAGAAGAGTTTGATCCTATGTACCTTGAGTTGAAGTATATGATGACCATGAGGTTATGATGTTTCTAAATCTTTGATTTATTTCCATGGTTTCTTATCTAATTGGTTTTTTATCTTCAATATTTCAAGATAGATTTTTTGAGTATGCACAAACCTAATTGTGAACAGTGCTAATGGTGTGCTTCAAGTGGTGGTTAAAGCTAAAAATGTTATGGAGCCTAGATGATCTTAACATGAGTATATTTTATTTTCATATTATATTTTATTATTTTTTGAGGTGTTTGAATGTGTTCCAATGAAGTCAAAGTGTAACATGTCCTAAAGTAGACCTAATGGAATTAGGTCTCCATGAGACCTAAAGATGAGATGAGGCCTAATTAAGGCATGTCAAACCTAAAGGGAACTCAAATCATGTTTTATTAATTTATATGAGATATAATGATATATATTACATGGACAACATAATATTTTAAGGGTGTTTGTCTGACTAAGAAGTATATGAGCAAGAGACTTGTACATATACAAGGTAGTTTTAGGCCTATTTATGTGTATGAAGAGAGTAAATGAATAAAATAACATATTTCATAGTAGAAGGAGGTCTTGTAGACCATCAAAGGAGTGTAGGGTTTTTTTTATGAATATTGATATAGGTTCTAGATATGAAGATCAATATCATATGACTTAATCAAGTCAAGAAGAGGGCTAGTTGAGCGAAGAAGGCTAGAGGCCAGTTTGAGAGGGATAGAAGTGTGTGAAGAGATAAAGAAGGAGATAATAATATTTTGTATGAGAAACAAGGGTTTATTAAGGTGATCAAAGGTTTTAGGTGATAGATTTAGTGCTGAGTCATCTAAGGGGTTGGTGCCTTCTTATAAGTGGGTGCTTGTTAAAGCCTAGCGGAGTTGATGCTTAGCTTGTTGGGGTTGGTGCTCCATGTGAAGTGGTTGATTCACTAAATTTGGTGTTTATATTATAAAACTATATTCCATTTTCATATACCAGTGATTTGTCTTCTCATTGAGGTTTTCCCACATATGTGATGTGTTCATGTGTTTCATGCTTAAATAGATAGGTGCTTATGCTTGCTAGATATATGTACTTGATTGAATAGTTCATGATTGTTAAGTGAAACTCAAAAGAAAGGTTTTTTAAGATTTATTCACCACCCCCACCCCCCCCCCCCCCCCCCTTAGTCATTTTAATTCCAACATGAAATATTAAGTATATATTACATAAATCTATGGTTCTATGATCCATATCATGTACATACTACTTATGTGATTTAATGTTTTATCTATTCCATAAAATGTTTACAATGCATATATAAGACTTGCAAGTTCTTTACATGCTCCACACACTACTTCAATGCAATCTTCCAATTACATTATGCAATGTACTATAAATACTTTTCATATGCTTTGATGTTACATCTTTATGATTCTAATACAATTCAAATATTCAAATGATATTACATGATTACATCTTTCACAAATGCTCTCACTTTTTATTTTGAGACTAGTGATTTATAGGAAAAATTTGATTATCTCAAAAAGGGGGCATCACAATGGGATTATCTCCAAGATTTAACAAGCAATACATTATGGATTTGACAACTCAATATGACAAAAATAGAATTTTTAGATTATGGGGGCATGTGGCTTGTTTATGCACTCCACTCTTATAGCTACTCAAGTGAAAATACACTTGTGTAAATATAGTTATAATATTTCAAAAAAAATTAAAAAAATAAAATTATCACTCTACATAATATATGGGACATGATTTGCATTCATGTCCAAGCTACTACTCTACAAATTTCATTTATCTCTTTTTTCAAGTTTTAAAGTTTTAAGAATTCATAGTTTAAATCTAAATTCATCTATAACCATCTGATTCATATTTCACAAGTGGACCATGTTTGAGCTTAGCTAAGCTCCACATCTTGGTTTTACTTTAGCAAGCAATGTATTGGTTCCTGCCTCTTCTTTTCAATTCAGCAGATGAGCCACATTTGAACTTAGTGATGCTTCATGTCTTGGTTGCACTTTAGTGAACCACTTTATTGGTTCCCATATATTAAAGAATTAAAGAGTATTATATGAGGTTTGGAACATATAATATTTCCAATTCAAGCATCTTAATTTATTCTTCAAATTGAGACTTTGTCCCTCTTAATTCACCATAATTTCAACACTTCTCCACATACCTAAACAAGGGAGCATGCACATCTCCATGGCAAAGATAAAGTGTGTATACACACTTAGGTTTTCATTTCCTTTACTCTAATAATTATATGCATCACTAAAAAAAATAGAGGGGGTTAAATGTAGACACAAATATTTAATCAATAAATATTTGATAAATGCTTGTTCTCAACACCTTTACATTGCTTACCCAATTCATCATTTTGATTACCTATAGTCTCTAAGAAAGGTTTCAAAATATTTAAATTATTGATAACATATTTTATAATTATTATTTTATACTTATTCATCCCTATTTAACATACACTTTATTGTCGCTATAGCTTTAGGAGAATTTATTCATTTGGGATAAGTACGCACTAGAAAAACAAGGCGTGTTGTGCACCTATCTAGTAGTGCAAACTTGTCTCCCACACTCTAATAGTTATATTTTTAAAATGAAACATTTTCTAATGGATTTCCCAAGCATTTAAATAGGTCAATTATCATAAATATTTGAAATACCCCCTATAAAAGTACATCAAGGGTCACACTTGAACCTACATATCTCTCACTAACAAAGACATATATGTTGTGATTTTAAAAGCATCTATCTTTTGAGTAAAGACTTATATTGCAATTTTGTTACAACTTTACAATCTTTGGCCAAGTCTAACATTATTTTATTGTAGGTTGAGGGCATCCTTTTTTCAAGCATTCTAATAAAAATTTCTATTTGGATTCATATGATCTTACTTAAAGGGATAACTACATTGGCCTAAGGCCCTTTGGGTTATGTAGGAAGCACTCATTCAACAAGGTTTTTTTAAGGATAGCTTGACCATTCTCACATCCCATATTTTTACCCTTTTTGCATTTGATCTCTTTTATGTTCTTATGTAGGATTAGGGTTTTGATTTTATAGGTATTATGCATGTCAAATTGAGCTCCACACATAAATATATTTCATTTAGTCATAGGCAAAAAAAACCATGTTTTTAGATATAGTACACAGTTTAACAAGATAAAGTCATAGTAGGCAATAATGGTGCACTATATTTTTATCCACCTCCCATGAATTTGTACGAGTAGATAATGGGCCATTATTTTCCTATGCATCTATGTTTACAATTTTTATAATAATTCACAACTTATAGAAAGTTAACATATTCAAAAATAAAAATAATTACAAGGATAATTCTCTAAACCTAACCCTAATTTATATTTTTAGTAATTTAAATTTTTTATAAATTATGTATATCTTTGTATTTAATGTATTTTGTCTTATATATCATCTTAGATCATATTTAATTAGTTTATATTTCTAATTATATTTAATCATAATTCATCATTAATTCTAGAGTAAATAGAAGTCTTGTTAGGCATAAAATTACTAGATGAACATACAAATGCATGATTAACACTTGACATATTATGAATTATTTGGATATGTGAGTTGATTTTCCAATGATCTAATATTTTAACTAAAATAATTGTTTTTCTTTTGTAACTCTTCTATTATCCTTCCCATAGTGACTATTTAATCTTGAAAAACTTTACAAGCATAAAATCTAAGTTTTTGATTGGATATGCATAAAATCACCAT
The DNA here is from genome assembly GCA_037957365.1 of Torreya grandis. NCBI lineage: Eukaryota > Viridiplantae > Streptophyta > Pinopsida > Cupressales > Taxaceae > Torreya > Torreya grandis. The sequence continues at coordinate 7,917,639 of JARHVA010000108.1, forward strand.
AAAGAGGAGATGTGGGAGGTGGATGGGGGTGAGAAATGGAATGTTAGTTACCTTAATTTTTCACTATAGTTTGGGATACCTTACCTATTTGTATATCAATAGCATGGACTTGGTTAAAGGAAAAGTGGTTATCATAAACCTGAAGAGGGATTATAGAAGTTAGCATAGACATAGAAGGTGTATTGTGATTAAGTGCAACCTTAATTTTATTATACATTAATATTCTCCAATTTAATGTATAATTATGAAATATATTCAATATTTATAGCCAAAACCATGTAATTTGAATAATTATTGTTTGAATTAAAAAATACATACCAAAAGTAACCCATATAGCCATTATATGGTGTACACAATAAATAACTGACCACTACAAGAGATATGTTAGGTATTTTTAAAATATAAAGGATGATTTTAATAAAAAATATAAATAAACAAAACCCATAAATTTATTTGATAATAAGTACATGATTCATCCCCTAGGCCAAATTTATTAAAAGTAGTAAATTTTATATCTCATACAATATTTTTGTGAACAAAATAGGTCTATGATTTTATCAATAAGACTAACAAAAACCTATGAATATTTTTGAAATATAATTTCTATGGATCATATATGAGCCAAAAAAAATAAATATAAGCCATAAGCCTAGGAAAGGAAAACCCTAATTAAAAATGAGGGTGAAACCCTAGGGCAAAAAATAAAACATTTGATTTGCACAAAAGACAAATGAAAATAAGAGATTAGATCTAAAACCTAAAAAAAATATAAAATCTTAGAAATAAGGTTGAACCTTAAGAGAAACCTAGGATTTGGCAACACTCAAACAAAAACATGGGTTCACTAGTATGTTTTGTCAAATTTATGATTAAGAGAATTTTAATCTAATTTTGACAAATTGTTGATAAAAATAAAAGTGTACATGATATGTAATAAATTACACAAAATAATTTGGAACTTACTAAATTTATAAATATTCTAAAAATATAAAAATATATATAAAAAAACCTCTTATTTGTAAATCAGATATGCAAGACTGTAAGTGCAACTATGAAACCGACTCTATGACTATTTGAGGTCACTATAAACTAGGAACATGGATCCACATGTGCTTGGGAAAAGGTCATACTTTTTAGATGAGACTAGCATATGTTGGTGTCTATAACACATGCCAACTTTTAGTAGGATTTTATCTCTTTATGAAAATTTGAACATTTGCACCTTTGCCTATTGGTTTTGTGTGTGTGATCAGATATGTGCAATTCATTTTGGAAGTTGATGTATGCCTTCTTATTTACTTGTAACCCTATCTCAATAGATCATGGGGAACAAATTTAATAAATGGTAAAAATGGGTTAGTGGCTAAATTTGTGATTGACATCAACACCCATGTGTTGAGCATTGCCTACATACCAATACTCTGAAGAGGGATAAAACTCCATGTAGTTCTCCCATGCTAAGGTGGTGCATGTTAAAAACTAGTGTAATGTTATATGTCGATGCAAATTTGGTGTGATTAAGTGCTTAAACAATTACTTATGACCTTGTAGGTGTATTCAAATTTATCTTAGGGCTACTAGGGCTGTAAACTCAGAGTTGTGATGAATAAATGATTTCCTCTCAATGTGTAGTTAGATACTCTAGTGATTTTCCATGATACGAGCCTCTAGTGAACAAATGGGTAGAAAATATGGCTTTATAGTGATAATTTTAGAATTCCTTCACATGATATTTTTTAAACATGTAAGATGTCCATTAGGTGAATTTAAATTCAATAAATTAGCCACTAGCTGGTGGGAGTATATGACTGGCAGATTTAGACACTATCGACAGGCAGGATTGTCCTAAAAGAATGGCCTTATCTAAGGAACAAAGACAAATAATCTATAAATATAGATCAGTTAGGGGATAAGCTTAAACTATTTTGAATGAGAAATAAATACATTTAGTGATCAATAGTTTCTTGGAGGAATAGGTCATCCACATAGAAGTGAAGGAATGGTGGTCAAGGACCATAGAATTAGGCATGAGTTAAATGTGTATATGGAGTGGTCATAAGTGCATGATTGTTTTAGAAATAAATATTAATTTATGTTTCTAATGTTTCCTCTTTTGCATTAGCATTCCTATTTTTTTTTTTAAACCAAGTCACTGACTTCAAACTCTCTACTGTGGATTCTTTTACTATATGCCTTTTAAATGTGAATATGATATATTTTGAGATGTTTTGTTGCCTATATGTGTTTATTAGAAAAAAATTATAACTCATGCAAACATTTTTATCTATATTGATCATATGTAATAATCCCTTTGAGGGATACTTGTAAAGATGGAATTTCCAATTCTAATGGAAGCATTGATTTTGTCCCATAGACCAAGGAATATGGAATATCTAGGTGTGAATACTCATGCAATAAGCCCATAGTGCAAAAAATTTATGGTTATTCCAATTACCACCAAATTTAGTAGTTTTCTTGTTCAATATTTTATTCATAGGATTATTTGTCGCTTCTACATGTCCATTTCCCTAAGGGTAATAAGGAGTAAAAAAATCTGTGTTGAATATTATATTTAGTGCAAAACTTTTTGGCAATATTGTTCTTAAAATATGTACCATTTTCTATAATGATAAATGATAAAATCATAAAGGGAGAGATGATATGCATCTTCAAGAATTGACATATGTCCTCTCTTATAGTAGATTATAAGAGTATAGATTCCACCCATTTGGTTAAATATTCAGTAGCTATAATTACAAATTTATACCCTCCTAATGATTCTAGATTTATTTTTCCTCAAAAATCAATCCCCTAAAGTGATAATGGCCAAGGAAAAATTATAGGTTGTAATTTTTTTGAAGGGACATGGTTTAGATTAATGTGCCTTTAGCATTTTTCACATAATTTAACGTATTCATGACATTCATGTTCAATAGTAGACTAATAGTAACTTAGCCAAAGTAATATATATGACATTATTTTTCCACTAAAATATCCACCACATTCACTGTCATGTACATGTTGTATTGCTAACTTAGCCTCTTCAACATTTAGGCATCAGATTAGTCATCTTTCAAATGATCATTTAAAATAATGTCCTCTGATAATAACATATGAAACTGCATCTCTCTATATTTACGCTTGCCATTTCTAGTAAAATTATTTAGTGTCATTGATTTATTAAAAAAATTATGCATATATGAGTAAACCATTATGATATTTTTTCATTACATGTAGTTTCCAAGAGTAATAAAACTACTAGATATGCATCTAAAACCAATGGATTTTGTAAACACCTTATAGTGAATATTGTTTGATCATAATTTATGTCAATCGATATCAAATAAGTTACACTATCTATTGCATCTACATGATGATTATATTTTGGTGGACTATTCTCAAATGAAAAATTATCAAAATGTGCATGTAAACACTATACCATATTTTTTTATAGCATTAACTTTTATTATTATTTTTGGCAAACATCTATAACTTGATTAACAACTAATTATTAATCCCCATATATCTTAATTTATTTTATTTTTAAATCATGGGTAATGTACAATCCCAATATCAATGCCTCATATTATACGATATTATCGGTACATAAAAAACCTAATTTGTATGCAAATGAAATAGGCTCTCCTTGTGTAATAATAATAATTCTTACACTAGCATCTAATGTGCATTTGAATCATTGAAAAATATTTTCCATGTATATTTAGTAATATTATTTGTTGTGAAATCATCCTTAAAAGTATTTATGATTGGTATTATGTCTTGTAATGGGGTGGCAACTAACTAGTCTACAATAATTTAACCTTTTACTCATTTTTGAGATATAATATTTAATTCAAATTCCATGAAAAACATTACCCATTTTTCTATATGTCTTGACAACTGAGGTTTTGATAGGAGAAACTTTAATGAATGAGCCCTGGTAATAATTTGTCTCATTATTAATCACGTAGTGTCAAAAAATTTATGTAACGAATAAAAGAACCAAACATAGTTTTTCCATTGGAGTGTAATTTTGCTCATAATAAACAAGTGTGTGACTAAAACAATATATTGCTTATTATTTGTGATCATCATCATCATACTAAACTAACATAGTGCCAAATGCATGATCTATAGTATAAATGTATAATAAGAGTGATCTATTCAGTATCAAAGGTATGAGAATAGGTGGATTAAACAAATATTATTTAAGTGCCTTGAAACTCTCCTAAAATTTTGAGGTCCCATCAAAATTTGGATATGTTTCAATAATCTTGTAAAGTACCACATTTTATCTACAAATTAAGCTATAAAGCAATGTATCGCTTGAATTTTACCTTGTAAATATCTCAGTTGTTTCAACCCTAGTAGTGGAGGCATATCAATAATAGCTTTGACCTTTTCAAGATCAAATTCAATTCCTTATTGTGATATAATAAAACCTAAAAATTTCCCTGGTGTTACTCCAAAATTGCGCTTTTTTAGATTTAAACATACATTATACTATCATAGCCACTCAAATATATGTATTAAATCAATTTCATGATCTTATCATTGTTTTGATTTTGTAAGTAAATCATCCACATAATCATTTTTTGTCTTGTGAATAAAATCATGAAAAATGTGTCATAGCTTATTGTTATATAACCCCAAGAATATTTAATCCAAAATGCATCACCACATAACAAAAGGTAACTGATCTTTTTTATTGATCTTTAGGAGTGTTTTTTATTCGATTATAACTAGTGAATTCATCCATAAATGATAACATCTCATATCCTACAGTGGAATCCACAATCATATAAATGTTAGGTAGTGGAAAATTAAATCTTTGGAGTCAAATCATCATTTAATTTTACTATTAGGGTTTACTATCGGTACAATGTTAGACATCTACTATGTATAGGCTACAAGTCAAATAAAACCTGCATAGAGTATTCTTTGAATTTCTTCCTTGATTATTAATGCAAATTTTGGATGTATTTTGTGTATTTTATACTTGACTAATTTTGCATTGGGTCAAGTTTTATTTGATGGAATACGACCAAAGGATCAATTCCTAGCATATCAAAATATGCCTAAGAAAATATCTTGAGGAAATTGTGTAAAGCTTGCCTTATTGATTTATACTCATCATTTTAAAGTGCAACAACCAAAAGTATAGTTCTTGGACCTATATCTTTTCCATAATTAAATTCAACTTTCTCTTCAGTTATAAGTTTAGGTCTATCTTCAACATAAGGTGTAGTATGAAGAATATCATAACCATCATATTGAACATAATTTTGTGAAATGTATGCCTCACTAAAATATGCATCAACATTTGTGGAATGAGGAAACTTATTCTTATGATAGAAGGGAGGGAGATCCTCATATGCTCCTAAATATTCTAGTAGAGACTCATCATTAAAAAATTCATCCAATGTTAAAATTTATAATGAGATGGTATCATCAATGAGCTCTAGATATAATAATGATATTGTGGATATATGATTTACTAGTTGTTTAGTTTTTTGAATGGATTTGGAAAAATCTATATGTTTTTTTGTAAATGTGATAGATTAAATTTCATGAATAATTTATATAACCAAGGCCTTGTTTACCTTTTTGAATATATGCCTTAATAGGATGGAGAATGCCCTATGCATGCTTTCCTAGTCCATGTCCTCTATAACCAAAATTTTGTAAATACTTTAATCCAAAATCAAACTGTTCATTATTTGTATTATTAGATGAACATACTTCCTATGTAACTATAGAATTCATGAGAAAACTATGAATAGTAGGTTGTACCATTGTATGAGTAGAAAAAAACATATTAGGGACATAATTATATGTAGATTCAGTTACTTGACAATGCTTAAATGGTTCATGAACCATAGGACATTGTCATATCCCATCCAAGAATGTAGAATAATGGGTTTTGTTGTACTGATTTGTTAAGAAATTTGATATAAGATCTATTTAATTTTTAATTAATACATTATGATATTTTAGTTATATCTTAGTTATATATGCAGATAGTTGTATTTTGTTCAATAGTTGATATAAATTTCATTTGTTTTCAAATTGGTATTGTTGATGTCCTTTGATGATTTTAGGTAACAACCATGTGATTTTATCTAGGTTTAGACCTATAATACATTCTCAGACAACTATAAAAATTTCAAACATGTGTATGGGAAAAGAGATAAAAATGAGAGATCCATTCAGTCTACCATATGTTTATGTGTTACCATATGTTTTGAATGATTAGTATTGTGCATATCTAGTTTGAATACTTGTAGAGGCCATCATTGGCTAGAATCTCATTATGCCATTTCAATCATGTTATTGCTCTTATTATTAGAAAACTTTTGTGAATGGTCAGAATCTGAAATTTTGACAACATTTCATGTGATTTATTTATCTTTGTTTGATAGTTTATTTGACTTGTATAAGTTGTGATTATTAGTAATCATGTTAAGGTTACCACACTAATACAAGACTCTAAACATGTTGCATTATTATTAGGCATGAATTGAAGACTTGATTCAACTTTGACCAAAGTCGTCATTTTGTTCAAATGTCTTATGATATTTAAAAAGGTCACTTTGGACCTTGGTAACATCATTAAGTTGTTTGACATTTGACTTTAATCCAATGAGATAATCATTTGATTAGGGTTTTTATGACTTGCATGGATATGGAAATCATTTTTTTTAGTCATTTTGCTTTAATACTGTTGGTTAAGAAGTTAGATAAATAGGGAGAAATGTTATGGTTTATTACGAAAACCATGGGAAATGTGGAGGTTCCTTTAGGATCACTACTGGAGTTTGTTTATGAGAACATAATGGAATGGAGGAATTTAAGAATGCTAAGGTTGACTATGGAAAGGACACAGTTTGACAGGCCTGAATGGAAAAGTGTGGAAAAAGGAGAAAAAAGGGGAGAGTGGAAGCAACCATGAACATTACATTATTTTTACAATAAGTTTATTGTTTTGATTGTTTTCCTTGTATTAGACCCAATTATCTTCATCAAGAATAAGGATGTACCTTGAGACTTTGCATTGACTATCACATGTAGAATAAAGTCATTATCATGAATAAGTACCTCATTCCTAGAATTGATGATCTATTTGATCAAATGAAGGGTGAAATTATGTTTTCTAAGATAGATCTTTGATTAGGGTATCACCAACTTCACATCAAAGATGAATATATTCATAAGACAAATTTTAAAACAAGGTATAGACATTATGAGTTCCTTGTGCTTTTTGGTCTAATAAATGCACCCTATGCCTTTATGAACTTGATGAATAGTGTATTCAGGGGTTTCCTACATAAGTTTGTGTTCATTTTTCTTAATGATATTCCGATTTACTCTAAATATGAAATGAAACATGAGTAACATTTGTGTTTAGCTCTGTAAAGACTAAGGCAACATAATTTTTATGGTAAGTTTTCTAAATGTTATTTTTATCCAAGTAAAATTCACTATTTGGGGCATGTAATTTAAAAAGAAGGCCTTGCAGTTGATCTTATAAAAATTATAGTTATTAGTTAATGGCATGTTCCTAAAAATGTGCATGAACTGTACAAATTCATGGAGATGGCTAGTTATTATCAGAGGTTTGTAGAGGACTTATTAAGGGTTGTTATACCTATTACTTATTTGAAAATGAATTGAAAGAAGTTAGATTGGACTCCTCAATGCAAATCAACTTTGTAAAATTTGAAAGAGTTGTTAACCTTTGATTCTATCCTTGTTATTCCATATCCAAATGGGAATTTCAAATTTGAGTCGATGCTTGTAAAGTGGGTATTGGGGATTTTTTGACAAAAAATGGAAAGGTTGTTGCTTATGAGTCTAGGAAACTCAAAAATCATGAGTGGAATTACCCAAATCATGATATTAAAATTACATTTATGGTTCACTTGCTTAAGTAATGGAAACACTTTTTCCTTGAAAAGCATTTCAAGGGAAAAGCTGATCATCATAGACTGGTGTACTTGTTTAGGCAAGATGAGTTAAATGCAAGGAAATGAAGATGGTTATAATTTATCACCAATTTCAATACTAGTATTACTTATGTGGAAGGTAAAGCAAATAGAGTAGTTGATGATTTTATTAGAAGAAATTAACTTGATGCAATTTATGTTTTAAGATCAACTTTCAGAAATTTTATTTTAAATCAACAACTAGCTGACCTTGAGTTCAAAAAAAAATGTGTTTATTTGGATAATGAAACAATAGTAAAAGTTGTTGCTAATTTTTCCTTAGACTCATATGGATTTATAAGGCACCAAGTTATAATATATGTTCTTGATTTTATAAATCTGAAGGAATGAGTATTGGAAGAAATGTATATTGCACCTCATTTTGCTTATCTAGGTCTCACAAAAATGACACGAGCTAAATATATATATATATATATATATATTTAGCTTGGTTTAAAAAAGATTATGGCTAATTATGTAGAAAAATGTTTATAATGTCAGAAATTTTAGGCTGAACATTTATCTCTTATGCTTTATTGTACCTACATTCCATTACAAAAATATGTTTGGATTTTACATCACTATTGCCTAAGTCAAGAGGTAGGCATGATTTAATCCTAGTTGTAATTGACAATTTGGCTAGGATTGCTCACTTTATTGCATGAAATATTATGGATGATTCCCCCACTCTTGTTAAGAAGTCTATGAAGGAAATCATTTGCCTTCATGGTTTTCCTAAAGTGATTATCTATGATAGGGATAAATGTTTCACTTCTAGATTTTGGTAAACCTTGATAGTTACATTTAGAACAAAGTTAAATTTTAGTTTAACTTATCATCCAAAAATGGATGGTCAAACTGAAAGGTCAAATCAAGTTGTAATACATGTTAAGAATGTATGTGATAGACCAATGGTTTAGATGGGAGGATTGTCTCAATTTAGTTAAACTTGCATACAATAATACCTTTCATACTATCATTAAAATGACACCTTTTAAAGCCTTGTATGGATGAAGGTACATAACTCTTCTTGGATAAGATAGTTTGGAAAATTGTGTATTTTTAAGTCCTAAAACTTTACAAGAATATGACTAACAAATGGTTTTGATTCACCAAAGATTGAAATCTTCCTCTGATAGATAAAAAATCTATGTTGATATTAAGATATCACCAAGATATTTCAAACTGTTAGATAAGGTATTTTTTAGAGTAAGACCCTAGAATAGTTGTACCAAGTTTAACAAGGCTTCCAAACTGGCTCTAGGTTTTTTCAGTTCATTCAACATTATGTAAAAGCTAGTCATATTGCCTACCACCTAGCTCTTCCTCATTCTCTATCTAGAATATATTATGTGTTTCATGTGAGTCTTTTAATAAAATATGCTTATAATTGTATCATACTTTAGATTTAAATAATCTCTAGGTGGTAGATGAAGAGATGATTCATATGTACCCCATCAGGATCTTAGCCCATCACATCATTAATATGTGAAGTATAGATATACAAAAAGTGTTGCCATAATGGGACCAATTGAGAGAGAAAAGTGTCCCCTGGGAAGATGAAAATATTTTCAAGTAGTACTATCCTTGCATCTTTGTTTAGGCCCTAGTATGGTGCCTTATTTTAAGGGGATGGATTTCATGTCCCACCCAAGCATGAAATAATAATGTGGTGTGTTATACTCATTTGTTGATACATTTTATTACTATTGAGACATTTGATATAAGATTTATTTAATGTTTAATTTATGCATTATGATATTTCAATTATATCTCATTTATATATGTAAATAGTTATACTTTGTTCAATAGTTGTTATGAATTTAAGTTGTTTTTAAACTAGTACTATTGATGTCCTTTGATGATTACAAGTAATAGCCATGTGATTTGAGCTATGTTTAGGCTTGGAATACATCATTAGATAGTTTTAGTAGTTTCATACATGTATATGTGAAAAAGAGGTAAAAATGAGATATTCATTCAGTCTACCATATGTTTTTGTGTTGCCTTGTGTTGTGAATGACTAGTATTGTGCATATTTATTTTGATTGCTTGTGGAAGTTGTCATTTGCATGAAGCTAATTATGACACTTAAACCATGTTATTACTATTTCTATTGGAAAACTTTATTGAATGGTCTAACTATAAAATTTTGAAAACATTTCATGTGATTACTTTGTATTTGTTTAAAAAAACCTTTAACTTGTGTAAGTCGTTATTAGTGGTAAGCATGCTAAGGTTACCACAATACTAAAAGACTTAAAACAAGTTGCATTGTTGTTATGACACTAAAATAATAATTGATTCAACTTTTACCAAAATCATCATATGGTTTAAAGGTCTTATGATATTCAAAAAGGTTACTTTGGACCTTGTTAACATCAATGTGTTGTTTGAAGTTTGACTTTATTCAAATGACTTAATATTTTGATCAAGGTTTTCATGGCTTGCATGGATTTGGGAATCATTTTATTTTGTTAACCATTTTGCATTTGGAATTTTGGCTAGGAAGTTAGTGAAATAGGTATAAATGTCAGGTTTTTTATGATAGTGTTGGCTAAAAAAATTGTTATGAGGAAAAATAGTAGGTTTCTATCAATAGTGTTGGGACAAAGTCTCTCTCCTATTAGAAGGTGGAGCCATATTTATTGAAAACAAAAAGGGACATGGCAAATTAAGCTATTTACAATAAACTATTTTATATGGGGGTTATAGTTTTAACTAAAAAGTATGAAAAGGTGGCAGAAGGGAAATAAAAGGAAAGGATGGTAGAGGAAATAAATATATGCAATAAAAATAGGGAGAAAAAAGATAACTCTAGGTAGCCAAAAACAAAAACTCCTTAGAATAATCCAAAAGTAGGTATTTTAGCATAGAAAACATTTATCATAAAAATGATGGGAAAGACATATTCTAAACATACGAACAAAATACATACACCAAAGAGATTGAATAACATAGAAAATGGAGATAAGCATAAACCTTGTATTCCCCAATAAAAAAAACATATAAAAATTCTAGTTTAACCCCACCAATGTTTCACAATAACCAAAAAATTCTAATGTAGATTCAAAATGAATTATACAATTAAAATTTCACATACATTGACTATCTAAGAATGAAACTTAGCGATACTTGAAAAAATAAGAATCAAACATAGTAACATAGACACATAAATTATCTATTCAAAAATATTTCTGGCATAAAGTCTATAAAAACTCTCTTTGTATTGATTCTTCCACGAGTTGAAAATACAATCTCTTCCTTCTCTCTTTGCCAAAGTTTGTTTTCTGTCAAAAATCCCTTCAGACGAGCTTGATTTTTTTAACTTGTAATGGGTGTTTATACTACATAACCACCTTTTTAAAAAATTTAACAGCCTATAAAAGTACATTGACAAAAAAGTACAACTTAAAAGTTTTAAAAGTGCATTGACAAATTCACACAGCTTGTAAAACTAACTTGATAGTTTTGCACAACTAGAAACTTGAAAAAAGGACCTAGATAATTTTTAGGACTTATAATATGCAAAAAAATTATTACAAAAGTATGAAACTTGAGATTGTGAAAATGAATTTGATAGTTTACAAGTATCAGAGTTAACAAATTTTCATTATGATCTATTCATCTTCATCGTCAAGCACAATCTGGACATTTTCTTCTTCATCATATGGAATCTTATTCATATATTCATCAAATTTCTTCATGGTTTATTTGAATTTATATTCATCAAAAGATTTTGAGTGAATGAAGGTAGTTTATGCATCATAGTGGAGATCAATTATCTGGTGCAAAGCTGGTTGGAGTCTCTTTAAAATTTTATTAAAATTATCAAGGATATTTTGATATTTGATGAATCTCAGAATTGGCTTGTAATTGAATGTAGATTTTAGAGTCATCTTTTTTTCCACCAATTGTTTGAACTCATCCATAATCATTCATTCTAGAATAAAATTTATGTCATCATCCATAAATAAAAACAAAATTTTCTCAATTTCTTCATGTATCTCAATTATTGCATCAACTACTAATGACTTGGATTCTATAAATTTATTTACATGTTCTTCAATGATGTGGATCTAAAATCTAGTGGCACCTAGAAATAATGTTAGATCTGCAATATCTTCCTATGTTATAACTCCTATGATGATATCATTAGGATCAGTATATGAGAAGGCTTCCAATTTTGGTATCATTTATTTCCATTCACCTATTTTAGATGCTTATTTATCTTTAACTTATTTTTATTAATCATATTCATATTGAATCTCATAGTAGATGGCCATGGCTATGTCTATTGTTGTTATTCCTTGCTAAAGAAGCTTTTTGGACCATTTTATAGTTACCCTTCCAATATTCCCATTTTTTTATTCTACATTAAGTGTCTTATAATATGAAATATAAAAAATAATAGAAGAAAAAGAAGAAGATTTTATTGGCCTCACCAAATTTTGAACAATTGATGAGTTGTTCAAATTTTTCCTTTAGTTTTTATTTGGTGACTTTCTCTTGATCCATGTTTTTGAAGGGTGTCAATCATAGACTACACATTTTCCTTAACTTATTCTCTCGTAACTTTACGAAGATGCACTTTAAATATCTGATAGTTGGTGGCACTAACACTATATTTGTCTTTTTTAACATGAGGAACTGCTCCCTCAACATATCTTTATCCTTTTTCATCTGTAATTATTCTAGAAACCATTTTAGGTTTATTTACCATAAAAAGTGCAGGAACAGTTAGAAAATTAAAATAATTTTCTTGTGGTTGTATACCACCTCATTCACCCAATCAAAAATATTTGCACTAGGTGATTATTGTATATATGCATGCTATGGTTGATTTTGAGTATTTGGAAGAGGGGGTTGGGTTACCAAAGCTTGAAGATATATTATTAGGTCATTCAGTTATAACTTTGGGGGTTGAAATAGGGAGTAACTCAACCTCTTGAGAAATAAGTGGAGGTAATGGAATGTTCATATAGGCAGGAGTGAATGTAGGAGGCAACATGGAAGTTTTTTCAGCCAAGTATTGTTGGGTAGTATTCAACACTAAATTATGGGGATGAGAAATATTCACAAGAGGAGTATCAAGTGTAGCATAAATACCAAGGGTACCTAAATACCCTTACCCTAGCCTTTTGATTTTTATCTTGAGTGTTTTCTACACTCGAGTAGTCTCTAGGAGCACTTAAACTGTTTCTTATTGAATTTTTGCTACATCTTCACTTGTTTCTCCTGTAGAATATGTGCTTACATCTCATTGTTGTTGATGAAAAATACCCACCTCAACCTCTTTCATTGGTGGGAAAAAACATTCTTTGTCTACATTAACACCCATCCAAGTGTTTTGTCTAACATTGCTTAAGTCCTATTTTCCAAAGATGTGGATTTTGCTCTATTCCAATCGATCTATAGAAGAGGCATTGATTCAATTTATAATTCTTCATAAAAATTATTTGATATTTTGACTATCTTAAATTCAATGCCTTTTTTTTAGAATGAATTAGGAATATTCATGAATTTTGATTCTAGTCTCATAATCACAATCCATTCAAAAGTCTTCAAAATGAGGTATATGCTAGTATGTGGACCTGAGAATGTTTTCAATCATACCTATGTAATTTTAAAAAAAGTATATTATGGAATGCTTAGATGGTGACTCAATTCATCTCTACATCAATATATTTTTCTTGGGACAATGGAACACCTATATATATTCCTATGGTAACTGAAAGTGTATTCTAGTTTTGTGTTTACTGGATAAAAACTTATGAGTCTCAACTAATTATTTTACCAATTCCATTAGATTGCATTATTCACCCACATACCTTGGGATCATATATGGATCTATCTCACACCCATAAATTTTGAATTATTTGAAGGTTATAAATTGGATAATCCAAGATCCCGATCTAGAAATTTCAATCGATGCTTTAATTGATATTCTAACATTACAGGGATCAGGATCGAACATATGAATGACATATTGTAAGAACCCATAATTGGCCCTAAAAAATGATATGAACTTTTTTTTAGAGTGAGTTATGGGTAGAATTCATATATTTTGGAGGATGCCATATCACCCACTATGTTAAGCCCAGTGTAGATCCTTCTAAGAGCAAAAATGTATACAAGATATGAAGTCATATAGAAATTTGATGTGGTGGTGACTTTTTTTAGTTGTTTATGTATTAATAACTAATCAAATTACCTCAATTGATATATTATTAATTCTTATGAATAATCCATATGTACCTATACATCTAATTTTAGAAGTCTTTGGCATTAGGGTTATTGACAACTCTATTCAAAATTATGATTAAATAATTTACTTCATTGATGAATTTAAATATGGAGATAGTCTTTGGAAATCTTATTGCTAAACTTTTAGGATTTTTAAGCAATTACTTGTTAACGCATTTAGAATAAGATCTAGTATTAGCTTCCCAAAATTGTTGAGGAGAATTTGGAGTGATATCAACAAATGATTCATGATCAGGCAACTTGAGCATATTATCAATGTGTTTTGGCTGTAGATAAAGCATATAGTCTCAGTTTGAGTTTTTGAGTTCTATCCTTCTTTGTAATGGTATTCAGACATGGTTAAGACCAATTCAAGATATTATATAGAGGTTGGGAAGATTGTTTCCTGAGGTAGCCTATTTTCATGGATACTCTATTCCCAACCAATTTTATGTATTACATCGATCCTCTGCTAGAAGTCTTTCATGTCTATGTGCCCAACGTTTATATATGTCACTTTGTGTACAGTTGACTCAAGGTTTAAAGAAGGAAAAACTCCTTGAAATTTTTACTTCATGTTTATGTTCTTATTTAGACTATCTAATTTAGATAGTTGATGAGTTTCCTTTCTAGAATATGAACAAAGACTTAGAATCGATTCAACAAAGATTCAAATTTTTAAGTGTACCTAAATAGAGGGTATATTATACAACTATATCTAATAAGAGGTTAAAATTTAATATGTGTTTAGCAATAGGTAGAAACCTACTATGTGTCTGGTAGGGGCTCAAGTTTTGATGCCTATCAAAGTAATGTGTAGAATTCAAAGAGTGTTTTTGCAAGTCTTAGATGTCAATGGATGTCAAAACATGGCTTGGATCTCATTGTTTGTCAATGCTAGGTGCATATTATGATGAATGTTGGAATGGGTGTCAATTTTTTCTAGGGGTATGAATAAATTTTAGATTCCATGAGGTGTTTGTGAATGACTTATATTTTTTCAAGTGTATAGGCACAACTCAAATTCCATCCAATAAAAAATAGAGTATCAAAGTGGGTAACATAAGTGGGAAATGTGAATGTTGTTTTGTGCAAACCCTAGTCATTCAAGATAAAGGATTTCATAAAATAGGAAGTTTTTTCAAATTTGATTGAAAATGCTGAGAGAAAACCATAGTGAGAAACCCTAGTTCTTTCCTTAAGTAGATCGTAAACACATTGAATGAGTTAACTACAAGAAGAATAATAAATATGGTGATATGGGGGACAAGAAGGTAGATCATGGAAGGAGTGAATGAGATCAAGGTAGGAATAAATAGGCCAAATAATTGGTTATAGGGTAGGCCAAAACATCTACACATATGGATAACTACCTATTTAATAGCAAACTTTTGTATATGTTTGGGCATGTGTTAGTATCTACAGATATGGCTAGCAAGCAGTTGGGTTTTGACATTTGTGAATGCAAGGTTCAGGTTCTACGATGTGTTAGAACATAACTTAGGTTCTATAAAGGTGTCTTACAAGGTATCATAACTTGATGAGGTACTACATAAAGTGTTAGAATCCACATGTATGTTGGACAAGGGGCATAAATTTGGCAGGTGCTTTGCAAGGGGTAAAAACCCATAAAAGATTAAAAAACTTATAATTTATCAGGTTCTTTCTAATTCTTATATACTTATAGATATTTTTCAAAATACATTCTTTAATTTTGAACACATTTAACATTGGTGACCTATTTCTAACCAACTAGACCAGATTTTGATCATTTATGATCAAAATGAATTGAAGGACTCTGAATTTTTTAACATGTTCAATTTTGGGTACAATAAGTAGCCATGAGAAATGTGGAGGTTGCTTGATTCACCACTTCTAGAGTTCATTTACCTAAATGTAGTGGAATGGAGGAAGTTAAGAATGCCATGGTTGAATGTGGAAAGGATGGTTCGATAGGCAAGAACAATAAAATGTGTAAAAAGGAAAAGAAAGGGGAGAGCAAAGACAACAATGAGTAGTGCATTATTTTTACAAGTAGGTTCATTTGTTTTGGTTTTTTTCCTTATATAGTTTACAATGTCATTGGTTTAAGAATCCCAAGATGGATGGATAAGTTATGGGAAATGTTTTCTCCCTCCCCAAAACCTCCTCATCATCTTATAAGTGGTTTTAGAATAATGTGGTTGCTTGGTGGAAAATATTGATGGGTTTGTTGCCTTGAATGTATCTTGTTCTGTGACAGTGTGTTGATGTATTCAAATTTGATTTTGTTGGGAAGAATGCTTCATTTGATTTAGCATAATGTCTAAGAATGTTTCATTTGATTTAGCATCATATTCTCAAACATGGGTATTTGGTAGTAAACTTTTTTTGAAATGTTTCTTTACTTTTGGGTTTATTGTGTTTTAATTTTATGAGAAACCCTAGAGTGGTGGACTAGATCTCTCTAAACCTACATTTTTTCATTTGATTTTATGATACTGAGTTTTTGTTCGGTGACCTATTTTAACCCCATACTAATGGTTGGTGTGGGTAGGGCTACCACCAAATGGTTGGGCTCATGTTTCACATTATTTTTGTTTTTCTTGTGGAGACCTAATCTATAAAAGCTTTATTTTTTACTGTGAAATAACTTTGCCTGTGCCAATGACTTTTGGAGGCACTAAGACACTCTATGTTTTTGAAATAAATTTGTCTTTTGTTTTAGAAAGATATTAGATGAAGGTTTTTATGTTCTAGCCACTATTAGCAATAACTCTATTGTAATTGTTTCAAGTATTAAAGATACACTGGCACTAAAGTAGTCATTTAATACTCCTTTATAGATATTTGCATGTATATATGAACATAAACATGTTTTGTAATTGACTTCTTAAGGTAATAGAAAAAGGTTGAAATCATTTGTAATTGAATATGTATATTTCATTCATTTGATAACTCTTGGCTTGGTTTGTTAAATATTCATGAATAAATGCATTGGTTAGTTATAATAACTATTGTTTATATGATTTTGAATCCTAGTAGTAAATTAGGATTCATGGTGTTAGACATGTCTCATATGAATGTATATTTGAACCTTTTAAATGATTGACTTGTAAAGCATGAATAAACAATTTTGAATTATGCATGCATGTTTGAATTGTTTGGTTTCATATTGACATTATATGATGAAATATTATGGTTAGTTGTTTAATGGCATCTCATAGCTCAAAATTTACATTATAGTTATATTTTATATCTTGTTGGAAAGTGTCCTTTAAATTTAGATATAGTGTCTTATTAAGATATCATTATATATGTTCAATATTAAATAAAGATGGCATAAAGATATATATTTTTGAATATTAGCATGTTCCTTATTTTGTGTTATGTCAATTCATAATTTCACTTAATCTTGTTGAGAGTTAGTGTTTATTGATAGAATATATGTATAGGGTTATACTATTTAGATGGCTTGTTGGTTGTTTTTATCTTTCATCATGAAGATGACTATGTGTAAAGGAGGCTATACTTGTTTTGCTTTGGTAATTTTATTGTATCATCCATGGGAAGTTTTTAAAGAAATGACCATTTGGATTGGCAACGTGCATTTTTTGTTGGAGAATTATTTTAAGTTTAAGTTCAGTTCTTGTGTGAGATTGTAATATAATATTTAGGAATACAAAGTGATGTTATTATAGTAGTTATTTCTATATGCCTGGTGTAGGTGTTTAAAACTATGATTAATGGGTTGGTTGTGATTGATTATGTAGAAATTATTGAAGCATTAAGTACATTGGTTTTTTCTTTGACATGGTTAGATTTTAAGGAATAAACACTTTTATTTAGTGTGTGTTTATTTGTTGGTTTTGCCCTGGTAGAACTATAGAACCTCATTTGTATTACAATCCTATAATACATAGTGTGGTGAAGTGGACTATTAAACTTACTTGAATTATATAACATGATTTCATGTTGTTATAAGATCTCAAACTTGCACACATCATTCATAAAGTGAATACAAATATATGACACTTTTATGTTTTTTTTATAGATAGAATTGTGCATGTGCATTATGTCTTATTATTGTAGATAGATTAATAACATTTTATAGTGCATTGAATTTACACTTGAGGATACTATGAAATGGAAGTGTGAGAGTTGTTATGTGTTTAGAACTAGTTTTTGAAAAAAAAATTGGACTCTTGTAAAAGTTGAGCTTGTTTATTCAAATATTTGTTTGGATATTTAAGTTGACTTACCCTAGCAACAAACTAAGTTAATTTTTACTTAATGGAATAAATGTGGAACACTTGTGTGTTTTCCAGGTGTTGGTCTATGATTTATAAATAATGTTTCCTTGGTATCATTTTAAAATGTGTTTTCTTGACTTGGAAGTAGTAAAGTTTGTTGCATCATGAATTTTGCCAAAAATCATGTGTTACTTGTTTTCAAAAGTTTTTATAGGCACGAGTAAAGATGGTAATGAGGATAGTTGTGTTAAAATTCAATGAAGCTTTTTTTAGTTCAATCATTAATAACCTTGAAGATAAGGGGTTAGTAAACTATGCTTACCATAACTTACTTCGATCCATCAGCTAGGACCACAAACTACAAGTTATTGTGAATGTTTTTCTTTAAAGAGAATTAGATAATGTGAAATTATGATAGTATCATTATATACTAAGTCATTTATTGAAATTTTATTTTGATTGAAGTGTTAATGAAATAACTTAGGGTTGGACACAATTACCTTGTACTTGAGTTAAGAAGGATACTATGTGATTAAATCATTATTCCTTGATTGATTGTTTAATGAGTCTTAAAAGATATGTTATATTTGTAGGAAAAGATGAATTATATAATCAATTCATTTTCACTTAATTTCATTATTTAAGATGATTATTATTATGAAATATACTTATTAGTGAGACACTGATGTGGAACTATTTTCATGGCAACATATGATCAGTATAATTCTTGAGTGGACCACTTTATGTCTCTATAAGCTACTAAGAGACAAAGGGGTAAAAATTTCTAATAAAGTATAATGTATGATTAACAAATTTAATAATAAGGGATGTGATTACTGACTTGACTTGTTTTTTACATCAAATTACATGAAATGTAAACACATAATGAGAACAAGGATAAAATAATGTTTTGTATTATTAGTAATTAACTAAGGTACTTTATTTGGTTCAATGAATTAAGATTGATGGAATATAGTACTTGGTCTTACCATGAGTAAATGTTTAATGGAAATGTTTTTGGGAAACCTTAATATTTATTAAGATGCTTTAAGTAAGGGATTGCAACATAAAACATAGTATGATTTATTGTTTAGTGAAATTTGGAGATGATTAGGTCATGAGTAGTGTAGTCTATGATAAACTTGGATGATAAAATGAGCTTATGGGTTAATACATCCAAAGTATAGTATAGGGTTGATGATATTTTTTAGTATTGTTCTTGATCATTATTTTCATATTACTTTGTTAAAAGTGGAATCACTTTTATAAATGGATCTCTCAAAACTATACAAGTTAACTATTAAAGAGTTACTAAGTAAAGATTTGTTAAGTGAATTGTGGTAATTTAGATTATCTAACCTCATTATGAATGTGTGGGTATCTAAAACATTATTTAGGTAATATTATACCTA
Source organism: Torreya grandis (assembly GCA_037957365.1). Lineage (NCBI taxonomy): Eukaryota > Viridiplantae > Streptophyta > Pinopsida > Cupressales > Taxaceae > Torreya > Torreya grandis. Next base: position 7,937,514 of record JARHVA010000108.1, read on the forward strand.
TTAAGTATTGATTATATCAACTGAACATTAGATTTATGACTTGTACCATGAATAGTTAATACACAATTTCATTTTTACTATATCATATTGTTGAATTTATTAAATTATAGAGGTGAAAGTATCATGAAGTTAAAGTGATTAAATATAGATGTAAATATATAACCATGAGGTTGTTTTTGGAACTTGATGTTAATCATGTAACTTAGAAGTGTGTAAACATTCATATAGATATTGTGGGAAAGTTTTACAATCATGCACATAGCTTTCTTTTAAAGTGATGGTATTGGATATACATGTGAAATGGTTGGTGTTGGAAATTAAGATCATGACTCCAAAGAAAAAAATTCTAAAATGTTATGGATTGATTTTTATAGTTGTGACATGTGGTATCAAAGCTTAGTTCTACTATAGGGAACTTTGGGTAACTACTGGGTTGAAAGTGTTTTGGTGTTTCTTAAGATGGTGAGAACACGATCACACATAGGTAATACAAATAATAACATCGATGTTGTTGATAACAATGATCTGGATCATCATGATGAAAATGATGATATAAATGATCACGGTAGCATCAATTTTGATGGTAACAATAGTGTTGGTGGTACTACCAACAATAACCAATTTGGTCATAATGTTGTCTTAGATGAAATTTGGGGTGTACTTCATAACATCCAAGACCAAATAAAATCATATGGCCAAATTTTGGTCCATTTTGAGAGACTTCGATAAAGAGGTGAGCATGAGGAGGAACAAAAGGATGAGCCAAGGGGTGAGAACTCAACACAACATGATGTTATGGATCTTGTCATTAAGGATATTAATAAAATCCCACATTCTACCTATTTTGGTGGGTAATATAGAAAATTTATAGAGGCATGGTTATTAAACCTCTATAAATACATCACTCTGCATAATATGGGCTCTAATGTTAAGACTCATATAGGAGTCCACCAGTTTGTAGGTGATGTTGCCTTGTGGTGGAACCACTTAAGTGATCTAAATGGTTATGACTCAATGGTTCTTTTTTGGGAGACCTTTCAGAGATAATTCAAGAAGAGATACCTGAGTGGTAACTTCAAAGATCAAAATACTATAGAATTCCAACTAGGTAATAGGTACAAAATTCATATGACTATAGGTTTGCCTCCTAAGAGAAAGCGTGATTTTTCCATTGATATTATACTAAGATTTTCTCTTTCATCCAAGGCTCCATATAGGATGAATTTGGTATATCCATGGGAAATTAAATTATAGTTTCAAGAGCTGATGGAAAATGGTTGATTAGGCCTAGTGCGCCACCTTAGGGAGCCATGATTGTCTTCGTCTAGTGGTAATAGGTAGAAAATTCACACTGAACTAGGTGAAAATAAGCATCATGGAATTGATCATTATTAATGTCTTTGTTTATATTCAATTTTATCTTTGCCATTAAATTATCCATCCAAGGACTTACATGTAACTTAAATATTTTACATATTATAGGCAAACTACATGTAAATAATATTGAAAAACTTTGAATTAATAAATGATAAATTGAGTCAGTCATTATGATCATGATTATAATAAAAAAATAGAATATATAAATCTTAAACCCTAACAAAAGTAGTAAAATGATATAAGGATAACCCCAGGACAAACTAAGATTTTGAAATATTCAATAATAAACAGGTTCACTAATATGGTTTATAAAAATTAGATATTAAGAAAGGATTTATCTAATTATGACAAAAAATTGAGTAAAATTAAAATGTATAAGATATACAATAAATACACATAACTATTTCAAAATTTAGAATTTATAAAAATATTCTAAAAGGGGAAGTAGTAAAGACAAATAACTTAGCTTGAACTCGGATATGATGGACTGTAACAAAGACTATGTAAACAACTATGGGATTATGTGAGGTCATTGTGAATCAGAATAAGTCTTCATTAGATTCTGGAATAAGGCCACATTATTTTTTTGTTTATGGAGTGCACTAATGTCTTTTAGAGTTTTTTCCCTCTATGTGAACTTTTTCAAATGCACCTTTGGATGTAGGTCATGTGTGTATGATCATATTCACATGATTCTCTATAGGAGTCGATGTGTACCTTCTTATTCACTTCAAACCATAGCTCAATGATGAGGAACAAATTAAATAAAATGGGTAAAGGGGGTTACATGTTGAATATGTGTTTAACCTCAACATTCCATGTGTTGAGCCTGACTACATAACAATACTTCAAAGAGGTATCAAACTCCATGTAGTTATTGCATGACATGGTGGTGTGTGTGAAATACTGATAAAATGTTATATGTTTGTGAAATATTGGTGTAATTTTATGTCTAAACAATAACTTGTGACCTTATTTTTGTATTCAAACTTAGCTTAGGGCTACTTGGACTATATGTACTTAGAATTGAGAAGAATAGGTGTTTTCCACTCAATGTGCAGTGAAAATAATTTGGTGTTTACAATATAGAAGCCTCTAGCCATCCAATGAGCAAATGAAGAGAAACTGTGTTTCTATAGTGAGCCTTTTGATATTTCCTCAAATGGGAATTAATAAATGTGTGGGATGACATGTTATTTGAATTTTGGAAAGTAGTCGTTGTTTGGTAGGAGGATGAAATTGATGGCTTTGAACACTACCAACTAATGAAATTATCTTGAAGGAGCAACCTTATCTAAGGAGCAAAGATAACTAAAATAGAAGTATGAATTAGTCTAATAGTGAGTCTAAGATATATGGAATGAGTAATAGGAAGTAATAGTATCAAATTTGCTTCAAGGATAAATGTTCATTCACATAGAGGTAGGGGAATAATAATTTAGAGCAGTGGAATTGAGCATAGGTTAAGTGTGGATAAGGAGTGGTCATAAGTGCATTATTTTAGCATTAAATGTTAATTTTAGTGACTATAATTACAATTTATCCTAATACTCATGCTAGTTGAAACCTTGGGTGTGATCACTTTGGATGGAATGAGATAAAACCATATGTAACATGCAAATACTCTAGTGTTAGAATAATGATCATTAAAAAAAATATAGGGATTTTAAGGTAACACACTTGAGTTAAGAATACTAAACATGACATAATATATAATATAAAAATCTCTATAAAAATCATATCTACCATAAATGAAGTAATATATAACCCTATAAGGACACAATCATGCAATACAATATGGGTTCACCAAAATATAAAACCCTAAGGGGTGTAAGAGAGCTCATGTTCACCAAAATTTAGTAAGAATAAATGAACTTAAATCAAATTACATATTGTATATCCATTAACATTGCAATTAATCCTAATTAGATTTAAAATAATTAAATCATTCTTTATTACTAATATAATTCTAGCTTGATAATTGACATAAAGATGGTTTAGAGAAATATCTTGATGTTCATATAATGTGGAAATAGTCATCACGTCCATGAGTAGAATTAGTGTTTTTTGTGGCAAGGCAAAGAGAACCCAAAAACATGTAATGAATCTAGCACCTCCCCAAAAACATACACTTCATGTTTGTGGCAGCCATAATCATTTACTTGGTTTTTCTAATAGATAATAGACAAGCTAAATTTAATTTGAAAAATATGTTTAATTTTTCTAAGGCTTAAAAACCCTATATTTTTATCTAAATATTTGCATCGATCTCTAGGAAATTCTTCTTCTTTTTCAAACCCAAACAAAGCAGCTAAATCTATAAAAGATAAGGAAAATGATTTGTTTTGGGACCTAGATCTAAGGTCAACATATTTTTTAAGCATTAAATATTTATCATGCCCCTCCACAGTCTAAAATATTGATCATGGCACACTTTATACATCGAATTTTGGTATATGACTAGTTATTTCCTATGGTATTTTTGTTTATATGGATCATCAGTTCAAACTAGGGTCTTATTGGCATGTTTTCCCTTGTTTTGGGTTGTGTTTGCCTTCCAATACTTTGTGTTACCCTTGAAACTTTAATTTCTCTTTAATTTAGGTCTATGATAATACTACCATTAAATATGGAATGCTTTAACTCCTGTATATCAATTATTTATTCAACTTGAGATGAACCTCGATGCTCTTAGAATGTCCAAATCATTATTTTAGGGAGTTAGGTCAGTGTGTAGAGATTGATATATTGGTCACTTGTGCCTTATGGGTTGCTTAGCCCTTATTTAAATTCTTTTACATCTTTTTGGCCTTGTTTGTCAAATTTCCTAGCCTTTTTATTGTCAGTTGTTGCATCAATAGGTCTTGATTTGAATTCAAAAGTATATATATACAAGCATGCTAATGCATTTATAAGGAAGTAATCAAAATAACAGAATCTCCCATGAGCTATTACACTATGTTTTTATTACTAGTACCATCTATTAAAGTGTATGTGCCCCCCCTCCCCATGCCATTATACCAAAATCTAAAGAACTAGTGAAAGAGCATATAAAATATACTAGTTGATTGCATCTCATGCATAGGATAAGGGTTATGATCTTCATATTTCAATAGAATGCTTGTTGGACCAAATGAGTGCTATTATAGAACTATATGATAACAATGGTCTAACATAGGCAAACCTCTCATAACTACACCCATTTTTTATGCTCTTGCAAGGCCTCTAGAAGTGGATTAGGATTTCGAGAAAGTATAAGGAATTTTTAAAGATCCATAACTCAATTAGATAATATGAGATAAGTTTATAATTGATAGACATAGACAAAGGCACTCAATTTTTTTAGTAAAACCTAACATCATCTAATTAGGATTAAACTTTATGACTAAAATTGAACCTTAGCCTACTAAGATCGATCAATGATATGATTTTATCATGACCAAAATCATACACCTCTATTTTGGTTATTTTTATGCACTATTTTTTTGGATTTGCTTTGGGATTTCTTTTGAACCTTTTTAACTTGCTTTTAGCATCTAACAGTACACACGTTAGTTATAATCTAAGTATTTCTCCAAAAACCCCTCTTGTCAATTTCCAAGTAAATTAATTCTCAATTATTAGACATTTTTTATATATTTTTTTTGTTATATTATTTTATTTAGATTATATTTTTCACTTGGAACCCCATTGTATGATTTATTATAGTGTTTATTGACCATTTTTCACTTTACCACAAAATAATTTGGTGAACCTAACTCCCTTAAGGTTTCATCCTTTGGTGAACCTGCATTGTTTTGCATGCTCATTTTCAATCTAAAATTATATTGGTGTCTATATTGTATATTAAATATGATTCTTTTTAGGGTTTCCATCAAACCTATGATTTGAATGCTTCCTTCCCTTATAGGGTTATCCCTTGGTGGTATCAACATGATTTATCTAGGGTTGTGCTTAATTTATTTCATTGAAATACCATTATCTTCTTATGTGCTATTGCAAGCCCTTGTTTACATGTTATATATGTTTACATCTTATGTCACCTAAGGATATTATATATAAGTTACATAGTAGGATAAGTGATAGATTGCATTCCAAACATGTTGATTTTTTTTATTTTTTTTGAGATGAAGGTTTTGGGTACACTACCCATGAATTACTAAATTGGTCCTTCTATGGAACCCATCATCAGGAGAACAAAATGTTTTATTTTCACAAATAGAGATGTTACAATATAAATAAGATCTTATTTAAAGCTTAGTCTTCCATATTCCATCCTACCCTAAACTATTTATTTTTACATTAATTGTATTAGGGGATTCCAAGAAGTACTTAAAATAAGCCCATCATCCTTATTAAAAATTCAAGGAATCTTTTTTATTTTGAGCATTTATTGTATTTTTTGTTCCTCTTAGTAACCCATATTTATGATTAGATTAATATCCTCAACACATATGTGGTGATTAAAATTGAAAGAGTGCTCTGTCAGTCCTAATTTTTCAATCCACTCATGCAAAATGTCTTTTTTGTGTTCCTTTAGTTGTAATTGTTAAGCTTACTTTGACTAGTACTCATGTTGATTATAAAAAATACAATGGCAATTATGAATGAGGTTAATTCTCCTTTTTTTGATACACATATGGATGAAAATATAAATGATACAAATGCAAATGATATGAATGATGAAAATGTAAATGATGTGAATAATGAAAATGAAATTTTTTGAATAAAAAACTATGAGTGACCATGACAATGTTATGTGTTAAGAATGTGTTTTGAAATATCTTTATGAAATATATGAAATGATATATGTGTTAAGATATTGAAAAATAAAACCCTATAAAAAAAACCATACCCAATGAAATACATTTTATAACCAATCTAGAATATTTGAATGCATTTAATATTCTATCTTTTAGATGTTCCCTTCCTATGTAAAATAATGTGCATGTGTCTCAAATTCATTCTACTATTTTTACCCCTATTGTAGACACCAAAATTATGTTACACAAGTGTATAAGGTGTTGTGTCAAAACCCCCCTTAGACCCCCTTTGTAACAAGTCTTCCTAACCCATGCCTTTACCCCACATATTTAATTAATTAATTAAGATTAATTGAATATTCCCTGTACCACCTTGCCCCAAGACCAACTCTCCACCTATGAGTCACCACTAGACTTCGTCTCCCACAAATAACTAATTCTTACCCTATAAACCAATTTCTAACCAATTACCTTATACCCAACCTTGCATATTGACCGTTTCTTAATGGGTATCACACTTGGCATAGAGAAACGAAAGAAAGGAGCCAAAAATAGCCCTTTTGACCTATTTTTATGCCACTGATGTCGATCAACCTGAGAACGATGTCAATGGGATCACTGATATTGATTACTTAAGAAACATTCTAAACCCATTTTGGTGCCCCCACAAACATTCTATCTCTGAAGCAGAAACTCACTCAAGAGATTCAAAGCACTCTTAACAAGCTTTTGGTGATTATCCACTAAATTCAGGCTCATAGCTTCTCTACACTAGTAAAATACTTAACTAGAATTGATCCATTATGTAAAGATATCAAACTATGGTGAATAGGTGGCACACACTCATCTTTGTTCAGTTAGTCACCTTAACAAAGCTTTATCAAGAGTATTTCTTCAGGTACTTATATCATTTAAACATTCCTATATTTTGTGAATTCTAATTATTTTTTTTAGCATTTACACAAGTCTCATCCATCCTCAAGGAGGATTTACAAAACTCCTTAGTCTCCATACCTCTACCTTAACCAAATCAAACTCCTCACCGAAACTTCTTACCATCTCTTTAACCCCTCATACGACTCTTTTCCAACCCCATTAACCTGTCAAATATCCTTCCCTACACTCAGGAAAGCCTTCTATGAATTTCTGACTCCATTTCCCCTACCAACATCAGTTATCCTATCGATGTTGGTCACATTTCCCCTACCAACATTGGTTACCATACCAATGTCAGTGACTGCCCTTTTACCCAAATCACCCTGAACCAACCCAAATAGCCCCTCTCTCTCTCTCTCTCTCTCTCTCTCTCTCTCTCTCTCTCTCTCTCTCTCTCTCTCTCTCTCTCTCTCTCTCTCTCTCTCTCTCTCTCTCTCTCTCTCTCTCTCTCTCTCTCTCTCTCTCTCTCTCTCTCTCTCTCCTCTCTCTCTCTCTCTCTCTCTCTCTCTCTCTCTCTCTCTCTCTCCTTCCTTTACTTTGTCATTTCATTTTTAACTCTTTGTATTAAACAGTGGAATGTCATCCCCTAAGAAGTTTTTCATTTCTTGGAACAAGCAAGTTGCTTGGCAACCCACTCACCAACCTACTAACAAATATTTTTTGGTAGTGTGTTTTTACTTGTAGGTGGTCCTCCCTAGCCAAAGAGGAGTTCCCAACTTTGTCTGGATATGGTTCGCACTAATCCAGGTACATATAATCACTAATCCCCAACCTTTCTTTCTATGTTTCTCACTTCAAAAATTTAATCAAAAATAATTGAAACACCTATTTCTTATACTTGGATTGATATGTCTTGTCCTTCTCATATTGGTGTTAATGCTTATTTTTTGGCTCCTCAAACACCTCAACCATATCAATCAATTTTATAACCTCCCTTTCTTATCAATATTTTTTATCAAGTACTTATTATCTCTTTTCATACTTATGTTATTATTGGTTCCTTGATTCTAACTCCTAAAGCCACATTCATTTTAAAAACTATGCAAACCAAGTAAGTTATGCAACAATATATTAAATTAAATCCATAAGGATCTCAAAGACTAAGTCATATGGTCAATTCATATGATATACTACTTGATCCTTTGTTTGGATGATACTTGTCTAACTTTTGCCTATTAGAATTATGACTCCTAAGTTGGAACTATTAAAAAGTAATGGTGATCCTTCTAACCATATTGTCTTTTTATGTTTCATGTCTCAACTTAGATCATAACTATAAAATATTGACAAATATATTTGATATAAGCCTTAAGAGCTATGTTCTTAATTGGTTTTATGTTTTTTCATTTGGATTCATACACTCTTATAATTATTTGGTTGATAACTTCCCAACTTCATAATCGAACAACATTAACATGAAATCCATATTTTCACGTATTTCCCAACTTAAAGGACCTAATAATAATTTTAGTGTGTATGTGCATATATTAAAAACCATGATTACCAAGATGACTCACTAGTTACATAATAGTGAATTAAAAAGTATATTCTCTTTGAGTGTATTTTAACCTATTAAAGACAAAATAGTCTTCAACTCTTACCAATCTTTTGATGAACTTTTTAATTGACCCTACGATTATACTTAAGGAAATTGTACAAGCTTATTCAAAGTTTAATGTGCAAGTGAGATGCATTTTAGAGAAATGAAGAATTGCATAAGTAAAATATTCATATGATCATGCTCACATGAATAAGTTATCACATGGTACATTATTCATGATATATAAGTTAATATAAATCACACATTATATAAAATAAGTAACTCGAACAATGAGACACAAAGAAGGATATGTTGACAAATGGCACACACATATATATATGAAGGATGTAGATGGAATGGCATCAATCCAGATTAAATATAGGTTGGAGAATCATGTTCCAGGAGGTAAAATGAATTTACCACTATGGATAGGTGGAAGGGATCCATAAGAGAATATTTTCAAGATGTGTAGATAATTGTCATGACAGCTAGATAAATATGACAACTGGGATGGGTCCAAGGGATCCAGGAAAAGTATAAATAAGAACCTTGGTCTTCCATTTGAGACATTTTGACATTGAGGTTTTCCAAACATTTTATAGGTGAATAAGTGGATTAAGGAACCAAATTAAGGTTTAGAAAAGTGTATTCAACTTTGAAGGCTATGTAATGGTTGTATGCTTTATGATGAAAATAAATTATATTTGTTTATATGATTACATGAGTGTATGAATGGAAGGATGGGTTTTGTATATGTTTTTAATGTTTTTAATTAATATTTATGTACATGGATGATGTGTTTTCCTTTTCTATGTAGTATAAAATAATGTATGTGTGTATCTTCATGGTTGAAGTTCATAACAAGGGACTCAATGTCTCTTGATGAAACTTAGGTGAGTGCTTACATCTATAATTCAAGTAAGTGCTTAGATATTTAAGTCTAATCAATAGGCTAGTGTATTAAGGATTGATTTATAATATATTTTTTTCACTTATCATAGCATTTTTAGGGCATAATTAGTTAATAAAATAAGCATAACACTTTGGTTTCATTACTAAGACCTTGTTCAGAGAGAGCATGGTGATCGGCTTTATGACTGGTGAGACATATATCTATAGAGTGTGTGGAAGCTTAATTTGAAGTGACTTATCTCAAAAAATTTCAACTATGTGTTGGAATTAATGGTATGAAACCTAAGAAGAGGCTTTAATATCATATTTTAATCAATCTTTATAAGATCTCATGTTGTGAGTTGTTGGAGAATATCTATGCATGGTTAAATAGATACATGGTTGGAAGGATTCAAAAATTTGGATTTAATTATACTTGGACTAAGTATCAAGTAAAGTAGTTGAAAGAGTTAGATAAATAATGGACAATAATTGTGGATCTTTTTTAGAGAGGTGTGTTTAACAGCTACTTTCCATAATTTTCAATTTTGAAGTATGTACTCAAAAAAATCAAAATTTAAATTTTTACATGAACCTAAAGGCTCATTTACTATACAAATTATTATGTGGATCTAGATTATCATGGTTTATTATGGGATAGAAAACATGATAATTAATTTCTAAATATGCTTGTGCTTGGGACTAGGCATAATTATGGAGAAGATTAGAGTAAGTGTTGCACAAGTTTTGTGAAGATAACTTCTAAAAAGATAGAATTTATGGATGAGAAGAAATAAATGATGCGTAAATATAATGTAATCTCTACTGAGCATCCTAGGAGGAAAAGAGGAATTAAATAAGGACATGTCATTATAATCTATAAAAGGTGGAGAGGGCATGTGTTGGGTTCACGTACAGGTGAAAAGTGATCTTTTTTTTTGGAGATGCATGCATACAAGGTTACTTATTTGAGGATGATCCATGGGAAGATGATGATGGGACCTTCCAAGATGATCAAGTTTTGGCATGCACATAAGGTGAAGTAGGCACTAACTCTGATTCATTAGACACCAAAACCCATGCACGTTTGGATTTAGAGGATGAAATTAATTCATAAATGTTTGAGATGAATATATCTATACTGATGATGAATTAATATTTTATCTTGGAAAATATTTTGTTTCAAAATCTAATGGAAAAAATATAGCTGTGCATTGAAGGAGAACACATGTAAGAAAGAGTGGAGATGACAACTACTACACTAAAAAGAAGGGTTTGGTACACAAGGTCCATTAGCTATATTATCTAGTAAATTAGTGAACCCATAGTTACAAGTTAGGGAGGCACCACACAAGAAACTATATGGCCTATTAAAATACAAAAAGAGGTGATCATAATGAAATAGATGAGTTTTTGTTTTTAGGAGCAATAATCAATAATAACAACAACAACAAATGGTGACTTGTTTGATAATCATGTAAAATATGTCAATGAAGTTACTAGATTATATGGGGATAAAGGATGTCATAGATCACATTCATAAATTTTATATTACATGGTGTGTGAAGGGAGTCAATGTGAGGGAGAAAAAGGCCAACTAGTTTGTGATGGCATTTCTAGATCATGTGCATACCTAGTTCTAAAAGTATGACCTAAATCAGATGGTGGTCAACCTTGAGGAATTGAAGGTGGTCTCTCTCCAGGAATTACACATTCCTTAATTTGATCAAGAAAACATCTCTATGCTAAAAAATACCAAGTAGTATGCAAGTGATAGTGTGCACATGTAAGATGCATGTTTTAAGATGTTTATCTCAAAGTCATCCTATGAGATCCACCCATTGAAACATGTGTAATGGTTTTTTAGTGAATTATTTCCAGTATTCAGAATATAACTTGTGATGCATAATTTCATTAATATGTGTGAATCACTAGATTTTGTGCTTAGAATAAAAGTTTCTTGGAACTTCAATATATGGAAAATCTCATTTCTTGATGCCAACATTTTAAATATGGTGACACCACTACAAAGTCTTTCAACAAGTTTTATGTGGGAGGTGTTGAAATAATTGTTGTGTATCATGTGTGAAGTAGAGGGTCACACCAAGGAGAATTACATATTTAAGAAGGTGAAATTTTTGATATTATCATGTGGTTTACAATGGTGATCATGAAAAAGGCATTTATTTGTTATTGTATCACACCAAAAAAAATAATATCACTTGTCACTACAAGATCTGTGTTGTGAAAACACATGACATATAAAATTGTAGACTAATAGACAATATCAAGGAAGTGAAGGATATGGGGTTATTCCAAGATAATTTCATATCACAACCATAATATCAATGTGATTATTAAAATCGGTTAGTTTATAATCAATCTAAAGGTGGAGGGTTTAACCAAAATTAAGGTGGAGGTTTTTACCAAAACTAAGGTAAAAAAAAATACATAAAACCAAGGGGGGTATTTATTATCATTGTAGTGAATTAAATAAAGATAGAGGATTTAATTGAGGTGGAGAAAACTCAGGGTGCAAAGGAAGAGGTGGTAGACGCAAGGTCCATGGTCTAATAACTTACTTCAAGTGTGGCAAAGGCCACTATTATAAGGATAGTATACAACATCCAACTTGAGGATATTATATGAAGGTGTACAAGAGAGAGGATTTCATGGATTTGAAAGTAAGTATTCACTAGAAGGAGCAAGTGCATAAGGTTGTGAATAAGATTCACATTAGTCAAGAAAGAGATTAGGTATAAAATAAAGTAGATGAAATGATGATGGAGGTTTGAAAGTGAACATCATGACAAGGAGTGGGATGCAAAAAAATTCATAGGAATGGTCAACCTAGTATCTCAGAGAGAAATGTGCAACATAAATAGGTTGATGGAAAAATCCCAATGCGCATGTACAAAAAGACATCATCTGCAAGGTGAGGTTCAGATTGCATATGAGATGAGGGATAAATACAAGGAAAACATTCGAAGGGTACCTCATCATAATGGATTAGGTGAGATAAAAAATCTCTTTTTTACTAAACACAGAAAGGGTAATGCTTTGGTTGTAATTGTCGATTAAATTTTTTTATGGGGATGACTAAGAGTCAATTCAATAAGGACCACAATAAGTGTGTGCATGATCATATTTAGTCATTGATTCTAATATCAATGATTGGGAAATGAACAACATTATGAATGATACGAGGGTTGAGGTGAACACATTAATGAAGGAAAATTATAATCATGTGAGGAATCCAAATTTACATCCTTTGATTAATTTATTGTTCATGGGAAAACATGGATAATTTAGAACCAATTTGGGTCTCATACAACATATATATGGATATAATGGGAGTATCTTTCTTAGCATATTTTAAGATAATAGATGTGGATGTGGAAGATAATTATCCAATGTTATTAGGAAGACCATGTTGTTATGATAACAAGGAGATATGTGATTTCAATAGTGTTATATGAGCTTTGAGAATGGGGAACAAAGGGTTATTATTCCCCTTGATAATGAACATAAAGTAGCATAATGAAGGAAGTAGACTCATATGAGGGAGAGAGAAATATCTTCAAAGTCATTACATAAGCAAATCATACAAGGAGTATAAAAAAGAAAAAATCCTTCAGCTATGCAAGTAAATAATAAGTGTTATATAGTTCCATCCAAGAATGTGCACATTGGGTGTGCGATACTTTCCAAGTAACTGGGAGAAAAAGTGCAAACTGAATGGTGTTAGTTCATCTTTTGTGAAATTTTGATTTATAAAAAGCAATGAGATGAAGGATGAGAAAAAAAAGGGGCCAAATATGGTGTTATGATGCATCCCATACACACTAAAGCAACTGGTAAATAAAACTCACAAAGTAAATAAAAAATCAAACAAAATCAAATGCAAAAATTGGTTGAGGTTAAGGTTGGTGTGTACAAGAAAAAAGACATGAAACACAATGCATAAAAGCCAAGGGTAATATTTTTCATGCCAAATCCTAAGTTTAAGGTACCCAGGAAGGTGGAATACAAATCAAAGGAAAATTTGCACATAAAGGTAAAAACACAAACACATAATGTACTAATGTAAAATAACACAAACATAAAACCACTAGCTAAGGATATATGGTCTAACAAGGAAGCCAAGGAACAAAATTCATTGATGAAGTTATAGTGTGTTGATAAGGGCAAGCAGATGACATAAATTGATAAAATTCCACCTAAAAATCAACTTTAATAGCATGAAAAAGAAGTCAATTAGGATTCTTGACCCAAACATATAAGTATCTCTAGGAGGGGTTATTGGTCCATGCCTATAAAAAGGGAGATAAAATCTCATTTTATAGGTTAGAATATAAGGCATGCAATAAAATATTGGAATTGAGATAGAGAAGCTTATCAAATAGATCGATGGAAGTTGGATAGTATGGTATTATAATATGCCACTTGAATTAGATTACACATCAAGAGGACTTTGTGTAAGATAATTATGGGGAAGAAGAAAAAAACTAGAGAGTTGGATTGGCATATATGTGTATTGATAAGAAAGTGTACAAATTGGAACAGCTCAAGAAGGCTTATGAGTTTGAAACGTGTTGTGTAACACATTTTTGTTCAAAATTATAGGATTTAAGAAGTGAAGAATCAAAATGGATAGTGTGTAAGAATGTGTTGAATCCATAAACCAAGATTCATGAGATATGATGTATAGATATGAAAGGATGGTGCACATAACTTATGAGCACATGAAAAAACAAAGATATGATAAGAAGACAATGTCACAAAGTGGAGTGGGAGTAAAGTCAAAAAACTAAACGGGTAAGTGAGTAAATTAATGCATGTGAGTTATAAAATGATAACAATGTAATTCAAATAGTCATTTGAAAATTGGTAGAGTGAAGAGCAAAAAACCTATAGTGCACGAAAGAGCATCAATAGAGGAAGATTCACATAACATGTGCATGGTAGTGTAAAGGAAGATATTTTGGGTTTTATGATACATGGAAAAGGAGAGTTGTGAAAAGGAAGATAATATTGGTGGAGTAAACTAAAGAAGGGGTTTTTTGATTAAGGGTTTGTGTGCAAGAGTATGACAATCTATAGGGAGCCAAGAAAAAAAGAATGAGGACCTACAATGATGGTAAATAAAATGATAATAATTATGTATGTTACAACAGGATATCCTAACATAAAACATAACTTAGAGGAGGATGAGGATTCAAAAATGAGGGTGCAGAGGTAGAAACACCCACCACCCAATAAAACTAAGAAGAAAAAGAATAAACCTCCATTCATGACACACTAATGGCATATCTAGAAAGAGTGTAGGAAGGAGATAACTTGATTTTTTTTTTGATATCTTACATCATATAATACTTTATCCATCATAAGAAGGAGTATTAATTGTAAATATAGGGTGAGTTGTATGGTAAGAAGGAAAAAATCAATGTGAAGAAATTTTTAAAACCGAAAAGAGTGTTATATTTGTAACAGCTACCATTACTTAGAATACCAGAATAAATGATCATTTTTTGTTGACGTGCACCCATGAAATGAGTATGATTATTAGGGGCTTGGGATAAATATATCACCTGCATTGATAATTAGGATATCTACTATAAAAAATTATGGAATAGGTGTGCATGGTGTTTAAGAATAATTCTAAGATCAACAATGTATCAAAAGCTATGCAAATATCTACAATAGGCACAAAAATAATGGTAGATTTATTTCCAAGGTCAGCCATGGGGATTACTAAATGATTGATCAATTAAAATATGATCACATTGGAATAACGATTAGTTATAACAAAGGAAGTCATCTAATTGGCATATTAGATGGCACATTTTGGAGTAAAATTTAATTATGTCAAGTACATTATAAAGGAAGTGGTGATGGTGTGAAAATATGTGCACTTGAAAGGAGGATAATTATATTGGGGGAGTATAATTAATGATATGACAATTTAATAAATTAGGGTACTTGAAGGGAAGTTTGGGTTTACACCAATAATTGGAGAGGTTTATGCATTAAAAAAATATGTGGCATAAACATGTAAACATTAGATGAATAATCAATATAAGCAGAGGATGACTGGGTCATATGATCATGTACACAAATAATTCAAATATAAATATGGGATGCCACTAAATATATTTAGTTTTGTGTGATGGCACACTACACATTGGATGCATTCAAAGAAGAGAAGAGGTGGTAAAAATAGAGAAGGACTCATCAAGTTAGGATAAGTTACCTAATATGGTAATTTAGGTCTATCTTGAATGCGTGTTAAGTATAATAATTAATATGATAAGACCAAAGGTGGATTTCAACATGATTTTGGTGGTTGAAGCACCAAAGTACATGATGAGACAAAATTATAAGTGAATAGGGAAACAAAGATATCTAATGAAGAGGATTTATATATTGAGGGTATGTATACTAAACCACAATTGTGAAAATATGGGAGCATGAATATTACAACACATGTTTGTTAAGGCCTAAGAAGAGGTCGGGAATAACATGAAGAATTCAACACAAGGAAAACCACTAGAAAGACTAATGGATATTTATGAAGGTGTTATGCATAGAAGGAAGGAGGAAGAAATATTGAATAAATTATAGTAGGATTAAGCAATATAAGGGAAAGGGAAAGAAAATGTGACAAAAATAGAAAATAAGTCACATTTTTATATGAGGACATTTTTTCCATCAGAATAACCACGTGTAACTCCATATCCAATTTGGAGGAAGACTAGATGAGGATTATAGTTCATTTATAGACAAGGATGGAAGTCCCAAGTTAAACAAATTTGGGGGGAACCATAGTTGAGGTGAAAACTCCACAAGGAAACATAAGGGAAATTGACCAATCATAAACAATTACAAATAGTGGAAGTGCTTAATCTCCTAGTCAAAATATTTTGGTTAGTCAAGTAATATCATGTGCATTTTTTCAACAAATGCTTAAGGCCCTCAAGAGAGAACATATGATGTACATAAAATTGTAGATGTAAAATTTCAAAAGGAAATGAAAGTGCTACTTAATTAAAAATTATAGAAAAAGAAGCACTTAAATAAGTGACAAAAGAGACATCACATGAGGAAGTGGGTGTACAAATAATAGGTGGAGTTATCATTAAGCCAAAGCGTGAGGCTAAAAAGAAGGAAGACGTAATAAAATAAATAGCTATAGATAAATTATAATAATATTCAAAAGTATATGATGTGTAGGTAGGTGTGCCAAAAGTTAAAAATGTTACAGATGATGTGCATACATAAAGGTTGAATGTAGTCGAGATTGAGTAAGAAAAGTAGCAGGAATCAGATGGTGTGATAGAGATTGATTGAATGCATTCCATTGGGTAAATAAGTCTCAATATAAAAACTATAACACCAATTTTGTCAGTGGGTCTAATTCAATGAGAAAATGTATCAACAAGGTACATGAATAATCTAGAGGTTACTTTCGAGAGTCTATTCAATTTTCAAAGTTTGAACTCCTAGTGAACAAGTTTGCAAAGGTGAAAGAAGAGGAAGAAGCACTCAATCATAATGAGGATGGATAAATAAAGGTTGTTGATCCAAGAAATATGAAAACAAAAATTATTGTGTTAGCTTTAGAAAACATAACCATAGAGGTGATAAAAAGAGATCTCATGGGAGATCAAATTTAGGATGATATGAAAGAAGAGATGAATAAAGAGCCATAATCCAAGTCAAGTCAAGCGCCCAAATTCTGCCCATTCATAAGCAATAGAGATAATCCAAGTCAAGAGCCCTATAAATCAAGTCAAGAGTTATCATTTTCAAGTATCAAAGCCATCTTCTAGCTACTTACACAGTTAAAGGAAGATAATTTCACATTCACTCTTGGTGGGATAGCTACATGGTTTGATTTCCCTTCTTGGAGTTTTGGATACATAGGCAATAATGAATCATCAAGGGAGTGATTGAGGTTAGCTCAACCCATTACACTCATCTCTTTTATTTGTAGGTTTTCAAGATATTAAAGTTTCCTATGGATTTCAAATATAAGAGAAGAAAAATAATGATTTATGCATGTCCAAACCCTAATTGTTATATATCAAAGTATAAATCATCTATTTGCATAGAAGGTGCTCTAATTAGTTTTTATGCACTGTTAACCGAAATAATTTTGTGGTAAAAAAAACTTAGGTGCACTACGTTTCCATCCTCCTACAATAGACCTGTCCAAAAACATATTTTTCTTCTATGTTTTATCTATCATTTCTAGATTCCTAATTTCTATGTCTTTTCTTGTCAACAGTATGTCATAGTCAACTAAAACAAGTTTTTGGTCAATGAACTAGGTCATACCGCACTATTGTCCACCTATAGTGGACATGTTCAGATTATGTTTTATTCCTAATTCTAATACTAATGTTTTCCACTTCCATATAATTATAACAATCAATTAAATTTTAATGTGTAAGGTAAGTATATTTCTTATTAATATTTTCCCAAAATAACAACTTTTTATATTTAGTAATTTGTCAAAATTAGAATAGTTAGTCATTGTATATCTTTATCATTTTCATATTTCTAGTTTTACACCTATATAGAATCAACACAAACAATTTATTTTGTTTTATCAAAAATATGGTAAAACATATTGGTGAACTTGAACCTTTATTTTTGAGCCTTTACTTTCTAATTTCATTTTTTTCACTTTGCTTTTTTTTCCCTAGAAACTATGTTTTGATTGTTTTAAAACTCATATGATCTATCATTATCAATAAAGAAATTTTAAGTTTTATCAATAGCTTGGTGTGATGGGTGTTTCCCAAATACTCAAGCCATTAGACAACACTATATACATATTTCAATTTCCACATAACTCACCTAATATCTAAAATTCCAAGGTTTTATTTTCATCCATAGGAAACCTTTGATCGTTTGCTCTTGTAATGCATCTATAAGCAATTAGAGATGGGAAAATACTATCAACATACCCCCTAAATATCGGATAGTGTGGCTATGGAAATAGTGGAATCTTCCATAGTTAGTGCATTTATAGTTATATTCACTATTTACAACTAGGATGTGTATATCAAAGAACTTACAAAACAAATAAACCTTTGACTAATTTCACCCATTCCCCTTTTTCTTTGTACATTTGCATGTCACCCAAGAAGGTTACTTCTTTTTTTCCTCCAAGGCATAGTTATAGATTAATTGGAACTTGTATTGAGCATCAAATTCCATTAATTTATTTTAAAATGAATGACATAGATATTTATTATTAATATAATATGTAACTTCATTATTGTGGTATCTAATCTAAGCTAATATATGTCATAATCACACACCCCACCAATAAACTTAGAATGACTATTGAGACTGATACAAATAAAAAGGATAAGTTAATGCCTAAAAATTCACCCAAGTATCATAATGACAACCCACATAAAATTGATGCCTTAATTTATATTGCATGAGATTAACAAAATAAATTGACTTCTACTTCCACTTCTACTTTAGATACTTCAGTTAATACTATTATCTCCATTCCTAGATCAAAACCTATAGTTACATATGTGCCATCATTCTTAGGTATGAAGGCATCACTTGGTTTATATTAGATTAAAATGCCTATTTCTATTATGGAATCATATACACATCCCTTGATCACTATATGATATCCTCTTCCAACTTTGTCTAATGTTTCCTCCCTTGAGCAAATTGTTCTAGCCTTACCTGCTAAAAAAAATCAATTAAAACAAGGTGTTTATAAAGCTACTCATGAAATGGATTCTCATACATTACTTCACAATCCTTTGGGAACTAAAATAGCCTCTTACCCACTACCAATTAGTTTTATATCCCCTAAGCTACCACTTTATAAGGGTAAAGGTGATCCTGAACAACATCCTAATTCATTCTAGACAACATTTTTGGACTATGATTATAATGATTAATTACTCACCAAACTCTTTACAAAAAGTCTCAAATAATGTGCTCTTCAATGGTTATTTGACCTCAAACTTCAATAAATTGTACCATTTAACCCATTTGAAGGTCATTTTTAGCACATTTCTCAATCAACATTGGTGAAAAGTTATCTTATGCATAAATTGCAAAAATCAAGCAAAGGTCAAATGAAGCTATTAGTGAATATGCTCTTTGGTACAAGACTGTGCTTGCAAAAATTATGAACTTTGTGGTAGATAATGATTTTTAATATGTCTTCATTAAAATTTTGTTAGCTCCACTCCATGAATCAATAATGTTTGACAAATTCAAATCTTTCAATGAGTTATGTCATACAGTCAAAGGAAGGGAACTCGAGCTTATAATATTGAATGAGTTAAAATATGTACCAAGTGTTCCATATACATTAAATGTTAAGTTCCCAAGAAATATAAATTATAAAGTCAAATCTAATTAAGGCAAAAATGAAGAAAAAATAATAGTTAATGCCATATCCTAACCATCAAACAAGCTTCAATTGGTAGCTCCACCTAGGAGACAATTTATAAGGTTAAAATAACTTCCCCATATCTTGTTACAAAAGCTCATAAATTACGATCTCATCTCTCTACCTCCTATATTTGAGCTTCATTTGACCAAGCCTAAACCTAAGGTATTTGATAGTAATGCATAATATGACTACCATAGATGCATTGGGCACTCCATAAATAAATTTTACATGCCCAGGCATAAAATACAATATCTCATCGATGATAATACCATTGAGGTAAGAACACCCATAGAGAAATCAATAATATAACATAATGATAATGCAAATCTATAAATATTAATCAATCCTTTCCCAAATCATGGTACAACCAAGAATATAGATAATTCATAACTACATCATGCATAGAATGCACGTCCTCATCCTAAGACATATGGGAATATAATAGATAGAATTATGGTAAAGTTTATAGGCACATTATCACAATGCCCAAATATCACATTTAATGATATGAAATCAATTATTATAATTCAAATAGGCATGTTCTCTTTATTCGAGCATATATCAACAAACAACCTTGTCATAGTGTCATGATTGATAATGGATCAGGTAAAAATGCATGTACAATGACACTCATTTATAGTCTAGGATATAGAGAGAAATATTTATAGGCTACATAAAAGGTATTCAAAATAGTTGATGGGCATACACATGATACTTTGGGACATATAGTGCTACCTATCCAATTTGGTTTACCAACAATAACTACTCCATTTCTAGTCTTACCAAGCACAGGGGTATTCAATGTGTTATTAGTATGCCCTTGTCTAAACATGATTTGATCAGTACCATCTACAATGTACTTATTCCTATAGTACATACTTTTAAATCAAATGGTCAATGTTAAGGGCAACATAGACGAGTACCCTCTACAAACAATGGTAACTCCTTCCCCACCACCATCACGATTGGTTTTGGCACTTATTCAAGAGAATTATACAAAGGTAAATAAGGCACCTACTCTAAAGTATAGTACATAGATAATCAAAGCACCCATACAAGAGCATAATTTAGATTCAATTATGTCACTTATATATAATATTTATTTACAAACAATTCAAGGAAATAAGGAATATCATCCCAAGTAACAAGATTCATTTCAAAGAGTCACTTATAGTTAAAAATGTCTAAATCTTCTACATTGCATACTAGGGAAAATCATAAGATATTCCAACATGTTCAATAGTAAACAAAGACAATTATACAAGAGACTTCACCAAGTCTTTCACCTTCTCCAATTACACAAGTGGAAACATATTTTATAAGTAGTAATCACAATAGTTATAATACCACACTTGATGTTTTTTCAAATTTAGATATATACATATAACATTCCTCATCCATGGAAATTCAAAATTTAATGCTTTGATCTAGGCATACACTATGATCCTTCCATTGATGGGATCATAGGCTAGTTCCCCTTCCAAAAAATTAAAAAAATGAAATATTTCAAAAAATCCAAAAAAGTCAAATATTGCAAAAAAATGTAGTAAAATTCAAAAAAAAAGGGACCTAAGCATGACAAAAGATGTTAGTTATTTTTTTACACATCTTATATATGGTAGATATCAAATTATTTTCTCAAATACACATGCATTTCATGAGGTATATGAGTGTCATATAAGACACATTATATGCTCATTCTTAGATGTTGGACTCCCTTCTACCTAGTGTTTATGCCTATGTTGGGGCATATAATTCCATAGGTTACACTATAACATGTTTTATATATGACCTCAAATTAAATATTGAGCTACATATTTTACAAGTGTCTTCCTAAAACACTCATATTTTACAATGTACTACGAGGATATGCTAGAATAAACATATTGATAGAATAAACTAGTTTACACTTGTTCTATGTTCCTTTAATGTTATTTAATTTCTTGCATAATAGGATTAACATTGATTGCTTATTATGTTTAGCCCTTGGCCCTTATGTACAAAATTGTTTGAACATCTATATGAGATCATTGTTTGGTATGTGTGACATTAAAACATGTTTATTTCTTATGGACCTTGGCCTTATGTGTGAAAATGTTTTGCTTATGCGACATTTGAACACGTCACTCTTATGCATCCCTTGGCATTATTATATGACATTACATGACATTATTGTGTGTTGTACTTGTGTGCTTGTTGAGCTTGATTAGTAGTGCCATGATCTTCATCATGTACTTATATGGCATAGTCTACTTCAAAGATACTTTAATTCATGGTTCATTATAAAATTTGTCTCGACATGACACTTGTATGCCTCACATTAAATATGTTACATACATGCTTCAATGAAAATTGCATTTTCTATGATAACATACTATCCAACATATTGACATAGTTACTATATGATCATATATTTATCACATGATATTGTTAACTCTTATTTTGAGATGAGTGACTTGCAGGTTATATCCCTAATCTCAAGAGGGGGGGTATTATAATGGGATTATCTTAGAGACTCAAACCTCCATGAACAACTTTAGCATAGAATACAGGTTCAAAGATATAGAATACAAGTTTCACAAATACAGAGTATAATTATTTAAAGATTCAAATTAGTGCAAAAATTAGATTCTATAGTAGAGTACACGTTTTTAAAAGATTCAAAATGATTTAGAAATCAAGCACATGATAGATACCAGCACATAAATACAAACTCTAGGGCATATAAAATACACATGCATCCACTTTTCAAATACTCAAAGGACAAATTCATACACACTTGAATGCATATGCATGAGCATGTGTAAAATAATTACAAGAGCAAAGTTACAAGTTGAAAATACAAATTATAATTGTTCATATAGATGCATAACACTATAAAACATTGGCACATATTCAAAGGGAACATGATACTCATTCGTGCTCAAGCTTGTTCAAAGTTATAAAATTCAAAGTTTCAAAGTTAAAAATAGAAAAATTAAAGATTTTTCAAACTTTCAATATTCAAATTCAAATCCAAAATATTAATGTCAAATAAAATTCTATGAGTAATGTAATCATGATGGGGACATGAATATTCTTCATTCTCTTTCAATTGTGCCATCTAGAATCTATATCCATTTATAATGGTGTGATTCAAATTTGTGGGGGTGATGTAAGTTTGAGTCTAGTGAGACTTAACAGCCTTGGCATCACTTCTATCAAACTCAACATGATTCCACCTTTTTTTGGTTTAGTATATTGGGTACAATTTCTTATTCATGAGCATTGGTATAATACATCTTTCCAACTAAAGAGCTTGATTAGTTTTTAAAAATTGGGAATTGATCACTCTTAATTCTACATTGGTTCAAATTCTTTAAGTGCTTAGGTGAGGGGGAAAAAATCTCCATCAGCAATTATGGGTTATAGGGAAAATATGGTTTTACATATACATAGGTGTACTCCTCCTTTGCTCTTATTTTCATTTTTATAGATTGAAAAGTTAAGCTTTTTAGAATTTCAAATAAACAAAATCACTACTTCATGAGTTGTTATAAGGTTCGCTAAATTTGATTGCCCTACACAATGGAATTATAAACTCAAATAAAAAGTGTGTTTGACATAATCAAGTTCAACTCTTTCTCCTTTGTTATAGAAATTTCATTTCTAGAATAAAAGGGGGGGAAATTTAGACACATAAAAATATGGTAACATGTACTTGACAAGGCTAATTCTTGACACATTCTAAACCACATGAATTACGCACAAATACATTACTCTTATTCACCATTCCTCTAAGTCATTTATATATATGTGGGATTGACACATTATTTGTCATTTTTATTAAGTATAACTCTCAATTCCAATGCTCAAGCTATCTAAAATCACCTTTAAATTATCTCCAACATCAGATAAGTCCTTGATCCCCCTAGATAGGTCCATTCTAAGCAAGCTAGAGTGCAGTGTGACCCTATCTTCTTAGGTTGGCTGTGTCCCATGTTAAATAATAAATAGTTTTAAAATTTTAAAATAATATTTTAGGCATTATCATATGCTTTACAAGTTAGATAAAGCCAATTATCAAAATATTAGCCTATAAATACATATATAAAGTCATCTGGGACACTGGTTATTCACTTGGTACAAGCGTGTATTCTTCTGCACATTGAGCAACTATGCCCTATTCTACCCAAATTTTAAATAATTTATAAAGAGAAGTTATAATCCAAGTTATATCCCTCTAAATCAAGTCAAAATCTATCATTATCAAGTATCTAAGCCATCTTATATATGCATACACATAGTCAAAGGAGCATAATTGCACATTCACTCTAAGTGGTAGAAATAAGTGAGTTTGATTTCCCTCTTTAGAGTATTGGGTATGTAGGCAATAGTAAATAATCAAGGGGATGGTCAAGGTTAGCTCAACCCATCACATTACCCTATTTTTCTTTTTAGGTCTTCCATCTATCAAAGTGCCTTAAGGATTTCAAATATAAGAGAAGATAAACAATGATGTCTATATAGACAAACACTAGTTGTGATATATTAGAGCACTCAACATCTATAGGCATAGAATGCATTATGATCTATTTTTATGCACAATCAAAATGGAAAAGTTCATGATCAAATGACTTGGGTGCACTATGAAACTATCCTCCTACAATAGGCATGTCTTGAAACATCTTCTACTTCTGTCTCTTATCTATCATTTCCAAGTTGTTACTTTCTCTATTTTTTATTATCAATAATATGTCACATTCAACAATGGCAAGTCTATGGTCAATGGACTCAAGTACACTACATAATTTTTCACCTCAAACAAACCTATCTAAATTTTGTTTTTATTCCTGATTCTAATATTGAGCCTGCATAATCACCTATTCTTTTGTTTTTTACTCATAGAAATTTAGAACAGTAAAAAAAATTCAATGTGCAAGCTAATTGTATTTCTTCTTAGTAATTTCCCAAAATATCAACTTTTCATATTTAGTAATTTTTCAAAATCATAGTATTCAATCCTTGTATATCATTAGCATGTCGATATTTCTAGTTATACACCTATATATAATCAACACATATAATGTATTGTATTTTATCAAAACTAAGGTAAAACAACCATATAACTAGTCATATAGAAACTTTGATTGGTCTATAGATTTGTCAATTACCCATGCATGGTTTCACTTATGATCTAATCCTTGTTAACAAATTACTTTCCTTCACAGATGATAACAAATTACTTTCCTTCACAGATGATATTCGTGATCATACACATTCACTCATGTAACTCACTTGTAGCTAGGTTACTCATTATTTTGTTCAACAATGTAATCATGTCTAATGCTTCTTCATGGAAATTAGATATGAAAATTGACTTAGGGAGCTTCGAAGGACATTTTCTTTTCTTCTTCAACCAAGTTTGGTTGGCCATGTATAGGCATTTGATAGTATTATGATCCCGATAATGTTGTACAATTTATTTGCTCATTTCCACTATCTCATCATGTGATGCAATTCCAAGAGTCATGTTCATTGAATGAACATCTAAATTAGCCATTAACACATCATTAACATACCTAATCTCCTTGGTCTCCTGATTGTGGTACTTTGCTTAAACAAGTACTAGGTCTATGCATTAGATTATTGATGGGTCATTCAGCTCACCAAATCATGTTGGGATGGTTTCCCATTTATACTTTTATGAAATGAGGCTTGTAGGGTCTCCCTAAGGTCTGTTATTACTTAGTCACAACGCACTGGGTGACCCAGTTGGTCTACGCAAAACTATTCCAATACAAGGGGCCTTTGTTGGTTCTTAAAGTTTTAACATTATTCTAGTCATTTAAAAAATTTAGATGAAAATACAAGTTTGTTTATTACGTTAATGTGGGTTTTAATCATGTTTCAAGGAACGATAATAACAATGCATTTAAAAGTTTTACCCAGGTGATAAAATTAGCATTTTGAGTGTTTTAAAATAATGGGAATGCAGATAATTTTAATGTATTTTAAATGTATTTACAGATTCAATAATGAAATAATAAAATGGTAATGAAATGAAAAAAGAAATCAATACAAGCATGCATAAATGGATTGCATTCAGATCATTGAAATCCTAGCTTAAATGATTTATAAAAAAGGCAAGAGAGAGGAAAGAGGAAATAAAAGCATACTGTCACGATTCAAATTTGAAACTCTCAACCAAGTAGACTCTAAAAATCGGTCTCTCACCTAAACAAAATATGTATAATCATAAACAGATCCAGTGCAAGCTTCTAAAGGAACCAAATGATAAAGGGAAAGATCACAACCACTATTCACATGTGCATATTGCAAACAAAACTCCAAAACCTTTTATCAATCAAAGTATTTGCTTTGACAATCAAATCAGGTCTAGAATGATCAATCGATTAAAATTTTCATTAGCACTAGGGTATGGTAGCAAGTTGAGGGATATAATTTACACTATAATAATGAGAATGAATTATGATCATACTTAAGTCAAAATCTAAACTAGCATGAATATATACAATGAAGTTAAACTAAAGTGAATTGATAGAAAAAGGTACAAAGAGAAGGGTAAGGCAAAAAAGAGACATAACAAAGGGACCCTTCAATTAGTTAGACCATGTGGAAATAAAAAAGGACTAAGGGGGATCGAGACATGAAGAACTTAAGATAAATATTTTAGACTAAGGTCTTGGTCATGTTAATAAACACGACTAGGATCTTAGGATAAAATATAAACTAAGTTAAATTAAAGTGTTCCTATGAAAATTTAAATAAAAGCTCCCACCAAATTTGAATTCAAAAAGAGTTTTTAGACTAGATCTAGACTAGGGGTTTTAGAAATTTAAATATGAATTCAATTAATCATTTACAGACCAAAGGCTAATAAAAAGGGGAAATTTGGCATTTAACACAAAACCCTGAGTATTGCTTATTTCAAATGAACTCCATTAACCTGTAACCTAAAACACAGATATCCAATGTTAGCAATTTTAGATAAGATCAAACTAGAGCCATGAAAAAATAGGCCAACTAGACCATGGTGTGGATTACCTTCAAATAAATATAAGTGTAAAACATTATAATGGTACTTTGATCAGATGAATTTTCAAATTTAGGGTACAAATTTGCATGATTTAAGACAAGGGTCCCCTTTTTTTAAATATGGGGGTATGTTGACCTCAACAAATGGAAACTTCTCAGGGAAACATAGCAATATGTTATAATTTAAAGACTCTGGTTTAGACTACTAATTAAGCTACATACTCCATTTAATCATGCACCATTATTAAAATTAGTTCATGGTTAGAACAAATCTTGCACATACAAAATTAGGATCAAACATCAATAAATAGCCATGTTGTGTGTGTTCTTTGATTCCACTTACTAATTGCCATAGGATTTAGAGAACAACTTCTAACTTCATGACTCTAACCATTAACATTGACTTTCAACATGTTTTGATATTCATTAAGAACCATGCTTTAACTTAGGGAAGGCTTGGGCATTACTCTACTATCAGCTAGGCATCCATAACCCTGATAGAGATGCCTTTGTCTCTACTCAAGGCCTTGATCCAATGCCATCTAGGCATCCATAACCTTGGTAGAGATTACCAGAATCACTTCTACCTAGAAAGCTTTTGATTTTTGTAATAAGCTCTTATTTTTTATATTTTTTAGACCATTTTTGACTTTTTAGCAGAGGTTGGGAACCAGGATAGCCAAGTTTATTGGATTTGGTTAGATTTTTGGTCTTCAGACAAATATCTTTGGTTGCAAGCTTTGTTCCAAGAAATGATGTTTATTAAGTGCAAACATGACTGTGTTCCAATAATTCAATCTTTCATCCTTCATGTGCAATCCTTCTTAGAATCAATCTTAGATCAAAAGAAGGCTCAAAATCAGAAGGAACAATTATCCTAACCATTAATATTTACTAGTTTCTCCAAAATATAACATTAAGCTCATATTACAATAATCCATGATCAACCAATGCTGAGAAAACATACCTATATTCCTAAATTGTGAATTTATTTTTGAGCATCTAAATGTATTTTGAGTTGAGGACTGTCCAAAAAGACTTATTAAAAGCAAGGAACAAAGCACAAAAATCAAACAAAGCAAACACAAAGCAAACAAGCAAACAAATATATACAAACACTATGTACAAATAAGGGATAGGAAGGAAAGGAACATGAAAGAAACTAATTTAAAGCCTACCTATTCTAACTCTAACTATTCTTATAGTTCACTCCATAAATACTCTAGGTGGGATGATAGATAAGTAGTACTTGAGGTATTGCCCATTGGTTGGCAATGTGAACTCTACTCCTTGTATGTCTTTTAGTTTGAAGGTGTTGTCTCCTAATGTTTCTACAATCTAATATGGGACAATTCACAAAGGAGTGAATTTTCCATGTTTACCCTTGGGTTCATATGCCTTGTCCCAAAGAAGGTTTGTGTCTACTAAAATTAGAAATCTGTATGATGTCTAATAATGTTGAACTTGTGAATTTGTGTTCCTCCTCTATGTACTATTTCATGAACCTATACATTGGCAGCTTGAGTGTGATAGGAAATATGAGTTCCTGACCATATACCAGTAAGAATGGTGATGCCTTAAGGGATTGCTTAACTTTTTTTCTATATGCCTAAAGGGCATAATTAATTATCTTGTGCCATGTTCTTGGTTTATCAATTTTAAACTTATTTATGGATTTCATCAAGTTCTTATTTGTTGATTCAGGCACTCCATTCCCTTGAGGGTAATGGTTGAATGAGAACTTGAGAACAACATTGTTGTCATATACCCATTGAGTCATTTAAATGGATACAAAAGTAGATCCATTATCACAAATTAAGGATACAAGTGTCCCAAACCTTTTGCATATGTTTTCTTCTAAAAAGTTTATCACCTCTTCAATCCTACACTACTTGGTTGCTATTACTTTAGTCCATTTGGTGTAGGAGTCAGTAGCAATCAAAACATATGTCTAACCATTAGAGGATTTGGGGTTGATGACCCCCACAAAATCTAGTCCCCATTATGTAAAGGTTTTATCAATCATTATTGGCTTCATTGGCATGGATGCCTTAGGTTCTTTATTGTTGAAGTATTGACATGAGTGGAACTTTCTCACATGCTTGTGAGCATCCTTGAAGATAGTAGGCTAATAATAACTAGTTCTAAGGATATTATGGGTTGTAGTCCTTCCAGATGGATGTATACTTCCTAGTCTTTCATGGAAGGTGTTTATGATCTCAACTGATTCACTCTTGGAGACACATCTTAAGTATATGCCTTCAAAGTTATTTCTGTACAACACTCCATCTTTGGCCAATAAATGGGCTAACTTGAGCCTTGGATCTCTTCTTTATTATTTACTTAACCCTACAGGACAATAATCATTGATTAGAAAGTGGACAATGGGATCATACCAATCATTCGGTCTGAAACTTTATTGTTCTACCTATATGACACTTAGTTTAGGATTAGTATTAGCAATAAACTGAATTAAACCTTTGCACCTTACCAATTTGGAAGTCTCCATCTCAATGTCATATTCTTGGATCATAGACATCCACTTACCTCTCCTTTCTCTAGTTCATTTTGACTTAGCATGAGCTTAGTGGAAAGGTCTAGTAGGATTACATGCACCTTGTTTCTAAGAATATAATGCCTAAACTTTTTCACTACTTTGACCAAAGCACATGCTTGTTTGTCAATCAAAGAGTAGTTTAACTCAACATTTTAAAGGTTAGTACTCATAAAAGCTACTAGATGGTCACATACATCTCTCTTTTAAGTTATAACTAGAACTATTATATGATTTGAAGCAAAGGAGTAAAGATAAAAATCTTTACTAAATTTTGGACTTATCAGAATAGGGGCTTGTCCAATTACCTCTTTGATTTCTTTAAAATCCTTCTTGGTCTCTTCATTCCAAGCGAACTTAGCTCTTTCTTCATCATATCATTCAAATGTCTCACTATTTTTGCAAAACCAAAAATGAACTTTCTTACAAAGTTTATTTTACCAAAGAATGACTTCAATTCCTTCCTACTATTAAGGGGATATATGTTAGATATTTCATTTATTCTATCAGGGTCTATAGAGATTCCCTCTTTAGTGATAACATGTCCTAATAGTTTTTCCTTAGTAACATAAAAAATACTTTTCATTGGGTTGAGAGAAATCCCATACCTTCTGCATCATTCAAATACCTATTGCAGGTGCATAATATGATCCTCCTTGTTTTTAGAAAAGATATTCAAATCATCCATGTATATGATAATGCACTTACCTACAAGACATTGGAAAGCATGATCCATATCCCTTTGAAAAGTGGCTCCTACATTTATAAGTCCAAATGGCATTCTTTTGTAGGCAAAGGTGCCTGAATAAGTAGTAAATGCATTTTTCATCCTATCTTTCTTATTTACCAGTACTTGGTTATATCCTAAAAAACCATCAAGAAAGGACATCATGGAATAACCACTAACAATCTAAATTACTTGGTCAAGAGAAGGCAAGGGATAATTATCTTTCTTAGATGCTCTATTCAGATTTCTAAAATATACACACAATCTAATTTCCCCATTTTTATTCATGACTGGTACTAATTTAGCTACCCAAGTGGAGTGCCTAATTGGAAACACTATCCTTGCATATAGAAATTTCTTGACTTCCTCATATATCAAAGGTTTTAGGATAAGGTTGATAGGTCTTTGTTTTTACCTAAAAGGCTTGCAGTTTCTTTTTAAAGGTATGGTATGTGTTATGACCTTTGGATCAATGATATTTAGGTCATAATAGGACCATTCTATAATATATTTATACTTGGTCATTAATTTTTTAGCTCTTTTGGACTCAATGTTAGTGGTGGTTGTACCAATGTTGACTATTTGGGGTTGACCTTAGGAGCCTAGGTCAACAACATTGTAATCTTTCCCATTTAATTTGGGAACCTTGATATCCTAAATAGTTTATCTCTATAAAATAATATTTCTAGGGTAATCATGCCCTTGTAAATCTTATTGTCATTCAGTTGGATGATCTTATCATCAATATTGGCTCTGTCAAGAGTATTTTCATCATCTTCATCGATGATGTGGGCCTCAAACACTCCTGAATTATTCATTAAGTCTAAGGTCTATTGGTCATCATTGAATACTTACAAATGGTTTATATTATCAGGGACTGAGGGATAAGGAACCAATTCAACACTAAGGCTTCCTAGTTTAGAGTCCTAGTTGGTCATAATATTAGTTGCAGTTGAGGCTAGTTCATCAACAGCTTGGTTTTTTTCCCTAGGAATAGAGACAATGTTAAAGGCATCAAAGTACTCTATCAAGTCCCATGATCTAAACTTATATTTCTTTAGGTAATACAATTTATACTGGTACTTACTTCTTACTTGGTTAACCACTAGTTCTGAGTCACCATAAACTAGTAGTTCTTTGACTTTGTGCTTGATGGCAAATTGTAAACCTAAGATTATATCCTCATATTTTGCCATATTTTTAGTGCATGAAAATTAGAGGTGATAAGAAGTATTGAATTCTCCCCAACATGATTAATTAACACAATTCCTACCCTTGATCTAGACTTACATCTTGCACCATCAAAATATAATTTCCATATCCTAGGCATAATAAGAGTTTATCTAGAATCACATACCATAGGGGTGTCAAGAGTATAAACACCAAATTCCAAGTTAACCATGTTGACCCTCTCATTGGTTGCATTGTATTTAGCAATCATATGCTTCATTTTAGGTTCTCTTTCTATCCTGATCTAATTTGGAACTCCCTTTTATGGAAGCCACATGTAGGAACAATTAGTAGACATGTAACCATTTAGAGATCTAGTCCAGTCTCTACTTAGCAGCATCCCATATGCATCAAGAAAATCTATCACTTAGATGTCAATGAACTATTGTATCCTTGGTTTAGAAGTAATTTGCATGCAAACATTCAATAATTCACCAATTAATTTCACCCTAGATTTATCCAATTGAGTCACAACTCTATCAAATTATGGGAGTCAAACCAAGTTTTTCACAAATACCTTTATGCATGATGTTAGTAGATGCACCTGAGTCTAATAAATAGTTATGCAAATTCTTACCAAATATTCTTACTATTAGTAATAAAGGTGGGACATCTACTTTTTTCTTATGCATAATAACATTAGCATTTGCAGTCTTATGTGACTTACTAGGCTTCTTGGATAGAGATTCAAGTAACAAGTATCTCTACTCAGTGATTTGAGTTAGCTCATGTAGTGTGACGTTAGATTTAACACTCTTCATATCTTAAACCATGTTATACCAGCCCTTGGCAAAAGAGCTAGGTGAATCAACATTATATATAGAGGTACTTCCCTTTGGAGGCTCAGGGATATTGTCAGTTGCAAGATCTAGAAGAGTGTCAAAGTTGTTAGGTGGATTTGAAGTTGTCAAGGGTTACTTCTACTCCCTATTCCTCATAAGATAGGTCTTTTTAAAATACTACCGAAAAGTGTGCACCTTCTCAAGAGTATCCTTGGGCTCGTTCTCTTCTTGGAATGGGAAGTTAAAGGTCTCCATCATTAAGGTTATATCTATAGATTTGGATGACTTGGAAGATCTAGATGTACTTATATAATTATCTCTATTAGATCCACTTTCAAGAGTATTTAACTCATCTTGCAACAACTCAAAAGCATTACATAATTTAAGACAATCCAACTCACCATGCTTGGAAGTAGTGTGGACCCTATAATATTTAGTTAATGCATCTTCACAAATATTAATATCAGGTTTATTATTATTAATTGATGATTCATTATTTTTATTATTTTAGATAAAGGTAAAAATAGGTTTTGATGGGATCCCGAAACCCAAGTACAAGGAACAAAAGATAAAGCTTCAATGCCCACAGGCAGAACCTAAAAACTACTACAGAGAAGTAGCAAAAACAAGTTTTATATGGACCTGAAACCACCAGAGAGACCACTAGTCAAAACCCAGATTTAACATAGATCTGGCTACACCATAGATAGAAGATTACAAAAAGAAACCAGAGAACAGGACCAAAAAACATAACCAACAAGAAGAACCAGACTATTCTTCTAGTTCCAAAATCATTTTCACTGTTTCTGTACCTTTCACAACAGTATCCTGAGTGGTAGTTGCCGCCATCTTGGCTCCCTCTTGTGTAGCCTTCTTTCTTGAGCTTTGTCTCATCCTTTTGCTAGGCCCCTCCAAAGATTTGGTCTACTCGCTAGCTCTTTTTCCAATATTGGCAACTGCAGAACATATGTTGGACGTTACTTCCTCCATTTTCATTCTGTTCTCCCTAATGAGTTCCTAAAGGTTATTCTCGTAATCTTTGAGCTTGACTGGGATATCTCTTATCTATTTTTCCATGTTGTTAATTTTGTTCCATGCAGCTTTCTGGTTATCTTCCATAATTTCCACTTTCCTTTTGAGGTCCTTAATCTCCTTACACATCCAAGAATCAAGTTGGAGAGAAGCCTCTGCTTTGCATTTAACCCAACTCGTAGGTGTGTACATTCCATCTTTTTGCCTTTTCTCTCTCCATTCCTCAGAATTCTTATTGGGACTATTCTCGCCTTCTTCAAAGTGATCCTCTCGGCCCCTTTGATACTGTTCTTTTGTTCCAGTCTGAATTTCCATGTCCATTTCTTGATTGCCATCCTGAACTGTGTTTTCCCTTTCGTTTCTTGAAATAGGGTCCTCTACAAGTCCATCCTGGACAATATCTTCCTTCGACACTTTCTGATTTTCCTCAATTTCTTCTTTACTATTTTCAGATTCTTCCTCTTTGTTGACTCCTTTCTCATTCTTCTCTTGACATTCTTCGTCCTCATTTGAATTTGTATTCCAGCTTTTAGTACCTTCTTCTTTCTCCAGATTTTCCTCCCTAGGTTTATCAATTCTCTCCCGCTCTGTATCTTCTTCCACATTCTGATTTTTGGCACTGGGGAACTTGATTTTGTCTTTCCCTTTTACAATTTCACTCTTTCTGCTCCCAGACTCCTTATTTCTCCCCTGGTTAGGGTTCTTAACCATAGCTTTATTCTTGCAGTAGCCTTTGATTAACAGAATAAGGCCTTCATGCAGTATAGGACGCGTTTCCTTCTTCCTGTGAGCAAATAAACTTTGTACCAAAGAGAAGCGTAGGTAAAAGGGAAAAGACAATCGTACCTTGTGTCTGAAATGATTAAGGAAGATAAAGTGGAATTTATGCACTCTCTTGCTTCTTTCGTCTAGGATGAAATACTCCCTTATACAGCATAAGACATCCCTCCATATCCCTCATTATTTTTATTGTTACTATTGTGAAACCTTTTATTAGGCCTATTTAACTTTTGATATGAGAAAATTTTGTTGTAACTTTCCCCAGTATTACCAACTTGCTTCCACAATTAAAGAAAGTCAGTACTCAGCTTTTGAACCATCTTTAAGATAGAGTCATTTTCATTCTTTGGGGCCTCAAAATTATGAACTTGAGTGTTGCTAGTGATAATGGTTGGCACCAAATCTCTTTGGTCTTGTGGTTGAGATCCACTTGTAGCATTGTTCAAGAATCCTAGGCTTTGGCCATAATGAGCATGACTTAAAGGTAGTTGGTTCAAAATTAGAAGTTGGTTTAGGGTAGGCATATTCTGATTGGCATTGGGTATAATGTTTAGAATGGGAAAATTTGAATTAATATTGGGAATATTATATGCCATTTGGCCCTGGGGTTGCATCTGGTCATTAATTATCATAGCTTTAGTATACGCTAAGGCTAATGTGTTAATGTCCTGAGCAAATCTTTTGATAAACATTTTTTGAAATTTAGCATTAAAGGCTCTAATTGTTTCACTAGAATCTCTTTTCACTGTGGTGAATTATTGGTAAAGAATACAGGGACTGATGATTTTACCAAATTAATCAATAAATATCATATTAAAATCATTCCAACTAGTGATATAATTTTTTGGAAGACTGAGTAACTATTCATATGAAACATCTTTGAAATTAAATGTAAATAGTCTACATGTTACATCTTCATGAACTACATTTAGTAATCTTAAATCAGCTTTGAAATATTTAATGTGCTCTTTAGTCGTGACAACACTATTTGGGCTAAATGATGGCAAATATCTTTCACTATTATGGGGAATGTTATGTACCACGCCTGACACATTAATTAGAGAACCACCTAGCCAAGTCATATCTTGATAGGGATTGAACATGGGGGTACCCTAAACTGGTGAAGTTGGATGAGACTTTGAAATTAGATGCTTACCTTTGTCTCACCTTGATCTCCTATGAACTTCTAATGAAAGGAAGGGAACCCTTGTCTCTGAATGTGACCTAGTCCTTATCCTTGGCAATTCCAGCTTGAGAGCTTTGAACCCTATTTGAAATATGATGTGTGAATCTTATCTTTACAAAGAATAATGATCAGACTTTTATATTAAGCAAATTTTGTACAAATATGTATAGAGGATGGCAAAGGACATCAATATTTAACTAAATTAGCTCACATATATGTCTAAATATGTAAATATGAATGATCTTTACATGTTCAAGTTCAAATAACCTCAAATTTGCAAAGGATCTATCAATATTTAAACAAAATAGCTATTACTAACCTTAAACGCCTTGGATTCATAGATCTTATGCTATTTTTACCATAATTTAGCATCAAACTTCAAAGAACATCTATCTTTGTCTAAATAAGCACAAAGAGTGGTCAGAGACCGTAAATATACTAATCTTTACAAAAATATTCTAAAAGAAACACAATTATGAAAATAATATACTGATCTTTTGAACAAAATTCATAAAAAATAAGCAAAGATATTTTGAATTCTCGAGGATCTAACTAAGGCCCTCCTTCTAGCACCATCAGAATGCCTCCCTGTTGATGCCTAAATATGTATCACAGGTGGTCCAAAATATTCAATAAACACTTCTCATTTTTAAACTCAGAGAGTCCATTGCATGAGTTGCATGTTTTGATAATCCTGCTATCTTTAGTGGAATAGAGGCAGAGCAAATAAACTGTTCCACAATTTATATTAGTTGGTGGTTGGGATCCACCGTGGCCTAAAGTTAATCTTTAATAAAATGAAATTAATCTATGTTAATTATAGTTAATTATGATCATACCTAATTCTAAAGCTAAACTAGCATGAATTTATACAATGAAGTTAAACTAAAGTGAATTGATAGAAAAAGGATCAAAGGGAAGGGTAAGGAAAAAAAGATGCATAACAAAGCTACCCTTCGGTTAGTTAGACCATGTGGAAATAAAAAGGGACCAAGGGGGCTCAAGACATGAAGAACTTAAGATAAATAGTTTAACTAAGGTCTTGGTCATGCTAATCAACATGACTAAGACCTTAGGATAAAATATAAACTAAGTCAAATTAAAGTGTTCCCATGAAAATTTAAATAAAAGCTCCCACCAAATTTGAATTCAAATGGAGTTCTTAGACTAGATCTAGACTAAGGGTTTTAGCAATTCAAATATGAATTCAATTAATCATTTACAAACCAAAGGCTGCTAAAAAGGGGCAATTTGATATTTAACACAAAACCCTAAGTGTTGCATGTTTCAAATGAATTCTATTAACCTACAACCTGAAACTAAGATATCCAATGTTAGCAATTTTAGATAAGATCAAACTAGAGCCATGAATAAATAGGCCAACCAGACCATGGTATGGATGATATTCATATAAAAATTAAGTGTAAAATATTCTAATGGTACTCTGATCAGATGAATTTTCAAATTTAGGGTACAAATTTGCATGATTTAAGACAAGGGTCCCCATTTTTTAGAAATGGGGATATGTTGACCTCAACAAATACTCCTAAGTATTTTGAAACTAGAGAAACATGTCTAAGAACCCATAATATTTGGTCGAGACAACACATGGAACATGAATTGATCCTAGAGAGTAAAATAAGGGAATGACTATAGGACCAAAATTGATATTCTCATTGACATAGTGTGTGGATATGAGTTAATTACCACTTTATGGAACTTACAAGGACTGGCTACTATAGCTTCAACCATTGGGATAGTGATTCCTAACTTAAGAACACTTACCTATACATTTCTCTACTACTATCTTGGCATCCATAACCCCAATAGATATGTCTTTTATCCCACTCAAGGCCTTAATCTACTATTATTTAGGCATCCATAGCCCCAATATAAGTTGTCTTAATCACCCAAAAATTGAGTTTTTCAATTATTTTATTTCTTTATTTTTATTGTCTCATTTTTGTGTTGGGACCACCATGGAAAATGAAAACCAAAACTATATATATTCACCCTAGATATTAACCATAGTAAATTCATGCAAACAAACCTAGAAACCATAAAAATGTATTTTTTGTGCATGGTTTCAAGAGAAATCTTCATAGGTTGAGTAGTTGAACCAAACTTGCCCAAACATGAACAAATTCATAACACACACAATATCTAAATCTTTCAAAATCGATTCAAAAAAATAATCTTAAACCACAAACTACTCAAAGTACTTATGCACCAGAACATCACTTAAGCTACCTATGTACAAACCATTATTCATCATTATTCATTCAACAAAGAACCTGCAAGGAAAAATAAATAGGCCAAACCAAAAATAAGTAAAAAACAAGGTCAAATAATAAATGAAAATCAATAAAAATAAAAAGTAAAACTAAGAAAAAAAGGTAGGAAATGAAAGAGAAGTTATTTATAGGAGCCTGTTAGGCCAATTCAACCATGGAAGTAGTGCTTGAGAAACTACCCATTGATAGGCAATGGGACATCCTCACTAGTTAGACACCTAAAACATAATGCATTATCATCCAAGATTTTATAAAATTGGAAGGAACCTAGCCACATGGCATCAAAATTGCCATGTTATCCCTTTTTCTTGTGAGCCTTATGTCAGAGAAGGAGTAAATCAGATATCTAAAAGGCTTTCACTTGACTTATTTTTCAAACCAATGCTTGATGACTCCTTGGTGTTTACTAAAGTGCAATAGAGATGCATCACATTTTTCTTCTAGTTGTATCATATTTAGAAGATGAACCTCATCTTATCATCAGTTTCTAGGTAATCCCTCATAAATTGTAAAGTTAGGATTATAAAGTTTATAGGGAAGATAGGATCTTGATCATAAATGATGTGATATGGGGACATGCCTAGGGAGAATTTAATTCTAGTCCTATTAGACCATAATGCAAGTTTTAAAACATTATGCTAGTCCCTAGGGTTCTTTTCTAAGACTTTCTTGATTATATCTAATAGATTCTTGTTTGTTGATTTAGCTACATCATTACCTTGTGGGTATTACATAGATGAGAACTTGAGGATTACTTGATTATTATATACACATTCGTTAATTTTAAATAGGATAAAGAGGTCATTAACACATGCTAGAGTGAATGACATCCTAAACCTGGTGATAATATGCTCCTTGAGAAAGTTGATCACTATGTTAATGGTATAATTATTTAATGCTTGAACATCTATCCAATAAGTGCAATAGTCAATTACTATTGGAATGAATTTGTGTCCCATAGATGAATTAGTATTGATAACTCCAATGAAGTCCAATACCCATTTTTTGAATGGTTGAACCTCAATAATTGGTTGTAATGGCATAGTAGGGGTACATTCATTTATGATGCAACTAGGTAACTATGGAAACTTTTGACATGGGCATTTGCATCTTTAAATATGTGTGTCCAATAGTAACCTATTTGTAGTATCTGGTGGGCTCTAGAATTACCTGAACTATGGTCGGTTTGATATTTCCCATGGAAGTCTTATAGTACTTTAGTCACTTCTTATATATTTAAGCATCTTAGATAAATGCCTTCATTATTTATTCTATATAGTATGCCTGATTTAACCATAAAATTATTGCTCTTCAGGCATAATGCTTTTCTCTAAGTGGATTTTAGGTGGTTTGGGCATTCATTATTCAGTAGGTAATAGACTATCTTAATACCAATCATATTCCATAATGGCTTGCACTGTATATAGCTAGCAAATACTTTGTGGATCAACTTCAACCATTATTTTACTTTCTTGTACAATAGTCATCCACTTATCATGAAATTCACCTAATTGATTTGTATCAACATAGCTTTCATGGTGGGATTAGGCACAATGGTAAATACTTTGTTGTGTAGGAAGTAAATTCAAAACTTATTAACTTCTTTGATCAAATTAAATTTCTATTTATGAAATTTTAAATACCTAGGTTTGACATTGATTAGTGGAGAGATCATGAAAGACATCAGTCTCTCATCTCCAAACTCCTTTCCCTAAATCAGTACAACAACACTTGAGTGTTTTGAAGTGAAGGAATAAATGTACAAGGGTTTATATAATTAGGACTAATAAGCACCTAGGTACATACAATCAATTTCTTGATTCGAGCAAAAATCATTTGTGATTCAGTGGTCCATTCAATCTTATGTTCTTTTTAGCATTTTATTCAGGGGTTCGGATACCTCTATAATTCCATGAATGAATTTCCACATGAATTTGATATTTCCAAAGAGTGATTTCATCTCTTTTCCACTACCATGAAATGAATTTTTCATAATTTCCTCCACTATTTTTGGGTCTATCTAGATGCCTCTTTTGGAGATGATGTGACCCAACAATTTTCTTTTCATAAACCTGAATATACACTTCTTTAGATTTATGGAAATGTAATGTTCTTTGCACCTTTGTATTACCATTATTAAATCCCTCACGTGATTTTCTCAATTCTTGAAGAAAGTTAAATAGTCCATT
This sequence comes from Torreya grandis, assembly GCA_037957365.1. Classification (NCBI taxonomy): domain Eukaryota; kingdom Viridiplantae; phylum Streptophyta; class Pinopsida; order Cupressales; family Taxaceae; genus Torreya; species Torreya grandis. The sequence continues at coordinate 7,977,277 of JARHVA010000108.1, forward strand.
TAGAGGACAATGCATTTGCCAATGATATCTTTAAACACAATGTCATGGCACATTGAAAAGTAGTACCCACATTGACTATGTTGAATGACATTCTTTTGTATGCAAATGTACCCAATTTTGTTGTAAATTATGTCTTAATTTTATCTTCGTAGTTCACCATCACTTGATTATAGCTTGAAAACCCATCTAAAAATGACATCATTTGAGAGTCATTAACTATATATAACAGTTCATCTAATGAAGGCAATGGGTAAATATCCTTCTATAAATCTCTATTTAGGTTACAAAAGTCCACACAAATTTGTATCTCTATGTTTTTATTTCAGACTGGCAAAATATTTTTCACCCATGTGAAGTGCCTAACTAGAAAGATGAGTCTAGCTAAAAGAAACTTCCACACTTCTTGGAAGATCAAAGGCTCTAACAATGGGTTCACTTGCCTTTGCCTTTGATGGAACACTTTTACCCTCACCTTGAGAGGAATAGTGTGAATGAGAATGGAGGTATTAAATATATTTAGGTCTTCATAACTCAAGGCAAAATCATCTTTGAAGTCCTTTAGGGCCTGTGCAATCCCTTGTTTTCATTTTGAGTGCAAGTTGTGCCTAAAAGCACTTTTTTTGAGTCATTAGCATTGCCCATATTGTAATTCTCATGAAACATACCTTTGGTATGGATTTTTTTTACCTTGATAATCCATATCAAACATCATCTCCAGGGAGACATACCCTTCATTATACTATTTATTTTTTAATTTATCACTCCATCTAGTTCAAACTTATCTTTATTATCTTCATTTATGATCTAAGATTCAAAAATCTCTATGTTTGTGATGAATTTGATGGTATATTAATCATCATTTAATACCTGTAAGTTCTTGATGTTGTCAGGAATGAAAGGAGTAGAGACTAAATCCACTAAAAATATCTTCAATTTGGAGTCATTAGTTGGTTTTAGGGTGATCATAATTATTTACAACACATTTGTCATATGATTTATCCTAAAAGGTATTATTTTGAATATTGAATGCATTGAAATCATTTATTAAATTCCATTTTTGGCTATGATACCTAGATAAATTCTTATCATTGCAGTATATTGGCTTCAAACTTGTATAACCACTAGCTCTAAATCACTAAGCACCTTCAGGTTTTTGACCTTATTCTTGGGAGAAAATTGGAGATTGTATACTAATACCTCATGTTCAACCACATTATTTGTGCATGAAAATTATAGGCAAAAGGCTACAAAATATGGTTTCCCTCTTAGGTTAATGAGCTCAACCCTGACACCACACCCACTCTTAGACTTAGATCCATCAAATTTCAAGGTCCATAAGTGATTTTCAATTATGTATAGTGGACTCTGAGGGGTAGGTGCTACTACAATGTTGTCATATTCATTTATTTTCTCAACATCAAGTGTGTATACACTTTATTTTTTGGTTGATAATGGCCTTCTAGTTTGTTCCTTAATGGTGGAGGTAGGCATTGGGTTGTTTAGAGTGAAAGTATTTTCATCCCAATAATTTTCCAACTCATTATTTTCACTTAGAAAACTATGTTTTAGCATGAATACTTGTACCTCAACCATGCCTAAAGTTGTCAACAACTATTGATAACCATGCTTTGCATTCAGATCAACCTATTTCACATTTTTATATGTAAGGGAAACACTACAACATTGAGATATTTTAGGTACATAGGGGATATCATCTTCATCTAGTTGATCTAACTCTTTGAACTCTTAATTTTATTGCATAGGCACCATATTTATGGATAGGTTCTCATGATTTTTTTCTTCCTTTTTGAACTCGTAGACCCCAAGCTCTAACTCCTCATACAAGATTTCATTCATCTTTCCATACTCGATGATCATATGAGTCATTTTTTGATCTTTCTCAATTATGATATGGTTGTGTGTGCCATGCCATGAGAGCCACATCTAACATAAATGGGTCATTGTACACCCAATAAATGTTCTCAACCAATCTCTATTAAAAAACATACCATATGCATTGAGAATATCTACCACCTAAATGTTGATGAACTACTCACTCTTGGATCTGAAGCCAACTACATATGAACATGGTATAGCTCACCAACCACTTTTCCCTATAATTTGTCTAACTAAACTACCTCTATGTTTTACTAAGCAAGATTCAAACCTATTTTATATCAAACTAAGTAAGACATCTCATTTTTGGAAGCACCTAAATCCACTAAACAACTATGTAAGTTCTTACCAAAAATCTAGATTGTCAGGAAAAAAGGCAGAGTCTTAGTTTTAAATTATAAATTGTAACATTAGCATCAACGTTGTTATTATCTTATTTCCCTCTAAGAATAGACAAATATTTTAATAATAAGTCCTTATTTTTATATATTTTGAGCAAATCAAACATGGTTATGTTGGCCTTAGTTTTCTTCAAGTTTTCTACAATGTTGTATCCAAGTTTGCTTTGTTCCATAAGTTTGTTAGTTTGTGTGGTTGTAGCATTTATCTTTCATTGATAAGATGTGGTAGGACCTTTATGAAAAAATGTATTATTACTTGATTTCTCATCAGGTGGAACCTATTTATTTAGAGGAATAGATGTAGTTAAAGAATTTTTAAATTTACTCCTCAACGTGTAATTTTCCCCTTTGAGATTATTTAAAATTGTGGATTTCAACTAAGTTATCTTCAGGATTGTTATCACTCTTGTTGAAACATAATCACTAGGGGGTGAATTAGTGTCTTAAAAACATTATTTCAATTCCTCTTTAGCATACATGAACCATCACATCAATATATAGATCAAGCAATGCATTAACAATGAAACAAGATCACAAGATAACACATCATATGTGTAGGAAACCCTCTAGGGGAATAAATCCCACTAATCCCTACAAATGTATTATATTACTATAATTCAAAAGATCAAAATTTAGTGAATTTCCAACTCCACGTGGAGCACCAACCCCGACTAACTAAGCACCAACCCAACTAGGCTTTAGCAAGCACCCAATTTCAAGGAAGCACCAACACCCTAGATGACTCAGTACCAACTCAAAAAATTAAATACTATGATAAGATTTAGAACACCTTATTCCTCATACAATATATTATGATCACCTTCTTCAGCTCTTCTCTCTTCTACCTCTCAAACTACCTTCTAGGCCTCTTTGCTCAATTAGATCTATTTAAGATTGATTAGGTCATATGAAATTGATATTCATATGCAAAAACACTTTCATATATTTATTACATATATTATATACTCATATTATGTTCTATAATACCTAATTATTCTCATAATGTATTGTTTTATTTGTATATTCTCTCACCCACACAAGTAGGCTTAATACTGCCTTATATTTATACAAGCCTCTTGCTCATATCCCTTTTGGTCAGCCATACAAACTTGCACACTTGGATTACCCTTTAAATATGACTTAAAACATGTTTTATACATTAATAAATCATTATAATATGTCATTCACAACATATAGGATCAAAACATCTTTTAGGCCTTAAGGAGACCTAATTCAATTAGGCCTTCATTAGCACATGATGCCCTATATTCTTATTGAAATATTTTACCTTCATTGATGAACAATATATTTTTATAAATTATTAAAATATACTTAAATAAACATATTCTAATTTACATAACAATTTTTATCACCAACCCCTTCATGAACACTCCTTGTAATACTATTCACAATTAGGCCTGTGAACCTACAAAAAGTTTGCCAAACAAAACTGAAGCATGTACACAATTTAGTCACACATCCATGAAAATAAATCACATTAAAATAAAATCTATGACCTTAAAAACATCACCATTTGTTTTATACTTCAAAACTCATGTCAAAAGGACTCAAACACTTCTCTGCAAATAACCTACTGAGAACTGCTAAAACACTCCAAAACCTAGTCATGAATACCCTGATCTTAAACACCTTAAAGAACACTTCCCATGAAAAATAATACTTTAAAAATATCCTTTTAAATATCTATACCACTATCAAATACAAATATCACAATGTATAATGTCAAATATTGGTCTTGCAGACCAATCTTTTGACCTCACTACACAGTCAAACCAAAACTAGACAAGCCATTTTGGCTTCAACATTTCAACCTCTTATACTAACTTCCAAGATTTAAAAAATAATTATAAATACTTTAAATTTAAAAAAAAACATCACCATATGAATTAGATACATCAACTCAGGCCATAGGGCCTCAAACTCATCTTTGTAACTTGCTTACCCAGAACTACCAATTTCCCTTAAAGCACAATTATGATGACATTGACCTTCAACACCTGTATGAACACTTTCAAAGACTTATAATGCATTAAAATTATATTATTAAGTAATTATACCATTATTATTTAGAAATATGATATGGTCTAATGGAAATATTTGTCTTGCAAACAATTCTCATAACATTATATCTCACTATTTCATCTAAACCAAACAGGTTAACTTGTGAGTAAATTTTTCACTATAATCACTGACATCCAAAACTTATAAAAAAATAAAAATTTATTAAAAGTATTTAAAAATATATGCATGCACTTTGTTTCATGACTATATCATGGTAACACATTCCTAATCTTCTTCTCACTGTTACCTGGGTTTTTCATTATTTCCACCATTAGACCTGTTAGTGACTTGCTAACTTGGATGACCAATTTAGCACACTTAAAGGATATATTATATCCATAAAATTTCATATACATGAAACATGGTTCTAAATATTAATCATCCATCCATTTCTTTTCTTAGCCAGTGCAACTTTTGACTGCTATAATAAATTCTTCACAAATAAGCCTATATATGTGCATTTTCTCTCTCATCTGACTAACCACCACCACCTTGACGTAACTTGAAGATTTTAATACATTATAAAATATTTTTTTAGTAATTTTAGACCATTTTTTGCTATTTTTAACAATATATTTCACATCAAGTCCTTATGAGGGTTCTAGAGAGGTTTAACACATGTTTTGGTGTTAACGATTGTTCATAAAAGATTTTCCCTTAAATCCAAAACCAATACCTTTAGTTATTATTGAGGACCCTTCCCCATATATACTTAATATTTCAAGTTCCCATTTAGAGGTTACATGTGCCAATGAACACCTGAAAGTCCTTCTCAGGTTTGCATGCCTTCATTCTATGTACTCAAGAGACCTCAAAACCTCTTTTCATGCCTTTTCTAAAAACCATGACCTCAAAATTTGTGCACATACTTTAAAATAAAAATAATACCTCTATTAATTATCACATATGTGAACTTTTCTTGAAAATTTATCTTCATGCCTCATTAGGCCAAGCAAGGTCTAGGAATGATCTAGGTGCAGACTTGATCCGAAGGTCCTACCCCTGTAGGATCACCCTGAGACTCTCATGGATGATTATACACCTTAATAAATTGTTCAACTAACATCATAAAACCTCTCATACCCATATTCATTCATCTCACCAATCCACCATGATCACACCTTCTTACAAGGTTTTTTCATGCCATGACTAGTGCCATGTCTAGACTTCTCAAGAACTTGAAACTTGAAAACTGAGCTTGAAAAACTTCTAAAAGTATATATAATTTACTTATATGATCAAATAATTCCAAAAAAATCTCACAATATTATTCTTTCTTACTTCACCAAACTTCACTATGCATATCTTCTCACGGGGTCTAGACTAGATTTCTCAAGACACCTTGTTCTCAAGAACTAGTACTCAAACATGCTTACCTCTAATAAAAAATGTGTACATCAATGATATAATATAATAACACTCTTAAGACAACATTCCCACACCACTAAAACAATATTTTTCTGATCAACATGCTTTGATGCTCACTTGACCATCATACTTCTTTGTAACAACACTGACAACTTCAAGCTAACTGACATGAACCTTGACATCAACCAATAGAAAAGACATTAGGTTGCCTCAAAATTCTCTTATGTCACATGGATTCCTTGTCACTTTAATCACACAAGCTCATACCTCAAATACCACTCACCATGCATCTTCACTAGATGCACCTTGACATCGATGATGTCAACCTTGACATTAATGACAATACTTCTCAACAAACTCTCCCTTTGTCATTGATGGAAAAACATTCTTCAATCTGATCACTCTTCCTTCTTGAAATTTCTCTCCCTTTGACATTAATGATAAATGGTCATACATACTACAACATCTGGAACTACTAATTCTCCTTCTTTCACAAATACACTAAGAAACTCTTATATGCTTGTCAACAACTACACTTGGAGCTTATGTATAACCTGAATAGTTCCCCCTCAAACCAAGCATCCATCATGCTTCAGCTAAATAAAGAGTGTCTCCATGAAGCCTAATGGAGTTACCCCTATCCATAACACACTAAAATAACACAAACTTAGGATTTTCCCATATCTCCATGCTCTCACATGACTGAATACCTTTTAGGATCCTGTTAGGCTTGACTGGCACCTTAAGCTTAACCTTTTCATCAACTATTTGATCAATAATATGAGCTGATATCAGACATTCCTAACTTGATTTCACATATAAAGTGTGTTCTACCATATCAAACATTTTACTTGGGCTTGTAGACTAATCATGACTCACTTTTACTATCCTTGGTTTCCATAAATTCAATTGCCTTCTTTCTTGTACTATGGGGGCTTCAAACCTCTAATTTTGACTTGATGGCCTTCAACCTCTATCAGGACAAAATATTGAAACGTGTCCCACATTATGACAATTGTATCAAATAACCTCATTCATAACTCTTGATCAATGATTTCTTTCATAATCCCATGCATATTCATTTTTAGACAGTCTTCTACTCTCTCTTTCTCTATGACCAAACTGATTACATGCAAAACAGTATCCATTGAATAAATTAACGTACCCCATAGCACTAGGTTATTTGATTGGTCTTTTCATGTTGACCTTTTTTTCTTCATTATCCCTCCACTTGACTTGAGTTGCCTCTTTTTAGTCTTCTTTAAAACTAAGACCTATCTTATCACTTGTAGACTTATGACTACTCAACATGTTATCTAGAACATTAGTACTCTTTTCAAACTTCATAAATATCTTCAACTTGCTAGATATTTGATCCAACTCAGCTTTAAAATATTTAATTTTAGTTCCATACTGGGTACATTCTTCCTCTTTAGCTTTTAAGCTAGCAATGACTATCTTCATCTATGATTCAATTTGATTGATGATCTCATCATACTCCTTGGATGTGTTACTCAGTCTTTGTTCAAACAAACCAAGTTGTTCTTCATAGTCCTTAACTAATGATCTTAGTTTGTGATTCTTCCTTCTTTGTAACTTTAACTCCTCTAGAGCACTCATCAATTCTACCTCAAGGTTCACCTCAGCCTCTTCTTCATCTTATTTTTTCATCATCCATAAGGCCCTTCCCTTTTGATCAACCCTCATTGTATGTTTCTAAATCCATGAATAAGGTTTAATTGTTTTCATATTCACGTTCATTATTGTCATCATCATTATTAGATGTACTTGTGTCACTTACATCATATGAGTTATTATCTTCTTTGGTATAAATTTTTTTCTTATTCTTGAATGACCCTTTCCTACCTTCATACTTCCTAAAATATTTCTTGTTTTTGTCAAGCTTATAGACCTTCTTTTCATCTCCATGATGTTCATCATGTTCTTCATCACACTCAATCTTATCCTTGTTAGGACACTTAGATGCAAAGTGACCAATTTTACCATAGTTGAAACATTTTAAAGGCAACTTACCCTTGTACTTACTAGATCCAAACCTCAATTTCCTACCAAACATGGTTATTAGTGTTAGGGATTAGCTTTTAGATTATGGGTATTTACTGAAAGGTAAATAATCACTGGTTAGTTAGTATTTGGTAATAGTTAGTTATCAGAATATTATCATAAATAATATTAAGATAATTGGTTTATTATATATATTATTGGTAACAATAATATAATACCTATGAGTTATTATAGGAGATTTGGAATTTTTTAAGAGAGATTTTGTAGAGATCTAGAATCCCTTATTATAAGAAATATTATCCTAAATATTTGTATTATGTTTGAATGAATTTAATAGAGTAGATTATTATTATTTGTGTGATTAAATTGTTTCATGTGTTATCTATGTTATGCAACATCAATTTCTCCATTGAATGTGTTAAATTCTTTGTATTGGATCTTTAAATACTCAACAGTGGTATCAGAGTGGTGCTCGATCTCTATGATGGAGGATTAAAAGAAAAAGAAGAGAAGTTGTTTTATACTTCACTCATGTTGATGGATTATTATTATTTTAATGAGATATATATATTACGAGTGTATTATATGTAATTTTTGTTTTTGGTTTATTAAAAAATTAGTTTTGTAGTAGACCAGACAATGCCAAATTCTAGATCGATAATTATCTAAGAGCATTGTGCATTAGATTCAACACCATTGTTCCATTTTCTATCATCATTTGAGCTATTCATATCTATAAAAGTGATCAACCTAGATGCTAATTTGATATTTTTGTAGAGAATTGATTGGCTACCACAGATCTATCAATTCAAACTCTTCAGTATGCCTAGCTCAGTGAAGAAACTCAACTCTAGATCATGTTTTTCATTGCCTGTGATTTGGTCCATGTCTTTGTTATTATCAACATCATTGTTAAATCTAGCCATGAATAATATTCAAACATCATTATAATATACACAATAGAAAGGATAATAGATTGGTGAGCAAAGATAAGAGAAGTCATTTGAGGCATAATTGGTTTGCGTGTCTTCCAATGACCATGCATTACCCCCACGGTATTTATTTCACATGGGATAAATCAATAGATGTAGATCACTCTCCAATTGTCAACACAGTATGGTTCACCATGGATTAGCTCTGATAAGAAGTATTTATATACGGTATTGGAACTTGGAAATTTCATAAACTCTTCACTATGTGCAAACATATTTTTATCTACCAGTCTTCCTAATCATTCGAACCAGGTTTTGTTTCCTTTTAGTCTATAGGTTTTTAGGAATATCATTTCATATAATTTGATTTGTTTTAGTCTATAAAGTTAAAGTTTTTATAGAGTTGAGATTTTATTAAGCTTTATTTTAAAGGTTGGTCTATGTTAAAATCCTTTTTAAATTGATCTTTTAGTTTTTTAGTTTACCATTTATTATTTAGTCTTATTATTATGAGTTTAGTTATTGGATTTTATAAGAATCATTATTGTTTATTCTTTGGTATGTCATCAATAAAATTATGTCAAGATTTATTTTATGTCAAGAATTTAAAAGTGTCAATAATAGAATCATTCAGTCCATGTCATTGGTTCCAAAGTTTATTGTATGCCAATCATTATGATTTTGTGTCTAGAAGTCTTTGTCATCAAAAGTGTCAAAAAATTAAAAAAAATGTTTTAATTATACATAAATGCATTATTGATGTAACCATCGTCTATTTTGTTAGAAGTATATCAAGAGTGTGGGGGGGGAGTAATTCTCTTCACAACATTATCAGCTGAGTAAGCATATTCATTTACTGGAGGCTGGAGGATACATAGAGGATGGAGGTCTTTTAGCAACCTCTCATAAGTCACCAATGATGGGGTTGCACCAATGATGTGGTGATATTTTGTGTGGTGTGTTTTTTTATAGTTTCCACTATGTTCTTGCAAAATAAGAACAAAATAGTAATGCTTATTCAAGATTTGTAATTGGTGTGTAATTCCAAACATAATTCCCTGATGTAAAAGCATTGTGAAAAGACAAAAAGCACCAATATAAGTTAGTTCATGGATCTTGAAAGGGTTTGTGGTAAAGATCTAGAAAACCATAAGAGGTGAAAAGTGTTTTGGCAATAGTTAGGAGAGTAGCTACTATAGATATCCCATGACTACCTTACTTATTTATGGATATGACCCTAGTGACACGTCTATTATGGTTACGTAAAGTAAATTCAGGATGTGTTCCTTCACATAATAGTGGTCATGTGCAACAAGATTATGTTGGTTTTATGCAAAACTAAGAGTATGTGGTGGCATACAATTATGTTCATTCTGTTCATGTCAAGGTTTGTGGTAAACCTATAAAACCATGGGAGGAGTGAGGCTCTCTTTATATCAAGGTCATGAGCTAAATAGGGCGTGATATAATGGGTGAGCATACTACAGATAAGATTATGAATATTTTTTCACCATGTAAAAACTATGGGGAGGAATGTTAGGGATTAGATTTTATATTATGGGTATTTACCAAAAGGTAAATAATCACTGGTTAGTTAGTATTTTGTAATAGTTAGTTATCAAAATATTGTCATAAACAATATTATGATAATTGGTTTGTTATATATATTGTTGGTAACAATAATATAATACCTACAAGCTATTATAGGATATTTGGAGGTTTTTTAGGAGAGATTTTATAGGGATCTAGAATCCCTTATTATAGGAAATATTATCCTATACATTTGTATTATGTTTGAATGAATTTAATAGAGCATAATATTATTATTTGTGTGATTAAATTATTTCCTGTGTTTTCTATGTTCTACAAGATAGATTATTTCCTGTGTTTTTTGTGTTCTACAACACCAATTTCTCCATTGCATGTGTTAAATTCTTTGTATTGGCTCTTTGAATACTCAACAATTAGTTCATCATCATCAACATCTAAACATACCTCATCCTTGACCTTCTTAGCTTTTGACTTATTCTCAACTTTAAAATTTGCTTCCTTATTAGGGATGATAGATCTAACTAGCTTAATTGGCATAAGATATATGTATGGATAGTATAGAAAGCATGAAAAGAGATAGGGCTAATTATGAATAAATAAGGAACACACCAAAATCTTAGAATCACATTTCAATGGTGGAAATTCTACCCTATGAGGAAAAATAAAGCAACAATCTAACCCTCAGATGTTTATAGTTTTAAAAGTATAAGGGTTCACCAAAATGTTTTACTAATTTGTCATTTAATAGTTTAGAATGCCATATAAAAATTGAAACAAGGGGTATATATAAGAATACAATATATAAAAATAATCATACCTAACCTAAAGCATGAAATCAAGAATTAAAATCTTGATGATTGATAAATTTAAATACAAAACATAAAGTTAGATAGAAAGAGATAAATGACTAAAGAAAGCAAACAAGTTTTGTATTTGACTCTTGAAACTGTAAAATAAGTTATGATACTAATCCAAATGAAACCCTATAAATTGACTATAATATATAAGATAGCCAAAATTGTAAAACTGATTATGATAGTTTTTCACTGGTTGTCGTTTCCTATTATGATTATGGAAATTATGAATTTATAAATATGAAACTTTCAATGATGTTTTTTAGTAATTCCATCATATCCTTTAATAATTGTTGAATTGACAACTATGTCTCTTTTATATATTCCAAGACCATTATAATTTTCTTAGTACATATATTTATACTTGAACCATATTCAACCACAATTTCATCTTTTTATTATGCACATTTACCTATTAAGTCTCATATTAATGATGGTTTATTATAGGAGCTATCATTTAAAATTTCACTATTATGGAACACAATCAATAGAGTATCTCTCTTCCATGTAACAACATTAACCACACTAATAAATCCATCAATTGGATGAGCATTAGGAGCTTATAGTGATTCCCTTTGATATTCTATATTTATCATATGAGTGTTGCATTGATATTTTGATTGAGTACTATGGTTTGGAAGAGGGTTGATAAAGATTTACAGATTTTGAATTGGTAAAGCCATTTATTCATTCAAACTATTGTGTATTCCCTCCACTCAATTTTAGGTTGATATTGATGAGACTTTACATTATATGTTTTAAATTAATGCATCAGTTTGAAGAGTGTCTTGTAATTATATGAAAATCGCATAATGTTTTTGCATCATAATACTTAGGCAATTATCTCAAAGGATCAAACTCTTGAATGGGAGGCAAAGTAATCATATTACATTCAATCAATATTTTCAACACTTTTTGTGGACTTTCACCAAACCCTGTAAATTGTCTAATATTTATTTGTTAGTATATTATAAGTGTATTGGGTAGTTGTTACAAAACATTGACCATATTATTAGCCTCACTCTTAGGTTAAAATGCATTCTTATTGTTGTGGGCCTTATCTCTTACTTTACAACTTGGAACCATTAGAATTTGGAGTGTTGGACCCATACTTAAGCACATTTGCCTCTAAAATTTGACATCAAAGTATCTAACCATGTGGAAAAGATCATTAAAATAATTTTAAGTGTTGAAAACCACTTTGTCCGTAATGATCTACATAACTATAGGAGAAATAATACATTGAATTTCATTATTAGGTAATTGATGGGCCCTATTTGTAGTAATAGTCTAAAAATAAACACATAGTAATTAATAGTCTCATTGGCTCATTTTTTAATTTGAACTATTTATACAAAGGTAAATAACATGAAAATATTGATATACTGCACACATAGTCACTAATCATCCTTTAATGTTGTAAAAGAGTGCATGAAGACACATGGTGAATCATAATAAATCAGGTGTATAGTCCTTCAAGCTCCTTAGAAATAAATTAGTTAATATTTTTAAGTTAAGAGAAAAATATAGGGAAGAGGCATATAAAGATCAAATATGATGATTTGAATCTCCTTTGCCATTGAATAATTCAAAGTTTGGAGCCATGATTCCTATTGGAAAAAGATATGCAAGCACTTTTTAAATAAAGGGATTGAGAAGGATAACATTATAAATGATGTTCTTTAGATTTTGAGACCCTTGAGAAAGTACCTTAATCTAATTTTAAAGTCAAAAAAAAAATGCATCATAGTAGTCATTTTGGGATTTGGAAGAGAGGTAGTGGTAGAATAAATTGGAATAAAATCATATTGTAAAGAATCAATCTGATAAGTTTTATTTAATCAATATATGATTAACAAGAGGATTTTGAGAAGCATGTTCAGAATTTGAATAAATTGAGTATTAAGAGAAAGTGGAGGATGTTGAAGAACATGGGAATAATTCATAGTATTTTTCAAAACAAGAGAATTGTTAACAATAGTAAAACTAATAGAATCACGAGGAGGATTGGTTTCATAATAAATATGGAAAATGATAAATTATTAGGTAGAAAATCATTCCCTTACATAAGACAAGTACATGATTTACATTACGATTATTCAAATATCCATTGTCTACCTTATAGGGGATGTATTACACCTTAATCTAATCTTCAATGTGTTGGCACATGTTAAAACCATACCAATTTTGAATTTAAGTTTCACATTTATTTTTGTTGAAAAGTAAATAAGATCAACTATCTACTTTTAATCCATTGAATTCACATACAATGTAATCTTATAGTTTATACATCATTTCTAATACATTTTTATGTTTTTAACATGCTAAAATAAACTAAATGCAATAATTACATTTTTCACAGTAAACTCACTAGTCTAAGCTTATAAATTATTATTGTATTAACCCATAAATTATCCTCAATGGTGTAGAAACTATAATATTAAACAATGGTACTTCATTATAACATTAGAAGTACAAAAATATAATAAAAGAATACCTGAGTATACCAATTCATCTAAACTTAATAAAAATAACTTTTATTGAAGTATAACACAATAAATAATGAATGTACATGTATGCACATAACCATTGTTATGTAAGCTAGTTCTATATAATAACATAAAAAGTACAACAACATTATAGAGTTTTAATGGAACAACTTAAGAAATATTTATAGTAATTATGATTATGAACCAGTATTGGTTCATAATTAGCTATAAAGAGGGAGAGCATCATCTAGGTGATTTTCCTCCAACCACATACTGTCAGTCTCCCACACACCTCCCCACTAGGAATGGCCCTTCCTTTCATGAAGGGGATGATAATGGTGACGTGTACATCAATAACTCATCCAAAATAGTGTGAAAGTAGAATCACTATTACATACATCAGTCATACAAACCATGGATACTCCTCCATCTCATACTACATCACACATGCATGTAAATTAGAAATTATAGTGGATAAACAATGTATACATCTACAACATTAGTTTGACCAAAGCATTTTTATAGATTTCAAACTTTAAATGAAGTTGGGTCATAGTCCATATCACCAATACTCTCCACTAGAATGTACAACTAATTTTATCCTTCTCTTTAAATGATGGTGAGTGACTTATTGAAAGGATTCTTTCCTATCACTCATCATCCCCTAATGGGAAATATGTCTATGTGCATAATACTCAAATAGCAACACTTATAAATAATTCATCATAAATAATTTAAATGACCTAGATCAATATAATGTTATTTTTAAGTCTATCTTATGCAAAGATACAATAATTGAATCTATATTTATGAAAGACAACCATGCCACATATCTCATTTACATATTTATCATTAATCATGCATCAAAGACAACATATTTGTTTAATAACATAAGGAAAACATATTGCATCATCTAGTAATACCAAGTATAGTTCCATTTCAATCATATAAGCTCTAAATGACAATATTTAGACCATTATACGTTCATAAAATGTAGATGGAGATTAAATTAAGATACAATCTAGTCACATAACTTGGCCTATTCAAAACATCTTGTTATTTTATCTTACATTTGCATTCTTTCATAATGAAATAGGCAATAATAACACACTACATGATAATAAATTTATTCCACTATTTTACTAAACACATTTTTTCCTATTCATTATGTCACAAAGCTACAGACCTCATACTTTACATCAAAAGAGAATGACCATATATAAAACCTTAGAGTTATATGCACTACAAAAGGATATTAATAAAGTGATGATTGGGATAAACAACTTTAAAAATTTCATTAATTAATGTTGATAATTCCATCCCATCTTTTGTTCACATCAATACAATTTATCTACTCAAAATCACAATCTACAGTTTTATTTTTGTTCAAAAAATAACTCATTAAGATGTCTTCCTTAGATGCTACAACCATTCACTTTTAATGCATAGTTTAAGTATATATCTACTTCCAACTATAAATTATACAATGAATAAGTTCATTTTTAAAATATCTCCAGAACTTAACTATGGCATGTTTTTTATTGTTATATATTAAGATTAGTAATGAGTAATCTTCAACTTAATGTATTTATAAATGATTTATAGTCTATTTTACTATGGTCATATATTACTCCAACCTTGACTGGTTTTATACTTAACACTTAAATAAAAAGACTGCACATAACTATGTTTTCCTCTAACAAGTTGTTACACCATAAGAGTATATTTAAATTTAAAATAGCCATATGTAACTTGTCATTTACTAATCCTAGGCCTATATGTTTTTATTCTATAGGTCTAGGGTTGCTAAACTTGTTAATTTTTATACAAGACTCATGAATTGTTGATAAAATGGAATCTCACTAAATAAAATGTTATAGACTACTCGAGTGAGTCAATATAAAATATTCCCCTTTATGGACTTGTGGGTGAAAGCAAGCTCTCACCCTTGAGCCCATATTGGGTAAAATGTTTTGAATAAAACATTAGTTAATTTCATGAAATGAAACAAAACTAATGAAAATAACCTAACTATTTCATCAGTTTGTGTTTTCATTGAATGTTACACACAATAGATAGTTATTTTATATTGGGTATGTAGGACACAACCATCTCAACATATTCAATATTTTATAAAAAATAGACCAAACTATTATTCTCCAAATTTAGGTTGTATAGAGGTTTTTACAAAAGATGGATTTTAAACATTAAACTAAATATAAGTTTTTGTAGCCATATGGGATGAAACCCATGATCTTGTCATGACCATGTTGAAATAGAAAATAACTAATTACCCCTAATAGCAAGACAACCTCATTAACCCTTAAAAATACAACTTTTTAAAGAATTAAAACTTGCCTATATTTAGAAAATAGTAGTTGAATCCTCCTTGAAGCCACTGTCTCTACTATCCTCTTCTTTGTTTATCCTTCCCAATGTCATACCCCATATATATTTCCTCTTTTACATTTTATCCTCAAATTATTTCACTTCAACATTGTATGCTTCCATTTTTATGACAATACATTTTGTTCTAAATGGTAACAAAAATTCATAAATGCATGCATTACTTGCATGTCAAGCTTGATCTAAGTTTCTCAATTGAATTTCCTTACAATGGAATGAAATATTTTATGAAAAATAAGATCACACATCTATCTAAGTTTTGCTAATAAAAGTAAAAAATACCTATCACATCCACATAACCCAGGTATTGTCTCCAAGCTCATGAAAACCCTAATGAATTAGGTTTTTGACCAATACTAAAACATGTGCTAAATTATAATTCCTCCAGACACTAATAAAACTATTTAATATCTCCTATGTTAATGGTGTCATAATGTTCATCAAACTATACAATGTACACCACAATGTGGTTAAATGTTTCCTTGGATTCTAATGACCCACAAAAGGAAGTTTGTTATGTTTTTCTTATTATTCACAATAAATTCTTATACTAAATAACTTGGTTATTATGTATTGAGATAAAATACTACTTAAAATGTGATCAAACGAGCCATATTAGTATAAGGTTACACATGCAAGTGTGGATATGACTATGTAAACATACTAAGATCCAAAAGCTATATGGCTCATAAACAAATCCACATAACTATTAAAGAGATAAATTGTTATTATCCATCACAAATATAAGTACTATAAAACCTAATATCCAATTTAGAAAGCAATGATATAATATGACTCAAAAAGTATACACCAATAGAAGAATGCATTCAATAAGCTAAACCTAAATATAATCATGCAAGTATTCAAACTATCTAATGTGGGTGTGTGACTATTCCAAGTTTGTTCCTTCTACCCTCAATTACCATGATCTACCACCCTCTCCCTTATGATGTTTTCCCTCAATATTACTCTATGAGGGTAAAATTGTCATGTATCCACATCAGACAAGGAAAATGTAGTTAGTTCATTTATATAAATATAGCTAGAAAATTAAATAATGATAAATAATATAAATACCTTGGCATTATTCATGCCAAAATACATAAAATGTAACAACCACCATACATTTTGTACTGAATAAATGTGTTGGAAACAAAGATTAAAAATGGAAAATTTATTAGTCCAAATAAAATAAACACAACATAATACATCTAATTATTCCACACAAATGAGGAGTCTAACTAATTAATAGTCTAATTGTTTATTTAAAATATGGGTTATTTTTTAAGGATAGGTCAAGATGTAACAACCTATGTTTTTGATGTCACCATATTTTTATATATACATCATTTCAAATATCTCATTAGGGTTAGCCATACGATGTGTCCTAAAACATGTAGGTTTTCAACTATTTCTTGTTCAACTACATGACCTTGGTCGTTATGATTATATGTATCAGCAACTTGATATCCATTCATACCACTATCAATAATAGTCATTTCAGTATTACTTGTAATAAAAAATACAAATATAAGAACAACACTAACTTCATTTTTAGAGTTCACTTTCTTTTTCAAATAATATATAGGATTAACCAAATGAATTTCAATGAAATCATTAGCGTTATTATTTTATCAAAATTAGAGATTAGGAAAGTATTAATCTAATTATAAAAAATATTTGAGTAAAATTAAAAAGTATAAGATATGTAATAAATACCCATAACTGATTTAAAATGTATTATCTATAGAAACATGCTACAAGGAGAAAGTACTAAAGACAAATAACTTAGTTGGAACTCAGATATGAAGGACTATAATAGATATTATGGGACTATGTGAGGTCATTATGAACCAAGAATAAGGTTCTATTTGATTTTACGACAAGGTCATGTTATTTAGACAAGGCTAGCCTACATTGTCATTTGTAGGGTGCATAAATGTCTTTTAGGGTTTTCCCCTTTGTGTGAACTTTTTCAGATGCATTTTCACTTGTAGGTCCTATGTGTATGATTAGATTCATTATGGGGGTTTTTATGAACTCCTCTTCACTTGAAACTATAGTTCAATGACAAGAAGGAACACATGCAATAAAATGGGAAAACGGGGTTAGGGGTTGAAGTTTTATTTGACCTTAACACCCTATATTTTGAGCACTACCTACATACAATGCTTCAAATAAGGATCAAACTTTATGTATTTATCCCATGTTACGGTGGTTTATTTGAAATATTTTGAAATGTTAGATGCTTGTGTAATCCTAGTCTAACTATGTGCTTCAAGAATGAATTATGACCTTCTTGTTCTACTCAGACCTAGCTCATGGCTAATTTGGCTATATGGACTTAAAATTGGAAAGAATAGGTGATTTCCTCTCAATATGCATTAATAATAATTATGGTATTTACAATATAGAAGTCTATAGCCATCCAGTGATAAAATGAATAGAAATTATGCTTATCTAGTGATCTTTTTGATATTTCCTTGAATGGGACTTGAGAAACATATAGGATAACCTTTTAGATGAATTTAAATTTGGGAAATCAGCCATTATTTGGTGGGAGGATGAAATTGGTAGCTTTAGACTCTATTGGCCAATAGGATTATCCTTAAAGAGCAACCATGTCTGAGGAGTAGAGACAACTATATTAGAAGTATGAATTGGTCTAACAGTGAGTTTATGTTATGTGAAATGAGGAATAAGAAAAAATAATATCAAAGTTTTTTTAAGGATATAGGGTCATCCACATAGAGGTAGAGTAATAGTGATTTAAAACCATGAAATTGAGCATAAGTTAAGTGTGCATAAGGAGTGGCTACAAGTGCATTATTATAGCATTAAATTTTAATTTTAGTGACTACATTTACCCCTATTTTATTCTAGTATTGCATTAAAGTGAAAGTACTAGAGTATAAGAAAGATAACTATACCTGAGCTTACTTGTGTTAACTAGGATTGTATGTGGACCATACGCTGAACTATGCTTCATGTGAATCTATAGTGAGAAATGTATAAATCAATCCTTAGGATAAAAATTTGAATGTAAAGACAATAAAATTAAGAATAAAATAATAAGGAATGAATACACATTTTTCATGTACATCAACCAATGTGTTTTTTGGTGCAAAAATGGTGATGAGAGGGTGGAAACCTTAGATATTTATTCATTGAAACAATTTTATTGGACTGTGTATGCCCCAATCCTAATTGGTACGAGAATATGCTTCATAACTCAAGATGCACTTGACTCCCTCATCACACAACTAAATTTAGTAAAGTAACTTGGAATCCCTATATGAATTCCAATAGATAATTTTTTTGTAAAAAATTGAATCAACTAATATAGATAGAATAATAATCATTCTAGTGTAAAATTAGTGCAAAATTGGTCCAAAAATAGTATGAATTGAGTATAGTGTATA
This sequence comes from Torreya grandis, assembly GCA_037957365.1. NCBI lineage: Eukaryota > Viridiplantae > Streptophyta > Pinopsida > Cupressales > Taxaceae > Torreya > Torreya grandis. The sequence continues at coordinate 7,996,703 of JARHVA010000108.1, forward strand.
CAACATAGAGAATGACATGCATTTACATTCTTTCTATGGAAATTGGCACAAAAAATAATAAATAAAGTGGCCATGTGCCACACTAATGACCTAATCTTATATATGAGTATATTTGATTCTGATAAATGTGTAAAAACATGTGTAACATTCTAGAACACAAGTCATGTATGATGCCCCTAATCTGCACAAAATCTATGATAATCCAGTGTATAAATTTGAAAACTATTTTTCAGTAACCATTAAAAATTATTCTATGGACTGAGTAAATTCACAAAAATCTAGAAAATGTTTTTCACTTTTGGGACAAAAGTGTGTTGATCTAGATAGACACGGCCTACACTGTTGTCTGAATGGCATGGTTATGTCTAAATATTCCTTTTGAGTAGAAACCAAGTATGAATTATGATCAACTAAGAAAGTAATATTTTTTTTTGTCTGTGTAATATATTTTTTTAGCTTAGTCTTTAAGACAAATCACCATGTATGACCCCTCTTTTGAGATGAGTTTTGAAACTTGTGCAATAACTTAGCAAAAAATAAAAAGATAAACAAATGATGTTATAAAAAGATTGAAATATGGAATAATAATGATAGCATTGGAGATCATAACATCATATTGATAATTTGATAAAAATAGTAATGTATGATACATGTAGAACCAAGCATACATAGTTTCATATCTAGATAAATGTTAGCAATTAAGTACATAGTGAATAAAAGATCAACATTGGGTACTTGAAAATGATATAGAACTATCAAGATAAATGCATGATATTTATCATGGCATCAAAAAAATTAGGAGATGCATGATATCTGTGTCACACCATTGCAAAAGAGGTTAGTTTCTTGTTAATATGAAATTTAGACAAAATAATATGAAACATAACATCATAGGTGCATGTCATCGGATTGGGCAAGGTCAAGAAAGAGATAAACAAACTAAAAGAAGACAAATTAAACCATTATACCTTCCCTTCTATATTTTTTTCTTCTTTCCAAAATTTAGGTGCTTATTGTGATGCAGGAGCATCTGGAAAGGACTAGATGAATAAGCTTTTGATAGGCATTAGCCTAAGCAATTATATAAGTTTCCCTCCAAGTTATATTTTCAAATATTCATACTTGTCATGTGGAGGAAAAATAAGGCCTAAATATATTTTATATGGATTTATTAGTTGTCAAAGGATTTCAATAATCCTACTATTGTTGTAATCATCCACGGATGGCGTGGAGTCAAGCATAGTTGAAGAATTCTCTTATTAGCTGAGTAGTTGAGCCTTTATAGGATAAGCAAGATTCAAGGAGATTGAAAAGGATTTTTATTTCCTTTTGATAAAATTCGTTAGACTGGGCCATAAAAAAAATAAAATCTCATAGTTAAAGAAGATGCCAATATTAGAGGAGGAGGTCGAACCGTTCTGTTTGCATGGGAATTTTTGGCTTGGGCAAATAGACGGCATGTTTCTATTTGACAAGGGTAGTGAATAGTGGAATAGAGGCTGGCAAAACTTGAGCTGGTCGTTGGAGGCTACGTATGGGCAAGGAGGAAATTTACAATACGTTTCCTCTATTTATTCAAGATGACCCTATGCCAAAGAAAGGCAAACCCGAGTTAGAGAATGGAAGTTTTATCTGTAGATAAGCATGATTGCCTTCATGCAAATACAGTCCCAAGCGACAGATCACATGCCTATTTGAAGGCTTATTAAACCATTGGCATTTGTAATATGTATTGGTGAATTTGTATTTATGCAGAGTCGACCCTAGAGGCTGTAGGTGACTATTTTATACATGATCTGTAGGGAGAAGAAGGGGATTGGAAGAGATGGTGAGGAAGGAGAGCTCATCGTAGAAGGCTGAAGCTAGTTAGAAAGAGGATTGATAAACATATACTGATTATTTGGGAGCAAAAGAGAAGTCAGATGCTATGCCATTAATGGAGAGCTTCCTCTTTCCCTCATTAGAAGGACAAATTCTAGATAGTATTGGAAGTCTTCCAAAGCTTGCACAACTGAGCCTCTCAAGCAACAACATCACCATATTTGAATACGTTACCTTACGATAGCATGGTCCAAATATCAACGAGCTCGAGATAAAATTTGTCCGTAGGTCAATCTGATGGGCTTCGTTTATGCACAGAGAGCCTTGGCTTCAAAAGCTTCGATGAGAGAGAGGATTGTCATTCAGACTTTTCATCCATTTCTGTAGATGAAAAACAAAAAAGAAGAGGCCTGATCCTCTTCTTGAACCATTTTCTCCACCTGGTGGTGTTTGGAGACACCCTAAATCTCGTTTGGAACAAGTAACTGTGAAAATAGAGGAACCTGATTATTCGGCACATGGAATATCTCAATGTTTGATATTTCCCAGGCTTTAGAAATGGATGTTTGGCATTATTGGGAAGTGCATGCCCTCAAGTGTAATCTGTTGATCTCAGCAGACTTGTTGGAATCTCTGATGATGGCCTTTTTGCACTTTTGTGAAGCTGCAAAACAAACTTAGTGAAACTAAATTTGAGCGGGTGTATTGAAGTGACAGATACGGCTGTATTTGTTATAGTGAAGCTCTTTGGAAAGAGCCTTAAAATCCTAAATTTTGATGGTTGTCGAAAGCTGACTGACCAGAGCCTGAGTTTTATTTCTGAGTCTTACTTGGTTTTGTAGGATCTTGATGATTCAAAATGTGGTATTACAAATAATGGAATTGGTTCTTATCAATTTTGGTATCAGAGCACGTAGCTAAGGAAGTTTAGACTGCATTGTTTGGGACTATGCATCATTTGGTATCAAAGCTTGAAGCTCTTGGGATTAAGCACTAGAAGACCCTACTGAAGAAAAGGTATGAGTAAGATTTAATGTTTAGTTTAAAGTCTATGTTTTGAATATTTTTTGAGAACAGAACAGGAAGTCTTAAAGCTAATTACAGCTTGGAAAAGAGAGAGAAGAGCATAGTGAATGCTCAAGAGGAAGATCCAAGGTAAAGTAAACTTGGATTTGTGATTTGTGTTTGATGAAGTGTTGTATAAAGAGTTTTTGTAGGCCATTGACTCAGTGTGAGGCTAAGTAAAGCCATTAAAGGGGATCAAAAGACTAGGATGCAAAAGGCCTAGGTGAGATCAAGGAGATTGTTAAAAGACCAATCAAGGATAAAAGGCTTGGGTGAGACAAGAGATCAAGAGACCAAGGTGAAAAAGACTTGGGTGAAGATCTCAAAAAAGGAAATATTGCTGAGAAAAGAGTAGAGCAGCAAGGTACATGAGGGCACTAAGAAGGAAACAAGCATCCAAAAGAAGAAAGGTATGACTAATGTTGACTTTGATAAAGAGATTTCTAGTTTGTGGAAAGATTTATCTAAGATTAAAAGCATGTTTGAGTCTGGGATGCAATCAAATGAGAAAGTGTGGGTATGGCCAATGAAGAAGAGGATGAAGTGTCCAATAGATCTCCTAATGAAGAGGAGAAGATTGCCATGAAGAGGGAAGCCCATAAAGGCAAGAGGATGAGTAGGTTGCCAAGTGAGCAACAAGAGAAAGAGGTTGTGAAGAAGGTTCTCATTGAGGAGAACAAGAGAAGAGAAGAAAGAAAAGATGAAGTGCCAGGAAGAGCACTTGAAAAGATAAAAGTGTTGGTGAAGAGAACACTCATAGGGACCTTGTGGTCTCTTATTTTTATATCTAATGTTGTCTTTGCATGGGTAATTGCAGGTATGAGCAGCCTTATGAAGGTCAAGAGAAGGGCCTTGAAAAATGAAGAGATTGGTGCAAGAGAAGACACCAAGTGCACAAGTGAATGTGCAAGAAAGAGAAGAGAGTTTGTTGTTGATGATAAAGAAGAAGAGATGCATTGGTTAATGCATGAGGGAGGTGTTGAGGATCCCTTACAAGCAAGAGAAGAGATGGAAGATGAGGATGACTTCCATGATGCCATTGAATGCCAAGAAGAGGAAAGAGAACAGCCAAGCACAAAGGAAGAGAAAGATTGCTCCATGGATCAAGCTATCCAAGAGATAAATGAAGTGTTAAGACCTGATTTTGATTATTATTGTGAGCATGAAGATGTTAATACACAGGTTAGAAGAGGCAAGAGGAAGATGGAGTCCTCACACAAAGCAATCAATCATGGCTACATAATGCCTAAGTGGATGGTGAAGCACACAAGCAAGCAACAAGTAAGCAAGCAGGCAAGTTTGCCTTATAAGATTGGATTTTCTCATATTCCTAATATGAATGTAGATGTGCAAGAAAATAAAAGGACAAACAAGGTTGGTTTTTTAGTATTGTCAAAAGAGCACGGATGCAGGATGCCTACATGGTTTGAAAAGACAAATGGTAAGAAGAAGAAACAAGTATGGGTGCCTAAGAAGGCAAAAAGTGAAGATGTGAGTGTTGAGGCAACAACACCAAGAAGTTAATGGAAGAGGATTGAAGGTGATTCCAGCAACCAAGAGAATGAAGGTGAGATGATGAGTATGGAAGAGGCATTCCATGAAGATAGGATGCTTGAGAGATATACCAAAGAGGTAAAAGGTAAACAAATGGTTTATGATGATGTTTTTGAATCCTTCAATGATATTTTCATAAGAAATGAAAAATGGAAAGTGGCTATGTGGAATAATATGCAGCAAGGAGAGAATTCCAAATGGATGGATGATGAGGAAATGGGAGAGTATGTAGCAAAGCAATGCCTCATTGAATGCAAGAAACAAACAAAATGGCTTCAAAGAAAAGTTGAAGAGAGTAAGGAAACACAAGGTAAGAGTGCTTCAATTGTATTTGATGAGTATAATGAAGAAGTTGGTTCATGTGATGACAAGCTAAGAAAAGATGAGATAAGAGGTAAAGGATAAGTAATCCTTGTGAGTGATTAGCCCAAGTTTGATGAAGATGGTGAGATAGATGTGATCTTACTAAAGGAAGAGTTGAAGATGTTGGAGGAGCTGTTTGGTCATTCAAGAGAGATGAATGAAGGTACAAGCCATGGTGAAGACACCATTGGGAAGAGTGAAACAAGACAAAAGCAAAGCAAAGAGGCAAAGGCATTTTTGGCCAAAGAGCAAAAAAATGGAGGCAGCCAAGAGACTTTATGGTCTCAAGTTTTTACTTCTAACATTGTCTTTGATGTTTTGAATGCAAGGGTTAAAGTTGTGGAGATGAATGAAGTCCATAGTTCAATGGACAAATTTTTGAACCAAGAAGAACAAGAAGATCTTGAAGACATGTATGAGAATGAAGCATGGAGATGGGACATAACAGCTGAAAAGGAGATGAGGAGAAGAACATACCAGAAAAGGAAGAAAAGCAAGAAGATGAAGGACAAAGATTATCAAAGACAAACAGCAACATTGGCATTCACAACAAGACCTTGGGATCCAGGCATATAATGAAGACTAATGCATGGAGGAAGCATTTCATTTGAACTAAGGTTCAAATTATTTCTAGAGGGAGAGTATGATGTAGGAGCATCTGGCAAGGACTAGATGAATAAGCTTTTGATAGGCATTAACCTAAGTAATTATATAAGTTTCCCTCCAAGTTATATTTTCAAATATTCATACTTGTCATGTGGAGGAGAAATAAGGCCTAAATATATTTTGTATGGATTTATTAGTTGTCAAAGGATTTCAATAATCCTACTATTATTGTAATCATCCACGGATGGCGTGGAGTCAAGCATAGTTGAAGAATTCTCTTATTAGCTGAGTAGTTGAGCCTTTATAGGATAAGCAAGATTTAAGGAGATTGAAAAGGATTTTTATTTCTTTTTGATAAAATTCGTTAGACTGGGCCATAAAAAAATAAAATCTCACAGTTAAAGAAGAAGCCAAGATTAGAGGAGAAGCTCGAACCATTCTGTTTGGATGGGAATTTTTGGCTTGGGGAAATAGACGGCATGTTTCTATTTCACAGGGGCAGTGAATAGTGGAATAGAGGCTGGCAAAACTAGAGTTAGTCGTTGGAGGCTACGTATGGGCAAGGAGGAAATTTACAATACATTTCCTCTATTTATTCGAGATGACCCTATGCCAAAGAGAGGCAGACCCGAGTTGGAGAATGGAAGTTTTATCTGTAGATAAGCGTGACTACCTTCACACAAATACAGTCCCAAGCGGTAGATCACAGGCCTATTTGAAGGCTTATTAAACCATTGGCATTTGCAATATGTATTGGTGAATTTGTATTTGTGTAGAGTCGACCCTGGAGGCTGTAGGTGACTATTTTATACATGATTTGTAGGGAGAAGAAGGGGATTGGAAGAGCTGGTGAGGAAGGAGAGATCACCATAGAAGGCTGAAGCCGGTTAGAAAGAGGATTGATAAACATATACTGATTATTCAGGAGCAAAAGAGAAGTCAGATGCTACACCATTAATGGAGAGCTTCTTCTTTCCCTCATTAGAAGGACAAATTCCAGATAGTATTGGAAGTCTTCCAAAGCTTGCACGACTGAGCCTCTCAAGCAACAACATCACCACATTTGAATACGTGACCTTACGATAGCACGGTCCAGATATCGATGAGCTCGAGAGAAAATTTTTGTGGAGGTCAATTTGACGAGCTTCATTTATGCACAGAGAGCCTCGGCTTTGAAAGCTCCGATGAGAGAGAGGATTGTCATTCAGATTTTTCATCCATTTTTGTAGACAAAAAACAAAAAAGAAGAGGCTCGATCCTCTTCTTGAACCATTTTCTCCACCTGGTGGTTTTTGGAGACACCCTAAATCTCATTTGGAACAAGTAATTGTGAAAACAGAGGAACCCAATTATTCGGCACATGGAATATCTCAATGTTCGATATTGCCCAAGCTTTAGAAATGGATGTTTGGCATTATTGGGAAGTGCATGCCCTCAGGTGTAATCTATTGATCTTAGCAAACTTGTTGGAATCTCTGATGATGGCCTTTTTGCACTTTTGCAAAGCTACAAAACAAACTTAGTGAAACTAAATTTGAGCGGGTGTATTGAAGTGACAGACAGGGTTGTATTTGTTATAGTGAAGCTCTTTGGAAAGAGCCTTAAAAGCCTAAATTTTGATGGTTGTTGAAAGCTGACTGACCAGAGCTTGAGTTTTATTTCTGAGTCTTGCTTGGTTTTGTAGGATCTTGATGATTCAAAATGTGGTATTACAGATAATGGAATTGGTTCCTATCAATTTTGGTATTAGAGTGCATAGCTAAGGAAGTTTAGCCTGCACTGTTTGGGACTGTGCATCATATTGACTCACATATAGAGCTTGAGGTCTTTGGCAATGTTGTGAAGCTATTATGATGGCATCTCCACTTACGCTATACATGGTTGATTTAATGATGCTTGATGTTTAATGAATGATGGCCTTAGGATTTATCAAATCTTTATTCCACTATTTCTTCATGTTGTAATAAAGAGATATCCCTCTAATTTGTAGAATTAGAAGATAAATGAGGACTGTTGGATAAAGATGAATATCAATGGATGAAAATCAATCCTACATATCCATGATGAGGAAGATGGAGTGTGTAAGAAGAATGATAAAGTTTGTAATAAGATGTGTAAGAAATCCACTTTTGATAATTTTAGAGTGTGTAAGAGGGTGTAAGAGACCTTGTTTACACACTTCCAACTTTTCATTGACTTGACTTGTGGAATAAGAAGATAATGTCATGATGGATGATTTCATGATCTTGAGATGGAAAATAGGATAAATTATTTGTAGAAAATATTAATTATGAATTATATAATTTTCCATTATAATAAGATTAGCTAATTGATTGAGATTAAGTACCTAATGCAATGTGATGTGAATTTATATGAAAGGATGTGATAATGGATGAAGTAATTAATTGAGTAGGGGTGAATGGTAGATAGAATATTTGTTAGACAAAGAATTTAAGTTTTAGGATGATGTTGGTGTGGATAGTTAAAATTAACACAGTGTCTAATTAGGTGTCGACATTTTGCCCATGTTTGAGAAGGTGTTACAAGACATAATGGGTCAAATAGTGAATTTTCAAAGAAATAAGAAGCCAAAAAAAGGTGGAAATATGAAAATTAGATGATGATGAAATAAATAATGTGATGGATGATTCCCCCATGAGAGGATATGTGGGGATTAAGGATGCAAATGGGCCCTCAAAAAAGAAGGTGATGTAGGATATGATGAAAATGGATGAAATTAACCCATGGATAAAATTAACCCTTTCAAGATAATACTTACACACTTTGATTGTTAGGAATGATAAAATGATTTTACCCATGTAGGGAAGACTTGGTAAGGATGTATCCCAAGATATTGACCTATATGCTTTGATTTTACCCAAAGAGGGTGAAAGTTGTGAGGTTAGAATGGATGATTGATTGATGAAATTGCCCATTGTAGGGCAAATTGATTGATTTGATTAAAATAATTTATTTATTAGCAAGCATAGATCAAGGATTTAACCTATTTCATGGATTAAGGATGAGATGATCATTTTTATGGATGGCATGAAGTTGATAGGTTGATGCAAACATATGTGTGAATGGTATAATGACTTTTCAAAGAATGATTAAGTCATAAAAACTAGACACAAAAAGATGCCCCAAAGTTGAATGAAAATAATGATGTGGTAATGATTGAATAATGATGTGATAATATTTGGAATTAACTAGATAAATAAGGAACATGGCTTACCGATGTCTGCACACATAGGTTGTGAGAACAATTGTTAGTTAGAAGAATTATATGTTGATAGGAATTAGAGAAAATGATGGTGATAGTGGCTGAGCTAACCTCATAAATTCCATGTGATTGAGCTCTATGTATATAGTCCAAATGGACCTCAAGCCAATGTAGTTCTCCAAAAAAGGGAGGAATGTGATGAGAAATGATGATGGATATAATACATAATCTTATTCAATGTTGATAAATGTCAAAGAGGAAGGATATGATGTAATGTGGTTAAAGATGAGTTAGATGATTTTATTTGGTATTAGATGATTTTTCAAGGGGATGTTTATCTTTGCAAGAAAATATATATAATCCTCAAGCACTTTATTTTTTATGGATCACATGACATTATGCACCATGATATAAAACACCATGATGACCTAGTTGTAATGTGCATAAGGACTGACCCCTGATCCAGCATGCAAATGACACAAATGCACCATGATATGGAAAAATCATGATGGCATTATTAATGTATGCCAATGGATGGACTCAAGTACAAGCACAATAAATCACCTTGATATGGAAAAACCATAATGACTTTATTGACACATATGGACTGGGTCAAGGCACAACATGAAAATCAAACAAACAAACAAGCAAACACACACAAACTAATAAAATAAACAAAAAACATCTTATTGTTAATCAAGTTAATATTATATGTGTGAAGGCTCAATGATACTGGTAGTTAGATGGTGCCTCCAATCAAAGACACATACAAGGGCATAGATTGAGAAAAATATCCTGAAATGAGTTGCATGCTTTGATTTACCCCAAACAATGTGAAATATGTGATCCATAATTGGACTGATGATCTTTCCCTAAATAGGGTAGATGTAGGAATGAAATATGTCCAAAATACATATTGATTGGATCAAATATTAATCAAGGATTAATATTGATTGGATTGAGGACAAGATAAAAGTTTTTGGATTTTGTGGTTTTATATCTCTTTCAAATATTTTTGGTAATTTTTGATTTTTTAAGATTTTCCTAATTATATAATGTTTAGGATTTTTTTATATTATCTGATGTTTTTAGATTTTTTAAATAAGTATATACAAGGGATATTAGATAATGGAAAACTTGTTCTATCATGGGGATGGGATACAATAATAAATGGAATAGATTCAGAATAATGTTGGATGTTAATAGATAATGAAGGAATATGAAGAATGGATTAGATATCTCCAAGGACTGTACCATGTGGGAACAAAATGTCCCATCATCAAACTATCATTCAGATGATATGCCAATATGATTCCCAAAATAGGTTTCCAAACATCTTCCACTTCCTCATCAAGGTCAAGACATGAAGTGAGATGGAATGATAGAGTGGTTAAGGATGTAAAATGACAAGGATTTGGATAAGAGTATATGGCCAAAATGGCTTAAATTGGATGGATAACAATGAAAATGGGGCTCCAATACCTCTAAAAATTAACAGTCACACACATCATTTTATACTCTAGATGTTCTAATTGAGACATGACTTTGGATGTGTGGGGCTCAAATACCTCTAAAAATTATCTCAATAGGGTTACAAGATTTTTCTACTCCTTAGGCCTAAGATATACTGAAATTTGAATGATATGTGTATTCTTGATTGTTTTGATATTGACTTCAATGATATCTTTGTCAAAAATGAAGAGTTACTTTGTTTATCTATTGCTGCCTCCAAGAGGTTATCACCAACAGAGTATTCTTGATTGTTCTTATTTTGATTTTGATTATCCCTTAGTGCCTCAAACAAGGTTTCAATAAGGGATGTTGATTTTTTTTTTTTTTTCCCCTAACACCTCAAACAAGGTTTCACTATGGAACTTTTCTTATAGATTTATAGAATTTTGATTTTTAGTGTCCTCTAACACTTCAAACAATGTTTCACTGGGGAACTTTGATTTTAGATTTCCAAGATTTTGATTTGGATTGTCCACTAGAACCTCGATCAAGGTTTCACTAGGGAAATTTTATTGTTGATTTTGAATACTACTTTCAATCCCTATAAATTCTACAATTGATGTGTCACTATGGAGGAAATCCAACAATGTGTGATTCTATCGATCCAAATAAATCGATGTAGAGATTGGATGTTAAGTTAAAGAATTGAATTATTGATGTGAAAATGATGGGTAATATCAATGAAAGGATTAAAGGTTACACAATATTTGTAGAGGATACTAGGAGAAATTGATTCAATACTAGAGGAAACTTCCCCAAAAACTATGTAAGCATCACTGATGTGTTCAAATGGATCTACCATAAGTGTGTAGCCAATGTCACAAATCTTGATTCTAATTTTGATGCTAATGCTAATTCAGATACTAATTTTGATGTTGGTTCTAATATAAAACATAATTTTGATGTTGATTGTGATTTAGACTTGGAGGTAGATATTAATTCTGATTCTAACTGTGATGATAATGTAAAATCTTATGTGGATGTGGCCATAAGGAGGTCCTATTGATTGCATTATCCACAAGTGCATTTTTTAGTTTGCATTTAAAAATGAAGGATTTGGGACAAAGGGATTTATAGAATGAGGAATGTTAGGCAATGGATATAATATGGATTATTGGTCAATGATGGGTTCTTCCAAGATGAGCTCATCAAATAAGGGCTTGTCAAATACTAGTGGATTATCATAAAGAGGCTCATCAAATATGAGTGATTCAACAAAAATATCAAATATGGGTAGATCATCTTGATCTTGACTTGGAAGTAGACAAATCTAATCATGATCTTGGAAAGGATCTTGACATATCCTAGTTTGTAATCCTTAGACATGGATGATTTTTTTTATATTTCAATGTCTTCATGGTCAAGCAAACCTTGGTTATAAGTCCTTAATCTAGCACATAGATTAAGAGAATGGCCTTGAATTTTATGATACTTATAATATTTTTCTTCTTGGTACCACTCAATTTTTCATTCATTTTCATTAAAATGCTTGGTGTGGATATACAATCATGTTTGTCATAACTAATTGGTAAAATATTTCTTCTAAGGTTTCAATGAGAAGTTTGAAAATTTATTTAGATGTGGGGGGACTTGACTTTGGATGTGATTTTTGTGTCTCAAGAGCCAAAAATATGTTGGATGGGGGTGCCAAAATAGGTTTCCCTTTATTAGTATGATTATGATCAAGCTTGTTGCTAGTAGATAGGATATTTGATTGATGTTGATGTGAAAAGGTTTGTCTTTTCCTACTTAGAATGGAGCCTAAGTTTTCTAGATCAAAATTTGCAAGTAGTTAGGCACCTATTTCTAAGAGATAAAAATATATCATATTTATTTTCAAACATATAAGGTCTAAATCAGGCTCTATCTTGATTTGCTTTAGATTACATAGGACTAGATGAAATTTTAAGTAGGATAGGTTGATGTTTGACTTGATTTGATGTGATATGATGTAATTTTCCCCAAGTAGGGTGGATTGATTTGATTTTCCCCAAGTCAGGTAGATTGATTTGATTTAATTTTCCTCAAATGAGGTAGATTTATTTTATTTTTTTCACCCCAAATAGGTCGAATTGATTTGATTTGATTTGATGTGTGATTAAGTTCAAATTGGATTATGATGGCTAATTTGATTCAACTAGGAGAAAGGATGGATAATGTGACTCTATCATTCCTAATAGATACGCGTGGGAGATCAAATGAAAATATAATATGTGACTTGAATGATTGATACAATTGAGTTGGGGTTGATACGACTTGGTCAAAATAGACCATACCTAACTTTTAGATCATGGACTAATTTAGAATTGATGTGACCTGGTCAAAATAGACATGATTTGACTTGATTTTAATGTTTAAATTTGGAATTGGGTTGGACTTGGGGATTGGATTAGGTCAAAGGGGCCCTGATTTGACTTGGATTTTGGCTTGATTTGACTTTGGTCAAAGAAGACCCAACTTCATGTTTGACTTGATGTTTTGATTCAATTAGATTTGGGAATTGATTGGGTCAAAGTTGACCTAATTTAACTTGACTTGGTTAAAGTTGATCGAATTGGACTTGATTGGATTTGGGTTAATTTTTAAAGGTTGACTTAGTTTGACCTTTGACTTTGAATTTGAGATTTGACTTTCAAAAAATTGACTTTGATTAAGTTGATATGATTTGAAAGTTGAATTTGACTTGATTTGACTTTAACTCTCAAAAATTATTAACGTTGGAAGAGTTAACTTGGTTTGAATTTAGAAGGGTTGACTAGATCTAAATTTGGAAGAAGAGTTGACTTGAATGTTTGACTTTATTTAACTTGATTTGATTTATGTTTGACTAGTTTAGAAAACTAGAGTGATTTGGATTTGAAATAGAATTGAATTTGGTTCAAAATGGACCTAGTTTGGATTTGATTCAAAATGGATTTGATTTAGATTTGATTTTAAATGGTCAGCATAACAATATAATATGGATAGGGTATAGTTTTAATTGGATAAAATGATGCTAGGATGGGATAAAAATGACTCAAAAATTGGGTAGAGTAATGCCTTATCACACACAAATGTATAATGCCAAAGTTTGGACTTGGGATAATTTGACTCGTTTGATGTGTAAGGTAGAACACACAAAATGGGTATATGACAACAAACAAGTAATGTCACACACATAATATAATCCCTATTTTAGTAGTAAAATAGGGTGTGCAACACAATTATAGCCCACTATCTACCTCACAAGAAGTGAGAACATGTTAATTAATTAACCCTCACTTCAAGTTTTATATCATGAGATCTTGGGGGAGGTTTCTTTCCCTCGTACAACAAATCATTTTTGGCTGAAAGCTCTTAAAATAAATCTATAAATGGTTTTCTAGATGGTTCCCAATAAACCCCACGGTATGTGGGTCTCAAATTTTTTAGAAAGACAAATAGCAAGCATTCATGGGAGGATTTAGCCCCTTCATGACCAGTTCAGTTATGAGATCTGACTGAAGTGTTATCGAAAACTTGAACTTAGAGGGTGATGATTGATAGCTTAGTTTCAGGGATAAACCCATTACTTTCATGAAACCCTTTATGTGGAATTTCATTATGCTCTAGTATTAAATACCATTAATTTATATCTCTCATTAGAGCATAGGGTTGGTACGTATGTTGGGGGATGAAATCCAATTCATTTCACCCTATAGACTCATGGATGGTGATGAATTCTACCTTGCACAACCAAAATAAAAATATAAGGTTTACTATTTATGATCCTCAAGATCCCACAAGTGGGCAAGAGGAGAGCACACTTTACTTTCACTTTGGGAAAAGGTAATGGTAAACTATGTGTTATTTGATCACCTATGGTCCCACAAGTGGGTAAGGGGAGAGCATATGCATGATAAACTAACCATAAATAAACAAATAACATAGAAACACTCAAAAAATAAAAACACAAATATGTTTTAGAACACCAAATTCAAGTGTTGGTTCATTTTATGCACCAAAATGAGATGTGTTTTGTAAAATGTGTTTGTTTTTTAAATAACCACTTCTTAACAAGCAAAACTTGTAGAAAACACATTAGTGTTTGAGGTGTTGTCTTTGACTAGCAAGGGGAAGTTGAAATGATGTTTATTTTAGTCTTAGTAGTAAATTGGCATAGAACAATCCTACCATCTAGCAGAGTAATACCATTTATTTACAGATCAATATCATTGATCTAAAAATAGAGAAAACATAACATAAAAAGTTGTCAATTCCATCAATTATCAATTTGATATCATTGATTAGCAGGGTGATCTTGTTGATATAATAAAAATGCAAACATAATAGGAACATAAATGGTTTCATTGTTTAGACTATAAAATTCATCATTTCTACGTACAATATCACCAAAATGTAGGAAATACATAGGAAAAAAGTTACTAGGGTGTTTCCACTGATTTGTAGGTCTATCCCACCAATTCACATGTTGATTCTATTGTTTGGATTTGTGATTACACCATTTCTCTAAAATGACAGTATGAGTGAAACTCAATAGAAAATCTACCATTTAGCAATGCATTTTTATTGATTGCATGTTGATCCCACTGATTTATAGGTTGATATTACCATTTAAAAATAGTGATCATGTTGATTAGTTGAGTTTTTCCACAACTAACCTAGGAATGGAAATTTTATAAATTGAGAAAAAAAAAGGATAAATTAATATCAATTCTGAGTTAATTTCTTAATTAGAGGATTGATATGATGTTTCAAAATAGAGTGTGGGTTGTTCTACCCACTAGGCATGACATATGTGATCACATAGTTTCAAAGGAGGTTAGTTTCTTGTTAGAATGAAAATGAAACAAAAAACTATGAAACATAACATCCTAGGTGCATGTCCTTGGATTGGGCAAGATCAAGAAAGAGATAAATAAACTAAAATAAGATAAATCAAACCATTATACCTTCCCTTTTTTATTTCTCCTTCTTTCCAAAATTGAAGCACAGATTATCCCAGATATATAGCTTGAGGTCTTTGACAATGTCGCAAAGCTATTCCAATGGCATATCCCCTTGCAATATGTGTGATTGATTTTATGACACTTTATTCTTAGTGAATGATGGAATTAGGATTTTACAGAGCTTCACTACACTATTTCATCATGTTGGAATGAAGAGGAAGCCCTCTAATTTATAAACTTGGATGATAAATGAGGACCATTGGATCAAGATGAAGATCAATGGATGAAAATTAGTCCTACATGTCCATGATGAAGAGAACCATAAAGAGACAAGGAAATGTTTCCCCAAGAAAGGAGTAAGATAAGAGATCAATGAACATTTCAAGTAGATAATTGAGCTAGGTAATTAGAGAGAAGGTTGTAGGAATTGAGTCTACATCATGTGGACTTACTCATAATTGGTATATTTTTGGTTGCTTAAGGATATTTGTGTATGAATTATGGTAGCATGTACCTATGGTTTTTTTATTATTTTATGGCTTGATTTCTCTAGATTTTTCAGATATTCAAGAGATGATAATGGCTTCATGAGATATTTCAAATGATGGATGAAGTGTTCCCTTATATATTTTTGTATGGGAGATTGGATGGTTGGGATAATTTTGGATATTGTTAGTGTAGCCTTTTTATACCATTTTATGGTTTTTCCTACACATGTATTTAACTTGTTTAGATGTAATATTGATGTCACTTAAGAGTAATAATGATATAATTAAGGTTCACAACCACATTTCTAAATTGTAGTGAAATTAGTTGGTGAGGATGAACTTGAAATTTACCAACCAATGTTGACATTTTACATAAGGTGCTCACTATTTATTTGGAAATTGTCATGTGTTCACATTATTAAATGTAAGTGGATTTATGTGTCTATTCTACCTTTTTATGTACCTCTCTTCAAAGCTAGTTTCATCAATTATAACTATAATCTATTATTATTCTCATGTTTGGTTCCTATTTTACTATAAGACTTTCTATTTTCTTATGTTAAGAGTCTAGTGTGTTTGAATCTCATCAATTTTTGATCATGGCCCATTCTAATAGATTGTGGCTCATTATAACATGGTATAAGAGAAGGTTATGGTAAATGAACAACTTGTTTTATTGTAATGTGTTTTAGAATCTTAAGTATTTGATTTTATAAAATATAGATCCTATATTCTCTAAGTAAGTTCTTATCCCATGTCCGTGGATGATCTAGAGAATCATAAAAAGAGAGGAATAAGACTTTTGTGTAACTGGTTTTGTAGGTCACTTATCAACTGGTATGTTTTTTACCAAAACAAATAATTATATTGAGTTTTGAAGGCCTTAGATTACTAAGATTGCATGTAAATTCGTGAAAATGGAGTTTTTTTTGTAAAAACTCATTTTTACAGGGTTTTGGGCTAATTGAGTACTAATCCATACTATTCATTATAAAATTTTAGAGGACTGATGGTTTTTCACAAAAGGTCATCTTTCTAGGTTTTTTCAAAAAAATATTGGATTTGTTGTAGATACTTTTTTTCAATATATTTGTATATTTATATGACCTCAATTTGTGTGTACTAATGTACTATGTGTCTCCACATTATGTACTACTTGAGGATTGTTGTTACATGTATTGTGCAATGGTAGATACTACACTATAATATACACTTTAACCTGCATACAACTATATGTATCTACAAACATATTTTTGTACCTACACCTATACACACCATAATGCCTTATATTTTTATTTTTCATTGGTTCTTTGTATTGTTGTGATTTTCACCTATGTATTGACATTGTTTTTTGCTGCTACACATGTGCCCTATTTGTAAGCATCATTTATTATCATGTGCACATTGTATCTACACCTGTATGGGTCTATAAAAGTGGATGATACTCTACGTGAATGGATTATATATAATCTCACATGTATTGGACTACACACTTGACTTGGCCTTAGCCTGTTCACTTAACTCAGTCTACAAACCCAATCTAGATTTTGAAATTATCTCATACCAATAATTTTCTTGACCTACATACTAGGTTTGATCTCTATACTGGACTCAATCAGCAATCATGCATAGTGCGTTCAAAGACTATGGATTCAAAATTTTAAAGTTAAGGCAAGCCCCATGGTCAAGAAAATATAGTCATGGTTAATTATGCATAAGCCCTAGAAAAAATTTCCCCACTTGTGACATCATCTTTGGCATCTTTGGGAGAAAAACCAAAGGGTGACATCACCAACTCTCTAAAATTTATCCCCTAATCACATGGGATTTCAACTCATGGTCACACTAAACCAAAAAGGGCTAAACAAGTTTGATAGGCTTTATTGTGTAAAAATTTTATGAAAACAAAAAAATTGAAAAATTTTGAAAGCCTAAATTTATTTTATGTAAGAATTAAGAAAATGTTGATTGAAAGAATTCGTAAAGCACACAACTTTTTGTAGGCATATCTTTTTGGGGCGCCATCTTTTTTAAAGTGTGTATTTTTTGAGCTCTTTGAATTTTTGTTATTTTTGTATTCTTATTTGGTTATTAAGAGATACTTTTAACTCTTTTAAAATTTTATATGTACTAAATATAAAGTGTTAATTTTATACGCACTAAAATGTGCCAATTATACATGCACTAAAATATAAAGTGCCAAACTTTTTTAATCTTAGGGGTTATTATTGATAGTTTTAGGGGGCTGATTTGTGCCTTGATTTCTCTCTTGCACTTCAATTTTTTTAAATATCTTTCTTTCACTTAACTATGGATTATAATTTGGTTTCACTTCTCACTCCATATAATTATCATGAGTGAAAAAGTAAAGTAAAAAAAATGAGTAGTAAATGTTTACACAAAATAACAATGGGTATGGAAACTAAACCAACACTAGATGCAGAAAAGACTAAATCCTTTAATTGATGTGATGAGGCCTATGGTTTGCTATACTTGTTTGTATCTCCTGACTTACTCTTCCACATTGAATCTGTAAAATCACCAAATGAGATTTGGACCATTCTGGAAGATCTTTTTGGGAAATGAGATGTAATAAGGGGTAATGAGCTAGTTAATGAGATCATTAGTTTGAGTCTATGAAAATTTGACACAATACAAGACTTCACCAAATTTAAGTCACTTAGGTTGTAGCTGAAATTTTTTGGCACATAGAAAATGCATGAATAATTTATCCTTTCAATCCTTGCTAGGTTAGGTCATGACTATTATGTTTTTATCTCAGCCTTCCATGCTACTAAGATTTATTTGGGAGATAGATGGATCATGCCATCCATAGATGATTTTTATAAAGACTTGACCAGGGAGCAAGACGATCTTATTCATATGGGTAATTTGAAGTCCTCTAAGTCTCATGCCCTAATTATTAGTCATGAATAAAAGGCTTCAAATAATGAGAATAATAAATAGAACAAAAAATATTATGATAAAAAGAAGGATAAAAAAACTTATGTTATGTCCAAATAAACAAATAAGACCTACTCTTCAGATTCCAAACCTAAGATTGAGAAGGTCAAATGTGCCTATTATACGATAACTAGGCATGATGAACATAAATGTATGAAGAAACAAATAAATCATTTAACAAAAATTATTGAGAATAATAATATAAGTGTCATTGATTATGTCACGTAAATTTATTCAATTTAGGAGTCCTCTAAGGCAAAATATAGTAGTAAGGGGAAAGGAAAGGGTAAGGCCCTTGTTGTAGTTGCATCTAAGCCTTCCACATTGGTGATTGATTATGTTGCTTCACATCACATGGCTTTATCATGAGATATTTTCTCATCCCATGGCTTTATCATGAGATATTTTCTCATCCTTAGAGCCATGTTATATGCCTTTTATTTTTATGGGTGATAATAATTTTATGGGAGAGAGTATATTGATGTGAGTGATGGAACATTTGAGGATGTTTTATGTGTTCCTTCACTGTCAACTAATCTCATATCTATTTATGAAATCACTCAAATTATATCAAGAAAGACATTTGAGTTTACCCCAAATTATGTGGTCATTAGTGATTTACAAAATGATTCTATAGTGGGAGTTGGGAAAGTAAATCACTAATCATAGTTGTACACCTTCTCGCACTTTGTTCCTGATCACCCTTCTACTACACTACTCACTCACATAGATGAGGTGAGTAAATTATATCATAGTTTTTAGACCATCTTAACTATCTCTAATTAGATAAAATCAATCAACATGGCATGATTATAGGATTGTCTTGAGTCTTTTTTTAATGGTGTTTTCTAAGATTGCATGCTTGGTAAACATCCTGAAGATAAGTATGACAAATATAAATCATAGAGAGATACACAAATTTTAGAGCTTGTTTACAATGATATTTTTAGTCCATTTCCCTAGCCTTCATTTAGTAGGATTGGATATATTCTTACCTTCATTTATTATTTTTCAAGGTATACTTAGTTGTACTTTTGTAAATAAAGGTCTAAGATTTTTTACCATTTTCAAGACTTCAAGGCTCTTGTGGAGAAACAATCAAAGAAAACCATCAAGATTTTGCACATAGATAATGGTGGTGATTATGTCAACCATCATTTTGAATAGTTTTACACTTCATAAGGGATTAATTTACATGGTATAGTTACATACAATCCTCAATAAAATGGTGTGATAAAATGCAAGAAGAGGTCCTTGAAGGAAATGGAAAATTATATGATGCACTCCAAATTTATTGCACCTCAATACTGGGCAAAGGCCATTAACTATGTATTACATCCATAACCATGTTCTTCATTAAGCCTTAAAAATAATCACTCATTTTAAAGTTTGGAGTGATCAAAAACCCCTAATTAAGCACTTTAGAGTCTTTAGATCTCCAGTAATGGCTCACATTCCTAAAAACAAATGTAAGGTGATGGATCTAGATAGTAGGTCACATATTTTTTAGGTATCCACATGGTGTTAAATGATATAGGCTTATTCATCATACCACACATGAGTTTATCATTGATCGAATTTTTCATTTTTATAAACTCTACACTTGACACTTCTCCCTCCTCCTTGAGCTCACTAGGATCTGATGATAGTTCTGATGATTCTAATCACCCTAAGTAGATTTATAATGATGAGGATTATTATTCTAGTTTATATGATGATAGTAGAGATAGGGATTCACATCCTTCCTCTTCTAGTCACCTTTCATATGTTGAAGAATATCTTCCTAAATCTTTGACTTTAGGCTCTCTTTGGGAAAGGTAGACACGATAGAGTGTAGGTGATTACGTTGGTTCTAATCCATAGTATTTTCATGAGGCATATTGCACTCCTAAATGGGATACAATAATGTGTGAGGAGTATAATTATTTGAATAGGAACCACACTTGGGATCTAGTTCTCATTCCTAAGGGAAGGAAACTTGTTTGATATATACGTATATATTGAACAAAATGTTAAATATATGGGTATGTGGATAAGTTCAAAACATTACTAGTAGCAACAATTTTTTCACATGTTCTTGGCATTGACTATATTAAGAGCTTTGCAACAGTTACAAAGATGAACAATGTCCCACTCACTCTTACCATTGCCACAAGTCATCATTGGGATGTTCATTACATGAATTTGAAGAGTTCATTTCTTCATAGTGACCTTGAGGAGGTGATATTTATGAAGAAACCATAGGGATTTATGTAGCATTTTTATTTAGTATACAGACTTCAAATATCTATCTATGGCCTCAAACATGCCCCTCTAGCCTTGTGTGCCAAGATGAATTCCTACCTTCTTGTGTTTAGGTTCACTGGATTCCATATTTATCTAAATGTATACATTTTATGGTAGGATGACTTATTCTTGATTCTAATTTTGTATGTTGATGACCTATTGATCATAGGTAGTTCTTCATCCTCCATTGCAGTAGTGACAACTACTTTGCATGACAAATTATTTATGACTGACTTGGGTTTGTTGCGCTACTTCCTTGGAAATAAGATTTCATAGTTTAACTCAAGGATCACCATTTCACAATCCAACTATGCTCTTATTTTGCTTACATGGTTTCACATGGTTCATTGTAAGCCAACTTTGACACCCTTTCTTTCTAGAGTCAAACTTGAGGTTGAGTGTTCTTATCCATTAGTTAATTATACCTTATATGAATAACTTGTTGGTAGTATCATCTATCTAACTCACAATAGGCATGATATTTCATTTGTAATGGACATGGTCTTTAGGTTTATGTAGACACCACATGAGTTGCACTAGAAGGTAGCCAAGTGGATTCTCCACTACATTCAAGGTACTCAATTTTTTTTATTCACTATGGAGCAAGCATTTATTTTGACTTTATGGTATATATATTCAAATTGGGCTAGAAAAATTCAACATCACAAGTCCACTTCAAGATATAGTTTCTCAATTGGTTTAGGTCTAATTAGTTGGGCTAGAAAGAAACAAAATGCTATTACTTTATCATCTACTGAGGCTAAGTACAGAGGAGTTGTTAATGCTACTATTGAGGTTATTTGGATTTAGAGGATTCTTACATAGTTTTGTATATAGTTCAAGTGACCCATATTAATTTTATGCAACAATTAGAGCACCATCTAGATCTATAAAAATCTGGTCGAACATTAGCAGGATAAGCACATATAGATTCATATGTACTTCATTTGGGATCTCATTCATGTACATGTCATTGATATCATATTTTTATAGAATATGGAGTAGATAGTTGATATCTTCACCAAACCCTTTATCTATAGCAAGCATCTTCACTTGCGAGCTCTTCTTGGGGTGCAGGTAGCTTCAACATCATCTTATAGGAGGGTTTTTTAGTCCTCTATTCTTATATCTACTTATGGGAGGGACCTTATCTATATTCTTATGAGGGTATTTTATATGCACTTCAGTACGTAATTAGGCCTTACTACTAGGGCCCAATTCTTTTACTCACCTAAGCTACGCTTATGGGGGGTGTTAATGTGGGATTTTTATTCCATTTTATAGCTTTTCATACACATGTATTTAGTTTTCTTAGGTGTATTATTGAGGTCACTTAGGTGTTATAATGAGATCATTAAGGTGCACATGCACATGTATAAATTGTATTCAAATTTATTAGTGAGAATATACTTTACATTTATCAAACAATGTTAACATTTTACACACGGTACTCATTATTCATTTGCAATTGTCATGTGTTTACATTTTCAAATGTAGGTGGATTTATGCCTTTATTTTACCTATTTATGTACCTCTTATTAAATATATTTTTATAAATTATTAATATAAGTTGTTATTCTACTCATATTTGGTTCCTTTTTTACGTTAAGACTTCTCTTTTCATATATTAAGAGTTTAGTGTGTTCAAATTTCATTAGTTCTCAGTCATGACCCATTCTGATAGATTGTGACTCATTTTGAAAGATATTTTGATTTTGGATGGATGATATTTGATCTTCATTCAATGAGGAAGTTTAGGATTAATTATTTGGTTGAGGAAGTTGAGGGAATTAATGAGTCGGTTGAGGGAGTTGTTTGACTAGTTTAATTTGTTGGTCAAGGATTAATAAGCTAGTTGAAGAAGTTGAGGGAATTAGTTGATTTGTTTAATGAGGTGGTTGAATGGATTAAATAAATTGGTTAATTGATTCATTGATTTATTTTTGTTATTTTTTGTGTGCATGGATTTAATTAATTATTATTAACTAATAATAATTCATCAGTTAATTAAATGTGAAATGATATCAGTGGGGTTAATATAAGGTCATGGTGATGATTTAATTATTTCACATGGTGACATTTAATGTTTTACGACATTAGGATGTCTTAGTTAGATATGTATTACTGATAAAATTAGGGTAGACTAATAAACAATGGATTAGATAAGGGTGATTGGTGACAACATTTCTAGTGTTATAATTAGGGTGTCTATAAAAACCTATGTAAAAAAAACCCAGTGAACTCATTGAGATGCCAACAAGTTGTATAAGGATTATGACGGATTTGAATTTGAAAAAGTAGAGCATGAGTTCACTATAACAAGTCTTTTAGGATTGGATAAGATTACTTTACATTACTATTTAGATTAAATTAGTTGTCTATATAAGTTTCTTGGTCTGAGATGGTATCACCACCTACAACTATATCTGTAAGTGATAACATGGATGTTTTAAAACTTACTTAAGTACACTTTTGAAATATATTTGATATAAAATTAGATATAGATAAGTACTGCATATACTAAAACATAATTGATGTAAATGAACTAAACATATAATATAAGGATTATGACAGATTTGAATTTGAAAAAGTAGAGCATGAGTTCACTATAACAAGTCTTTTAGGATTGGATAAGAGTACTTTGCATTACTATTTAGATTAAATTAGTTTTCTATATAAAGTTTCTTGGTCTGAGATGGTATCACCATCTACAACTATATTTGTAAGTGATAACATGTATGTTTTAAAACTTACTTACGTACACTTTTGAAATATATTTGATATAAAATTAGATATAGATAAGTACTGCATATACTAAAACATAAATCAACTGATGCAAATGAACTAAACATATAATGCCCAAGTCCTAGTTTTATAATTTTTGAAATATTTTATTTTATTTATATTTTTGAGCAAATAAAACTAAAAAAAAACATACTAATGAATTATTCTCACAAGAGGCTTACAATAAATAGGTATTATGTTGAACATGAGAAGGGTGACCTCTCATGAATGGAAAGTTTCATCCCACCATGCAAGTTTTATATCATCGAGATCATACCAATTTATTGCATTATCAAGGTCAAATTAATCCATGTAATCATCATCATAACAAAACATCAAATTCTTAGGTTGTGCCTGAGATTATGATGTCATTTTGATCATCTTTTGTATCTGTCTATAAATAAATAACTACACCATACTTTGGTTTTGACTTTTATAATTTCTCTTTTGCAATATCTATTGTGTCATGTGCCTCTATTGATATTCCATTAGATGTTTTTGCTTGAATATTAGCTAAAGATATTCTTTTCTTGCTCTAAAAAAGCTTCATTTTTTCAAATGAAAATGACCTTGCCATCATGATAAAATAAAATTCAACCTTTTTTTTATCCATCATTGATCCTATTGATTTTAACCATGATCCTTCAAGCATAACATTTTATGCACTTGGATTTGGAATAATGTGAAAATTAAGATGACGCTCTTTTGAAGTAAATAAAACTCTTAATGTAATTGATCCCACACATGTCATAGATGCATTAGTTTGATTAAAGTGTTGAATATTATATCCAATAGATATAATAAATGACATAGAACAAAAATTTGTTTCATTATAGTCCATAACCTTGACATTGGTAAATTGTTTGCCATCTATGTGAGTAGTGATAGTGAAAGATTCTTGATATGAGGAAAGACTTATAATTTACACCTTTTGAACCATACTCATAGCATTAGAATTTTCAATAATTTCTTTATTTTTAACTTATTTTATTAAAAATCCTTTATTAAAGATACTTTCTTGCTCAGGTTGAACTTGTTTTTGTAACTTCTAATCTTGCTTGTTTTGTAACATTGTCTTTATGATGCATTCTTTTTATAATTGATCTTCTTCATTACGTGCCTTTTTTAATATTACTTACTCTAATTGTGAATTTTGAATATTTTCTTGCATTAAATTATCATTTGGTATCCACACTTCCTCTTTTTGTGCTTTTTGCACTTGTGCTTTAAGAGATGCAATCATAGTGTGAGTGGGTTTCTTGATTGATGTATCTATAATATGATCACTTCTATCGATGATAATTTGTATTTTGTTCTACAAAGCCAAAAATATATTTGTATCATGCCAATGAACTTTATGATATGCACAATAGTATGATATTCTTAAAGGATGTATAGGATGTAGTTCGATCAACTTGTTATGAATCATTTCTCTTATAATCTCACTTGAACTCTTATTATCTTTTTGTATACTTCTTGAAGCATTAGTTATAAATGTATTTTGTTTTATATTCCAATCTCAATATGAATTTGTAGACACTAAAATTTAATCTATAAATGCTTCACAAATGTTTGTTCTCAACAACTTTTCATTGTTTGGCCAATTATCCATTCCAATAATATGCAATCTCTAGGAAAGCCTTAAAAGTCATTAAATTGATAAGAGCATCTTCTAAACTTCCCTATTTTATCTTTATTAATCCCTATTAAACATAAAATTTATTATCACTCTAATTTTAGGAGAATATGTTCATTTTGTACAAGTGTGCACTAGGTAAATAGGGGCACACTATGCACCTGTAAAGTAGTACAGACTTGTCTCTCACACTCTAACAATTATCTTTTCAAAATGAAACATTTCCTAATAGATTTTTTGCACATTTCAATAGGTTAGTTATCAAAAATATTTGAAATATCCCTCTATAAAATCACACTAAGAATCATACTTGATCCTACCTAACTCTCATTGTTAAAGGCATCTCTTTTATGATTTCAAAAACATTTATCTTCTAATTAAAGACTTCTATTGCAATTTTGCTATAAGTTTATCATCCTTGTCCAAGTTTAAAATTATTTTATTACAAGTTGAGGGCATCCTCTTTTCAATAATTCTAATAAATTTTTATATTTAAATTCATATGATCTTCCCTAAATGTAGAACTACATTATCCTAAGACCTTTTCGGCTATGTAGGTAGCACTCAATCAACAATGGATTTTCTAAGGAAAATCTGACATTTGATCTTTTTTATGTGTTTGTGCATGACTAGAGTTTTGATTTTAAAATTATTTTTCACATAAAATTGAGATCTAAACATAAACTTATCACATTTATCCATAGGTGAACAAACTTAGATTTCTAGATCTAACACACAGACTAACAAGATAAATTCATAGCAGAGGACAATGACGCACTGTGTTGTTGTCTCCCTCCCATGGATTTGTCTTGAAAGATAATAAGTCACTATTTTTTGATGCATATGTGTTTTAAAGTTTTATAATATAGTAACAAATTTGATAAATTTAACACAATTAGAAATAAAATCAATTTTAAGGATAATTCTCTAACACTAATCCTTGCTTCTATTTTTAGTTATATATAACTTATACAAATTTTGTAGATATTTGTATTTATTGTATTTTGTCTTATATATTATCCTATATAATATTTTAACAGATTACATTTCTAATTATAATTAATTTTAATTCATAATTAATTCTAGAGTTAACATTTTTGTGAACCTGATATAGTTCGAACACTATTTATTACTTGTTAATTTTTGGTTCAGGGTTTTAGTTTAATTTTGTAAACTCATCACACTAAAATAATATAGTCCTTGAACTTCGATATTGTTCTTAACATAATGATTCAAATTTTTTGACATTGAAGTAATCTAACACTGAAATATTATCTTATCACCTCAGATAAATACTGACAAAAAGGCTCTTTCTTTTGATTTTGGGTTGAATTTTGTTGTTTTATTATTGAAAAATATTTTCCCCTTCTTATAATTTATGTTTATTTGTATTTGATTGTTTTACAAACTATATTCTCATAGTTTTGAAATTACTTGTCTACTATCTTGAATGGATATATACTATTCTTTTTACAGACATCGTGATGTGAAGGGTTTTACTTCAAGACTCATAGACATAGTGCAGAGCTAAGCATGGACTTTAGTTTCCATGTGCTTCAAAATATATAATAAATTCTTAGGATCCCTTGTTTACACCAATAGAAATATTCTTTTATCCATTTGATTTATGAGGTACCTGAGATAAGAGTATCACCCATGGAAATTACTCTCAACTTACCCTCAAAACTGAGGTTAATGGGCAACAAGCATGGTTCTACCTATGTCTTTAGTGATATGAACTATTGGTCCAACACTAATCAATGAATGATCAAGTATATCTAAGATCCTACAAATCATTCAAACTATTACCCGGACAATCCTTTATCCTTAATTTTTGCTTGCATTATCTTCTTAGCTAGTAGCTTTACTTGATTTATCTTTTATTCATAATAATTCATCATATTACTTTGTATTATATTGTATGCCTCAAATATGTAGTTCTAGATTAAGCAGTAACTATTTTTCATATATGGATTTTTCTTTGGTTTATTCTACAATGACAAGTCATGATGAAAATGAAGTTTACATTAAAACAAACATTGATAATATTAAAGAAGAATATGATAATGAACTCAAAAAATCAAATGAAATAATTATCTAAATTTCATCAAGGTCTCTAATAATTCCATCATGAGGTAAATAAAATCATTAGCATACTTCTTAAATCTAAAGTTGAGCATCAACAAAATGTATCCTCCTCACCCTCTCAACCTTTGCCCTTTCGTGTTCTAAAGACCACCACTCCTAATGTTATTACTTATACCATTGAACCAATCCATATTTATGCACACTTATTCACTTCTACCCATTTATCTCTTCACTTGGGAACATATCTTGCTTTCCCTTAGTTATCCATGCATATGCCTAGTCATGTTACCTACATTAATTCCATTACTATAACCAATGCTTCCCTTGAGAAAACCCTTATTATCTTGCAAGTCAAGCTAGTTAATATCAAACAAAACATTTATCATGCTATCCCTTCCTTATATTCTTTCACCTTATTATATAACCCTTTATCTCCTAAAATTACATATTATCCTCTCCAAAATAGCCTAGTGGATCCTAAGTGTCTTGTTTATGAAGGAAAAAGTGATCATGAACAAATTATGTGCCTTCCATGTAACTTTTCTAAATTATGTAGACAATGATAGATTGTTATCTAAGCTCTTTCCTCAAAGTCTCAATATTATGATCTTATATGATTTTATGATCTTCCTCTCCAATCCATTACAACTTTTTGTCCTTTGGAAAATTAGTTTTTGTCAAGTTTTTCTATCAATATCAGTGAAAGGTTATCCTATTCTCACATTGAAAATATTAAACAAGGCCCAAATGAGATACTTAGTGAGTATGTTCTAAGATACAAGGCTATGCTTACCAAAATAAAAAATCAAATAGTTGATAATGAGCTTTAAGATATTTTTACTCAAAGATTGATTGCTCATCTTCTAGAGTCTATCGTGTTTGATAAGTTCAAATCCTTTGATGAATTATGCCATACAATTAAGGAACATGAGGTCAAATTGATTATATTTAATAAGCTAAAATATAACTCCAATGTTCCTTCTACTTTAATTATCAAGTTTCAAGGAAAGCATAATTATAAGAGTCAAGAAGTTTCAAGGAAAGCATAATTATAAGAGTAAAGCTAATGAAAGTAAAAAAGAGGCTAAATTTATAGTTAATGTTATATCACAACCACCACAAAATTTTCAACTATAAACTCCACCAAAGAAGAAATTCTCAAGGCTACTTTAACCTCCTCATGTGCTAATATAAAATATCATTGAGTAACATGTTATTACACTTCCTCCACCATTAGAAATAGTTCTATCTAGACCTCAATCTAAAAGCTTTGATGGAAATACATTTTTTTATTATCATAGATGTGTTGGGCACTCCACTAATAGATGTATGAAGCTCAAATGCATAATTTAAGAACTAATTAATGAAAACATTATTGAAATTTGTATGCCTAATGAAGAGGATAATCACAATCAAATGAAAATACAAATCTTAAAATGTATAAAGAGTCTTTTCCCAGTCATGAAGCACAATTCAACATGTAAAATTCTAAAATTCATTATGCATATATTTTTCATCCTCCTCCTTATTCATATGGTTCTCCATTTGAACGCATCATTGGTATAATTAATAGCAAGCTAGAACCACCCCCATTTATTACATTTGATGATTCTAGTAGACATGCATTATTCATTAGAGCATATGTTGTCATATAACCATTCTATAGTGTTATGATATACAATGGATCAAGTGAAAATGAGTGCACTATAACACTTCTACATTTTCTTTGTTATAAAGAGAAAGATATACATCATACATCTAGAGTTGTGAAAGCATTTGATGGTCATATATGAAATACTCTTGGGCATCTCATATTATCTTTTCAAGTGGGACATCTCATATTTCCCACTTCTTTATTAGTATTACCAAGCATAGGTGTGTTTGATATGTTATTTGGGAGACCTTAGTTATAGAAAATTAGAGAAGTTCCTTCTAGATTTAATAACAGTCTGAAGTATATTCATGATAATCAAGTGGTTAAAATTCCAGGCATTCAATATGAATATACTATGGATCTAATGGTACCCGTTCCTATTCCATAATAGTTGGTTGGCATAATTATTGAGCAAATTTATAATGAATTAGTTTAACAAATATTCAAGATCATGATTTACATTCAAAGAGGAATATTCCAAAATCAGTTTTTGTACCTACTTATGAGCATGAGCATATTGTAGTTTCTTCACATAGTTATAAGCATGAAGATATTTCAATTTATCCATCTATTTTTTATCATAATATCACATGAGCATGATCACTTGGATAGAAAAATTAATATATCTACTCCTAAGCATAACGTGGCACATAGCACAAGGTATTTATTTAATCCAATATCACATGTTATTTAGAAGGTTGCTACATGAGTACAGGTGGTTACATCATGTCCTTCCATGCATGGGGATATAGGTTTAGATAGTTATAAGAGCATTGATTCAAAAACTTCTACATTTTGCACTTTTTCTCTTGTGTAAGAGGTTTCTCTTTATTATCAAGGATTTAAATACACATATGAACATCATATTGATGAGATGATTGGTTAGACACATGTTATTTTCCCCCACCCTCATGTTTGGGCTAATGACCATAGCTTTGTTGAAAGTACCTACTTGTACATAACTTCTTTGATCTTTATTTTTGTTGCTTACTCTTCTACATCTATTTTTATTAATTAGAACCCTTGGATTTATTTTTCATTTTGGGACATTTTCTAGTTTGTCTTTTTCAACCCAATTCAAACAATCCAAGACAATTATCTTACCAATATTTTAATGCACATCATTCATGATAATTCAATTGCTTGTCCTTGTATATATACAAATGATTTAGCTATCATTTATATATTCATGCTCACATATATCTACTTTCACATGAGATTATATGGCACATTTTCCATTTGTGCCACATATACACCTACATTAGGGGCACTTCACTTGCCTTATTCATTTCCATGCTTTGCTTTAACATCTTGTTGAGGGTTTTTTAAATCACCCTCTCCTTCCATTTCAAAAACTTGTTGCTTATCTTATTTTTCAAGGCTTTTAAAAACTTAACACTTATGCATAATTTACTTTCTAACTATTTCAAAATATAAAAAATATTAATAAGTTCTAAAAATTACAAAAAAATCTAAATATTTGCAAAACTTTAAAAACTAGGACCTATAAGAGCATTTTAATGTTGTTGAACTACATTTTTTCCTATGCCATATATCTTTATGTTGAATACATAGCATATTTCATTACCATTCCATTACATAATGCTTATCTAAAGGTATCTAAGTGTGTAATAGGACACATTTATATAAAAACATGAAAAAGTCATACATATAAGAAATAGTCATGATCATAAAATCATGTATACAGTCAATTAAGACAAAATTGCACCAGTCAGACAATAGTGCATTATGCACATGTCATATACTACAAAGCTATCCCTATGAATTTTAAATGTTTATTTCCAGTTATAACACAATCATAGGGACCTATACAAATTTTGATCACAAAGCAGAACACATTAATATATCAATCAAATTTCAATTTTAAGATATATCTTTACAAAGTTTCAATGTTAATCGAGCCTTTTACCCAACAAATTTATTTAGTTTGGGACATCTCATCTCTCTACATGGGATCTTTTATAGGATTTATCTATCCACCCTCTCTTTTCCATGTTCCATGATGAGTATGATATTTACTAAACATTAGACATAGACACATGATTAAAATATGTTAGTTTCAGTTTATCTATGCTTATTTCATATGCATCTTTCATTACATAATATGCTTTAACCTGATTTATTTTTGTATGTGGCCTTTAGCCTTGTGTAAGATCACTATACACCCTCTTGCCTATATGTCATAATCATGCCATGTGTGTGTCGCCCTTAGCCTTATTTGTATAATATTCACATGTCCCTTATATTCAGTCTTTGGGTTTTATGTATGATAATTATGCAATATTTATAAATTTATGTGATATTTTACATGTCCCTTGTATGTGGCTTTTGTGCCTTATTGTATGTCATTCTGTGACTTTGCTTACATGCTCATTACATGCTATTATGGTACCATGATGCCTACCATGAACTATTGAGAAGTATTGTCATTTATGTCACGTTTGATGTCATTTGATGTCAAGGTTGATGTCATTGATGTTAAGGTGCATCTAGTAAAGATGCTTCATGAGTGGTCTATTAGATACATGCTTGTGTGTTTGATATGACAAGGAAGTCATATGTTAAGAGAGAATTTGAAGGCAACCTAATGTCTCTTTATTGAGAGATAATTTAAAGGCAACCTAATTTTTATTTTTTTGATTAATGTTAAGGTCCAAGTCAAGTTAGTTTTAAATCATGTTTGAGTATTATTCCTTGAGTATAAGGTGTCTTGAGAAGCCTAGTCATAATAAGCATAGTCATATCATGAACATATACATGGTGAGAATGAAGAGGTATGTACAAAGATATGACATTGTTTGAGGAGAATGTAAGGCATGTGAATAAGGTAGATAATCATCAAGTAGTGTTTCAAGGTTAGTTTTCCAAGTTTCAAAGTGCTTGAGAAGCCTAGTCATGGCACTAGTCATGATATGTAAAGACTTAGTAAGAAGGTTTGAGCATGGTGACCTAGTGAGAAGGATGCACAAAGGCATAAAAGAATATATAAGGTTGATTTAGCATGAATTTTAATCATTATATCACTCAAGAGATTTTCAAGGTGAGTCTATATGTGTAAGACCTTAAGTCCAAGTCTATAACTAGACTAGTTCTAAACCCTGCCTGACCTAATGAGGTGTCACGAGGTGGTATCAAGACATATTAAGGATGTATGGATGTGTATGAGAATTAAATAGGTTTATTGAGTTTTATAATGATGTGGAGAGGTAATTTAAATAGGTTTTAAGGTCATCTTTTAGGCCTAATATGGTTTGCAGGTTAAGGTCTAAGAGAGCAAAAAAAAGAGAATATGACCTAATGGGGTATCAAGATTAGTTTCCAAGGCAAGTGTGAGTCTATGAGAATGGAAATAGGTATGATATATTTTTTCAATCATGTTAAAAAATTTTGAGGTCATGGTTTTCAAGAAAATGGATGAAAAGTGGTTTTGAGGTCTGTTGAGTGCACAGAATGAAGGGTTCTCAACCCGAGAAGGACTTTCAAGTGTTCACTAGCATGGGTAACCTCTACATGGAAAATTTAAATGTTAATTAGAGATGGGTAAGGGTCATATATAATATCTCTAAGCATTTTTTTAAATGAGAGATAGTCATTAATGAATAATCGTTAACACCAAAAATAGTGTTAACCCTCTCTAAAACCCTAACAATGACTTAATGTGAAAGATATTGTTCCAAAGTGATAATAATGTATTGGTATGGATATTTAAGTTATTTTAGGTTTTATGAAACTCTCCTAGGCATCTCCAAGTATGATTGAGTCTTTAGATGAGTGAGTGGACCCTATAAGAAAGGCCTTATTTCTCATAAATTTGTTATAACAAAAAGAGTTGACCAAGTCAAGGTATCAAAATCATTGGATAGATAAGTTTTATAATTTTATTTCATGTCCATGGTGGTTTATATATAGGTTATATCCATCAGTTTTTCTAAACTTTTCATCCAAGTTAACCAATCATTAAAAGACCTAATGATGGAAATAGTGAATAATACAGACAACAGTGAGAAGGCAATTAAGAATGTGATATAAGGGAATATGGATGAATCCAATTACATGGATACATTTTTCAATACTTTTAAGACATTTTATTTTTTTATATATGTTTTGGATAGTATTTTATATAGTAAAAATTTGCTCACAAGTTGACTTGTCTAGCTCAGTGAGGTCTGTGTACTGTGAGGTCATGAGATTGGTCTGCAAGACCAATATTACCATTTGACCATGGTATATTTATATCTAATAGTTAATTAATGATCTTATAATATAATATAAACTCATTTTTAGTCTCTATAAATGGTCATACAAGTGATTGAAGGTCATTGTCACCATGGCTATGCTTCAAGGCAAACTGACAATTCTAGGTAAGTAAGTTACAATGATGAGTTTGAGGCTATATGCCCTGTGTTGAAGTTTATAATACACATGATGTTTATTTTGACATGTATGTATATATAAAAAATTATAAGGTTTTAGATTTGGTTAATGTGATTGAAATGTTTAAGCCAAAAGGGGTTGATTGGTTCAAGTTTGACTGTGTACTGAAAACAACAAATTGGTCTATAAGACTAATAATTTCCAATAGAGATTATGATATTTTTTGGGGGGATTATTATTAAAAAAATATATGATCAATTTCATGCATTATAATTCATTTAGTGTGTAACTTTAGGTGTCATAAGTTCAAGTTTCCATGATTACGTTTTGAGGTTAGTTGGTAGTTTAGAGTGAGCATTTTGCAAAAAAGAGTTTGAGCATGTATACCCTAAGTTGAAGTATATAATCAAGTTTGTGATGACCCTAAGGTCATGATGTTTCTTAATATGTGATTTATTTCCATGGTTTTTGAGATAATAAGTGTTTTATCTTCATTAGTTCAAGAGAGACTTTTTGAGTATGCAGGCTTAATTGGGAATAGTGTTAATGGTGTGCTTCAAGTGGTGGTTAAAGATAAAAATGTTATGGAGCATATATGAGATTATCAAGGGTATATTTGAGTGGAATATTATATTTTAATATTGTTTGAGGTGTTTTAATGTGTTCCAAGGAAGGTAAAGTGTAATGTATCCTAAAGTAGACCTAATGGAATTAGGTCTCCATGAGACCTAAAGATGAGATGAGGCCTAATTGAGGCATGTAAAACCTAAAGGGAAATAAAATAAAATTTTATTAATGTTTATGATATGTCCTAATATATATTTCATGGCCTAACTAAGAGGTTAATGGTGTTTTTCTGACTAAGAAGTATATGAGCAAGAGACTTGTATGTATACAAGGCAATTTTAGGCTTATTTGTGTTTGTGAAGAGAGTAAGTAAAAAAATAACATATTATAGAGTAAAATGAGGTATTGTATACCATAATAAGATTATATGGGATTTATAGAGGTTATATATATGAGTATTGATATCATATGACCTAATCAAGTCAAGAAAAGGCTAGTTGAGCGAAGAAGGCTAGAGGCTAGTTTAAGAGGGATAGAAGTGTGCAAAGAGATAAAGAATGATATCATAATATATTATATAAAAAACAAGGGGTTATAAAGGTGATCAAAGGCTTAAAATTACTGATTTAGTGATGATTCATCTAGGGGGTTGGTGTCTTCTTGCAAGTGAGTGTTTGATAAAGCCTAATTGAGTTGGTGCTTAGCTAGTTGGGGTTGGTGCTCCATGTAAAGTGGGTGCTTCACTAAATTTGGTGTTTGTAATATATGAATATAGTCCATTTACATATATTATTGGGTTTTATTCCCCTTTATGTTTTCCCACATATGTGATGTGTTCTTGTGTTTCATGTTTTTATAGATAGGTGCTTATGCTTATTAGATGTATGGGTTTGATTAAAGAGTTCATGGTTATAAAGAGCAAGATATACATCATACATCTAGATTTGTGAAAGCATTTGATGGTCATATATGAAATACTCTTGGGCATATCATATTATCTTTTCAAGTGGGACATCTCATATTTCCCACTCCTTTATTAGTATTACCAAGCATAGGTGTGTTTGATATGTTATTTGGGAGACCTTGGTTATAGAAAATTAGAGAAGTTCCTTCTAGATTTAATAAAATTCCAAAGTATATTCATGATAATCAAGTGGTTAAAATTCTAGGCATTCAATATGAATATACTATGGATCTAATGGTACCCATTCCTATTCCATAATAGTTGGTTGGCATAATTATTGAGCAAATTCGTAATGAGTTAGTTTAACAAATATTCAAGATGATGATTTGCATTCAAAGAGGCATATTCTAAAATCAGTTTTTGTACCTACTTATGAGCATGAGCATATTTTAGTTTCTTCACATAGTTATAAGCATGAAGATATTTCAATTTATCCATCTATTTTTTATCATAATATCACATGAGCATGATCATGTGGATAGAAAAATTAATATATCTACTCCTAAGCATAACGTGGAACATAGCACAAGGTATTTATTTAATCCAATATCACATGTTATTTATAAGGTTGCTACATGAGTACAGGTGGTTACATTCCTTCCATGCATGGGGATATAGGTTTAGATAGTTATAAGAGCATTGATTCAAAAACTTCTATATTTTGCACTTTTTCTCTTGTGTAAGAGGTTTCTCTTTATTATCAAGGATTTAAATACACATATGAACATCATATTGATGAGATTATTGGTTAGACACATGTTATTTTCCCCCACCCTCATGTTTGGGCTAATGACCATAGCTTTGTTGAAAGTACCTACTTGTACATAACTTCTTTGATCTTTATTTTTGTTGCTTACTCTTCTACACCTATTTTTTTTCATTATAACCCTTGGATTTATTTTTCATTTTGGGACATTTTATAGTTTGTCTTTTTCAACCCAATTCAAACAATCCAAGACAATTATCTTACCAAAATTTTAATGCACATCATTCATGATAATTCAATTGCTTGTCCTTGTATATATACAAATGATTTAGCTATCATTTATATATTCATGCTCACATCTATCTACTTTCACATGAGATTATACGGCACATTTTCCATTTGTGCCACATATACACCTACATTAGGGGCACTTCACTTGCCTTATTCATTTACATGCTTTGCTTTAACATCTTGTTGAGGGTTTTTTGAATCACCCTCTCCTTCTATTTCAAAAACTTGTTGCTTATCTTATTTTTCAAGGCTTTTACAAACTTAACACTTATGCATAATTTACTTTCTAACTATTTCAAAATATAAAAAATATTAATAAGTTCTAAAAATTACAAAAAAATGTAAATATTTGCAAAACTTTAAAAACTAGGACCTATAAGAGCATTTTAATGTTGTTGAACTACATTTTTTCCTATGCCATATATCTTTATGTTCAATACATAACATATTTCATTACCATTCCATTACATAATGCTTAGCTAAAGGTATCTAAGTGTGTAATAGGACACATTTATATAAAAACATGAAAAAGTCATACATATAAGAAATAGTCATGATCATAAAATCATGTATACAGTCAATTAAGACAAAATTGCACCAGTCAGAAAATAGTGCATTATACACATGTCATATACTACAAAGCTATCCCTATGAATTTTAAATGTTTATTTCTAGCTATAACACAATCATAGGGACCTATACAAATTTTGATCACAAAGTAGAAAACATTCATATATCAGTCAAATTTCAAGTTTAAGATATATTTTTACAAGGTTTCAATGTTAATCGAGCCTTTTACCCAACAAATTTATTTAGTTTGGGACATCTCATCTCTCTACATGGGATCTTTTATAGGCTTTATCTATCCACCCTCTCTTTTCCATGTTGAACAATAATGAAAACAAGTGTCTTGTTCTTCAATTTATACTTTAAATGTTTCATGATGATTATGATATTAACAAGTGTCTTGTTCTTCAATTTATACTTTGAATGTTCCATGATGAGTATGATATTTACTAAACATTAGACATAGACACATGATTAAAATATGCTAGTTTCAGTTTATCTATGCTTATTTCATATGCGTATTTCACTACATAATATGATTTAAGTTGATTTATTTTTGCATGTGGCCTTTAGCCTTATGTAAGATCACTATACACCCTCTTGCCTATATGGCATAATCATGCCATGTGTGTGTTGCCCTTAGCCTTATATGTTTTTACAATATTCACATGTCTCTTGTATTCAGTCTTTGGGTTTTATGTATGATAATTATGCAATATTTATAAATTTATGTGATATTTTACATGTCCCTTGTATGTGGCATTTGTGCCTTATTGTATGTCATTGTGTGACTTTGCTTACATGCTCATTACTTGCTATTATGGTACCATGATGCCTACCATGAACTATTGAGAAGTGTCATCATTGATGTCAAGGTTGATGTCATTTGATGTCAAGGTTGATGTCATTTATGTTAAGGTGAATCTAGTAAAGATGCTTGGTGAGTGGTCTATGAGATACATGCTTGTGTGCTTGATATGACAAGGAAGTCATATGATAAGAGAGAATTTGAAGGCAACCTAATGTCTCTTTATTGAGAGAGAATTTAAAGGCAACCTAATTATTATTTTGTTTATTAATGTTAAGGTCCAATTCAAGTTAGTATTAAATCATGTTTGAGTATTATTCCTTGAGTATAAGGTGTCTTGAGAAGCCTAGTCATAATAAGCATAGTCATATCATGAGCATATGCATGGTGAGAATGAAGAGGTATGTATAGAGATATGATATTGTTTGAGAAGAATTTAAGGCATATTAATAAGGTATATAAGCATCAAGGATTTTTTCAAGGTCAGTTTTCCAAGTTTCAAAGTGCTTGAGAAGCCTAGTCATGGCACTAGTCATGATATGTAAAGACCTAGTGAGAAGGTTTGAGCATGGTGACCTAGTGAGAAGGATGCACAAAGTCATAAAAGAATATATAAGTTTGATTTATCATTAATTTTAATCATTAGATCACTCAAGAGAGTTTTAAGGTGAGTCTATATGTGTAAGACCTTAAGTCCAAGTCTATAACTAGACTAGTTCTAAACCCTGTCTGACCTAATGAGGTGTCATGAGGTGGTGTCAAGACATATTAAGGATTTATGGATGTGTATGAGAATTAAATATGTTTATTTAGTTTGATAATGAGGTGGAGAGGTAATTTAACTAGTTTTTGAGGTCATCTTTTAGGCCTAATATGGTTTGTAGGTTAAGGTCTAAGAGAGCAAAAAAGAGAGAATATGGCCTAATGGGGTATCAAGATCAGTTTCCAAGGCAAGTGTGAGTCTGTGAGAATGGAAATAGGTATGATATATTTTTTAAATCATGTTAAAAAAATTTGAGGTCATGGTTTTCAAGAAAATGCATGAAAAGTGGTTTTGAGGTCTCTTGAGTGCACAGAATGAAGGGTTCTCAACCTGAGGACTTTTAGGCGTTCATTAGCATGTGTAACCTCTGCATGGAAACTTGAAATGTTAATTAGATATGGGTAAGGGTCCTATATAATATATCTAATCATTTTTTTTAAATGAGAGACAGTCGTTAATGAATAATCATTAACACCAAAAATAGTGTTAACCCTCTCTAAAACCTTAACAATGACTTGATGTGAAAGATATTGTTCCAAAGTGATAATAATGTATTGGTATGGATATTTAAGTTATTTTAGGTTTTATTAAACTCTCCTAGGCATCTCTAAGTATGATTGAGTCTTTAGATGAGTGAGTGGACCCTATAAGAAAGGCCTTATTTCTCATAAATTTGTTATAGCAAAAAGAGTTGACCAAGTCAAGGTATAAAAATCATTGGATGGATAAGTTTTAGACTTTTATTTTATGTCCATATTGGTTTATATATAGGTTATATCCCTCAATTTTTCTAAACTTTTCATCCAAGTTAACCAGTCATTAACAGACCTAATGATGGAAATAGTGAATAATACAGACAACAGTGAGAAGGCAATTGGGGATGTGATATAAGTGAATATGGATGAATCCAATTACATGGATAAATTTTTTAATACTTTTAATACATTTTAGTTTTTGATATAATTTTTTTATAGTATTTTATATAGTAAAAATTTGCTCACAAGTTGACTTGTCTAGCTCAATGAGGTCTTTTTATAGTGAGGTCATGAGATTGGTCTGCAAGACTAATATTACCATTTGACCATGGTATATTTATATCTAATATTTCCTTAATGATCTCATAATATCATATAAATTAATTTGGAGTCTCTATCAATTATCATACAAGTGATTGAAGGTCATTGTTACCATGACTATGCTTCAAGACAAACTGACAGTTCTAGGTAAGCAAGTTACAATGATGAGTTTGAGGCTATATGCCCTGAGTTGAAGTTTATAATACACATGATGTTGTTTTTTTTGACATGTATGTTCTATAAAAAAAAATTATAAGGTTTGAGAGTTGGTTAAAGTGATTGAAATGTTTAAGCCAAAAGGGGTTGATTGGTTCAAGTTTGACTATGTGAACTGAAAACAACAAATTGGTCTATAAGACTAATAATTTCCAATAGAGATTATGATATTTTTTTGGACAGTATTCTAAGAATTTTTTATGATAAATTTCATGCATTATAATTCCTTTAGTGTGTAACTTTATGTGTCATAAGTTCATATTTCCATAATTGTGTTTTGAGGTTAGTTGGTAGTTTAGAGTGAGCATTTTGCAAAAAAGAGTTTGAGCCTATATACCATAAGTTGAAGTATGTAATAAAGTTTGTGATGACCCTAAGGTCATGATATTTTTGAATATGTGATTTATTTCTATTTTTTTTGATATAATCGGTGTTTTATCTTCAGTAGTTCAAGACAGACTTTTTGAGTATGCAGGCTTAATTGGGAACAGTGTTAATGGTGTGCTTCAAGTGGTGGTTAAAGATAAAAATGTTATGGAGCATATATGAGATTATAAAGGGTATATTTGAGTGTAATATTATATTTTACTATTGTTTTATGTGTTTAAATGTGTTCCAAGTAAGGCAAAGTGTAATGTATCCTAAAGTAGACCTAATGGAATTAGGTCTCCATGAGACCTAAAGATGAGATGAGGCCTAATTGAGGCATGTAAAACCTAAAGGGAAATAAAATAACATTTTATTAATGTTTATGATATGTCCTAATATCTATTCCATGGCATAACTAAGAGGTTAAGGGTGTTTTCCTGACTAAGAAGTATATGAGCAAGAGACTTGTATGTATACAAGGCAATTTTCGGCTTATTTGTGTGTGTGAAGAGAGTAAGCAAACAAATAACATATTATAGAGTAAAATGAGGTATTTTATACCATAATAATATTATATGGGATATATTATGAATATTTTATAGAGGTTATAGATATGAGGATCAATATCATATGACCTAATCAAGTCAAGAAGAGGGCTAGTTGAGCGAAGAAGGCTAGAGGCCAGTTTAAGAAGGATAGAAGTGTGCAAAGAGATAAAGAATGATATCATCATATATTATATGAAAAAAAGGGGTTATAAAGGTGACCAAAGGTTTCAAGTGACTTATTTTTTGTTTATTCATCTAGGGGGTTGGTTTCTTCTTGAAAGTGGGTGTTTGATAAAGCCTAATTGAGTTGGTGCTTAGCTAGTTGGGGTTGGTGCTTCATGTGAAGTGGGTGCTTCACTAAATTTGTTTTTTTTCATATATGAATGTATTAAATTTACATATATTATTTGGTGTTATTCTCCTTTAGGTTTTCCCACATATGTGATGTGTTCACGTGTTTCATGCTTATATAGATAGGTGCTTATGCTTATTAGATGTATGGGTTTGATTAAAGAGTTCATGATTGTTTAAGTGAAACTAAAAATAAAGGTTTTTGAAGACTGATTCACCCTACCCCCCCTCTTATTAATTTTTCTTCCAATATTTGATATCATATCCTGGTCCTTTAAAGAAGGTCTAAAACCCTAAAGGGGATCCTAGAAACAAGGATGGCTAGTCAACAAGCTCAAGGTGGTTTCTCTACCAATAAGGTTATGTTATTCAATAGATCTAATTATGAATTTTTGAAAATTAGGATGAAAATATATTTTATGTATCAAGGTCATGATATTTGGCATTCAGTTGTGTATGTATATAGTGCTCTTTCTATTCCACCAATAGATGCAGTAGGTAAGAAGCCTAGTGAAAATAACTCCAAGGAAATGAATGTCATTCTTTGTGGCCTATCGGAGGTAGAGCTTATGAAGGTGATACATTGTGTACAATATAAATATATATGATAAAAATTGAAAAATATCTATGAAAGAAACACCAAGGTAAAGATGGCCAAGTTATAAACCCATCAGAGATAGTTTGAAAGTCTGAAGATGAATGAAGATGAAACAATTGCATCTTATCTATTGAAGGTTGATAAAGTTGTTAATGTCATTAGAGGATTAGGATAAGAGGTGAAATAATCTATAGTTTTTCAAAATATATTGAGATAACTAACTCTTAAGTTCAATTATAAGGTATCTATAGTAGAAGAGATGCAAGATTTGGACAAGCTAGAGATGGATGGGCTTCATGTCATCGTGACTACCTATAAGATGATAACAAATGAAGGAAGACCTCCCAAGAAGGAAGAAAATTTAAAAGTTAAGAATAAATAAAAATCAAATAATTTCAAATATGAGGAATGTTTAGATGTTGATGATGATCAATTTATAGCCATGTTTGCAATGAAATTGAGGTTTAGATCTGGTAAGTATAAGGGTAATTTGCCTTTCAAATGTTTCAACTATGGTAAGATTGGTCACTTTGCATCTAAGTGTCTTAACAAGGATAAAATAAATCATGATGAATAACATGATTAACATCATGGAGATGGTAAAAAGGTCTATAATCTTGATAAGAACAAGAAATATTTTAGGAATTATGAAGTTAGGAAAGGCTCATTCAATAATAAGAGAAGATTTTACACCAAAGAAGATAATAACTAATCTGATGTAAGTGACACAAGTACATTTGATAGTGATGATGGTATTAATGAACTTGAAAATGAAAATAATGAAACCTTATTCATGGCCATATAATTAGACAGTGAGGGTTGTTCAAATGGGAAAGGCCTTATGGTTGATGTAGAAACAAATAAAGAAGAAGCTGAAGTAAACCTTAAGGCAAAATTGGTGAGTGCTCTAGAGGAGTTGAAATTTCAAAGAATAAATAATCACAATCTAATATCATTAGTTAAGGACTATGAAGATCATATTATATTTTTTTAGGAGAGACTGAGTAACACTTCCAAGAAGTATGATGAGATCATCAATCAGATTGAATCATAGATGGAGATAGTCAATGCAAACCTAAAAGCTAAAGAGGAAGAATGCATCAGGTATGAAATTGAAGTGGAATCCTTGAAAGATGAGTTGGATCAAGTCTCTATCAAGGTGAAGACCTTTTTGAAGTATTAAAATAGCACAAACACTAGATGATATCTTGAGTAGTCAAAAATTTGAAAGTGATAAGATAAGACTTGGTTTCAAAGAATACCAAAAGGAGGTAGCTCAAGTCAAGGATAAGGATATTTAAGATAATAAATTAAACATAAAGAAACCAATTATATAACCTAATGCTATGAGTTATGTTAATTCCTTCAATGGTTACTATTTTGTATGTAGTCAGTTTGGTCATAATAGAGCAAGAGAGTGTAGAAGACTCTCCAAGAATGAGTACTCATAGGACTATGAAA
Organism: Torreya grandis; assembly: GCA_037957365.1. NCBI lineage: Eukaryota > Viridiplantae > Streptophyta > Pinopsida > Cupressales > Taxaceae > Torreya > Torreya grandis. Next base: position 8,039,355 of record JARHVA010000108.1, read on the forward strand.
GGAGTCACAGTTCACATCAGTAAAATGGTATGTATAAGGTGGTTTTATATAGTTTTCATAATGTAGGACACATTGAAATATTATTTACTAATAGATTTAGAAGTTTGTAAAGTCAAAACAAGAGGTTTGAAGCTCCTAGAGTGCAAGAGAGAAGGCAAATGAATGTGTGAAAACTAAATATAACAAAGGTAAATCATGATCAATCTATAAGCTCAAATGGATTATTTTTTGTATTATAACATACTTTACATGATAAAATAATTCAATAATTTTCATTATCATCTCAAATTGTTGATCTCATAGATGATGAAAAGGTCAAGCCTAAGGTGAAAATCAAGCCTAACAGAATCTTGAAAGATATTCATTCTTGTGAGAGCATGGAGATCTAAGAATCTCCTAAGTTTGGGTTGTTCTAGTTCCTTATGAAATGAGTTACTCCATTAGGCTTCATAGATACATTATTTAGTTAGTATAAGCATGGTGGATGCATGGTTTGAGGGGGAGCTATTCAGGTTGTTGACTGAGATTGTTTTGTGTTGAGAAGTGGTCTTGTAATCTGAATTCATTTGAAAGAGGTATGCATGGAGTAAGGGGGAACATGTTCCTAAAATTATTCATATTATATGTGATGATATTTTTTTGTAAGAAGGTGTGATTCTATATTTTTTAGTATGTATGACCCTTTGTCATTATGCCAAAGGGGAAAAAGTTCAAGAAAGGAGTTTGATCAGATTAGGAGAGATGAGAGTGATCAGATTGAAGAATATTTTGCCATCAATGAAAAATGGGGATTTTTTTGAGAATTATTATCATTTATTTCAAGTTTGATGTCATTTTATGTCAATGTTTATGTCATTGATGTCAAGGAGCATCTGGTGAAGATGTTTGGTGAGTGGTCTGTGAGATATGTGCTTGTGTGCTTAATGTGACAAGGAGATAATGTCTCTTTATTGAGAGATAATTTTAAAGATACCTAATGATTATTATATTTATTTATCTCAAGGTTTAGTTAAATTGAGCATTAAATCATGTTTGAGTACTATTCTTTGAGTACAAGGTATCTTGAGAAGTCTAGCATAAAAAGCATAGTCATATCATGAGCATGTGCATGGTGAGCATGAAGAGGTATGTACAGAGATATTAAATTATTTTAATATAATTTAAGTCATGTTAATAATGTTTAGAAGCATCAATAATTGTTTTAAGGTCATTTTTCTAATTTTCAAAGTGCTTGAGAAGCCTAGTCATGGCACTAGTCATGATATGTAAAGACTTAGTGAAAAGGTTTGAGCATGATGACCTAGTGAGATGGATGAATATAGGCATAAGAGTCTATATAATGTTGATTTAGCATGAATTTTATTCATTATATCACCCAATAGAGTTTTAAGGTGAGTCTACAGGGGTAACACTTTAAGTCCAAGTCTGTAACTAGACTAGTTTTAGACCCTGCCTGGCCTTATGAGGTGTCATGAGGTGGTGTCAAGGCATACAAAGGATATATGGCTATTATAATAATAATATAGGTTTTTTTAGTTTTATAATGAGGTGTAAATTTCATGGAAATAAGATTTAAGGTCAATGTTTATGCCTAATATGGTTTGTAGGTCAAGGTCTAAGAGAGTAAAGAGAGAGAGTATGGCCTAATGGGGTATCAAGATCAGTTTCCAAGGCAAGTGTGAGTATTTTAGAATTTAATAAGGTATTATATGTTTTTTAAATAATTTTCACAAGTTTTTAGATCATGGTTTTCAATATAAGGCATGAAAATGGTTTTGAGGTCTTTTGAGTGCATAAAATGAAGGGTTCTCAACCCAAGAAGGACTTTTAGGTGTTCATTGGCATGTGTAACTCTACATGGTAACCTGAGATATTAAATATAGATTTGTAAGGGTCATATATAATATATCTAGGAATTTTTTTTGAAAATGAGTGGTAATCCTTTATGAACAATTATTAACACTAGAAACAGTGTTAACCCTCACTAAAACACTAATAATGACCCGATGTGAAAGATATTATTTTAAATCCTTAGAATGGATTGGTATGGATATTTAAGTTATTTTAGGTTTTATTAAATTCTCCCAAGAATATTTAGGTGTGACTGAGTCTTCAGATGAGTGAGTGGAACCTACAAGAAAGACCTTGTTTCTAGGAGATTTGCTCTAGTAAATAGAGTTGACCAAGTCAAAGAATGTAAATCATTGGATGGATAAGGTTTAGAATTTTATTTTATTTCCATTTTGGTTTATGGATATTTTATATCCCTTATGTGTGCTAAATTGATTATCCAAGTTGACCAATCTCTAACAAACCTAATGATGGAAACAGTGAGAAATCCAGGTAGCAGTGAAAAGGTGATTAGGGATGTGCTATCATGGAATAGGGATGAATCCAAGTACATGGATAAATTTTTTAATAATTTTAATACATGTTAATTTTGGATAAAAATTTTCTATATCATTGTATATAACAAAAAAAAATTGACAAGTTGACTTGTCTAGTTTAATGAGGTTTGTGTATAGTGAGGTCATGAGATTGGTCTACAAGACCAATATATCTAATTGACCATGGTATATTTATATTTTATATTTTCCTAATGATCTCATAAGATCATATAAATTCATTTATATTCTATTTAAATGGTCATATAAGTGATTTAAGGCCATTATCACCATGACTATGCTTCAAGTCAAACTGATAGTTCTAGGTAAGCAAGTTACAATGATGATTTTGAGGCTATTTGACCTGAGTTAAAGTTTATAATACACATGATGTTGGTTTTTGGGACATTTATTTCCTACCCATTCTTTTTATAAGGTTTTATATTCATTTAAAGTGATTGAAATTTTGAAGCCAAAAGGGGTTGACTAGTTCAGGTTTCACTTTGTATACTTAAGACAACAAATTGGTCTTCAAGACCAATAATTGCCAATAGATCTTATGATATTTTTATTTTATGTTGTTCTAAAATGTTTTATTATAATTTTCATGTATTATAATTCCTTTTAGGTGTCAAAAATTCAAGTTTAAATGATTGTGTTTTGAGGCTAGTTGGTAGTTCAAAGTGAACATTTTGCAAAGAAGAGTTTGAGCCTATATACCTTGAGTTGAAGTATCTGATGAATTTTATGATGACCATGAGGTTATTATGTTTATAAATATATGATTTATTTCCATGGTTTCTTATCTAATTGGTTTTTTATCTTCAATAGTTTAAGATAGATTTTTTGAGTATGCACAAACCTAATTGTGAACAGTGCTAATGGTGTGCTTCAAGTGGTGGTTAACGCTAAAAATTTTATGGAGCCTAGATGATATTAACATGAGTATATTATATTCTCATATTATATTTTCTTATTGTTTGAGGTGTTTTAATGTGTTCCAATGAAGTCAAAGTGTAACATGTCCTAAAGTAGACCTAATGGAATTAGGTCTCCATGAGACCTAAAGATGAGATGAGGCCTAATTAAGGGCATGTCAAACCTAAAGGAGACTCAAAGAATGTTTTATTAATGTCTATGAGATATAATAATATATATTACATGGACAACCTAATATTTTAAGGGTGTTTGTCTGACTAAGAATTATATGAGCAAGAGACTTATACATATACAAGGTAGCTTTAGGCCTATTTATGTGTGTGAAGAGAGTAAGTGAATAAAATAACATATTTCATAGTATAATAAGGTCTTTTAGACAATTATAGGAGTGTATGGTTTTCTTATGAATATTTGATAGAGGTTCTAGATATGAATATCAATATCATATGACTTAATCTAGTCAAGAAGAGGGCTAGTTGAGCGAAGAAGGCTAGAGGCCAGTTTGAGAGGGATAGAAGTGTGTGAAGAGCTAAAGAAGGATATCATCATATGTTGTATGAGAAACAAGGGGTTATTAATTTGATCAAATGTTTTAGGTGATGGATTTAGTGCTGAGTCATCTAAGGGGTTGGTGCCTTCTTATAAGTGGGTGTTTGTTAAAGCCTAGCTGAGTTGGTGCTTAGCTTGTTGGGGTTGGTGTTCCATGTGAAGTGGGTGATTCACTAAATTTGGTGTTTATATTATAGGAATATATTTCATTTACATATATCAATGATTTGTCTTCTCATTAAGTTTTTTCCCACATCTGTGATGTGTTCATGTGTTTCATGCTTAAATAGATAGGCGCTTATGCTTGTTAGATATATATGCTTGATTGAATAGTTCATGATTGTTTAAGGGAAATTTAAAAGAAAGGTTTTTGAAGATTTATTAACCCCCCCCCCCCCCAACTTAGTCATTTTAATTCCAACATGAACTATTAATTATATATTACATAAATCTATGGTTATATGATCCATATCATGTACATACTACTTATGTGATTTAATGTTTTATCTATTCCATACAATGTTTACAATGCATATATAAGACTTGAAAGTTATTTCCATGCTCCACACACTACTTCAATTCAATCTTCCAATTACATTATGCAATGTACTATAAATACATTTCATATGCTTTGATGTTACATATTTATGATTCTAATACAATTTAAATATTCAAATGATATTACATGATTACATCTTTCACAAATGCTCTCACTTTTTATTTTGAGACTAGTGATTTATAGGAAAAATTCCATTATCTCAAAATGGGGGCATCACAATGGAATTATCTCCAAGATTTAACAAGCAATACATTTTGGATTTAACAACTCAATATGACAAAAACAGAATTTTTAGATTATGCGGGCATGTGGCCTGTTTATGCACTCCACTCTTATAGCTACTCAAGTGAAAATACACTTGTGTAAATATAGTTACAATATTTCAAAAAATAGAATTATCACTCAACATAATATATGGGGCATGATTTGCATCCATGTCCAAGCTACTAATCTACAAATTTCATTTATCTCTTTTTTCAAGTTTTAAGAATTCATAGTTTAAATCTAAATTCATCTGTAACCATGTTATTCATCTTTCACAAGTGGACCATGTTTGAGATTAGCTAAGCTCCACATCTTGGTTTTACTTTAGCAAGCAATGTATTGGTTCCTACCTCTTCTTTTCAATTCAGCATATGAGCCACATTTAAATTTAGTGATGCTTCATGTCTTGGTTGCACTTTAGTGAACCACTTTATTGGTTCCCATATATTCAAGCATTAAAGAGTATTTTATGAGGGTTGGAACATATAATATTTCCAATTCAAGTATCTTAATTTATTCTTCAAATTGAGACTTTGTCCCTCTTAATTCACCATAATTTCAACACTTCTCCACATGCCTAAACAAGGGAGCATGCACATCTCCATGGCAAAGATAAAGTGTGTATGCACACTCAGGTTTTCATTTCCTTTAATCTAATAATTTTATGCATCACTAAATTAAATGGATGGGGTTAAATGTAGACACAAATATTTAATCAATAAATATTTGATAAATGCTTGTTCTCAACGCCTTTACATTGCTTAGCCAATTCATCATTTTGATAACCTATAGTCTCTAAGAAAGCTTTCAAAATCTTTAAATTATTGATAACATATTTTAGAATTCTTATTTTATACTTATTCATCCCTATTTAACACATTTTATTGTCACTATAGTTTTAGGATAATTTATTCATTTGGGAAGTATGTACTAAAACAAGACGTGTTGTGCAACTATCTAGTAGTGCAGACTTGTCTCCCACACTCTAATAGTTATATTTTCAAAATGAAACATTTTCTAATGGATTTCCTAAGCATTTAAATAGGTAAATTATCATAAATATTTTAAATACCCCCTAAAAAAGTACATCAAGGGTCACACTTGAACCTACATATCTCTCACTAACAAAGACATATATGTTGTGATTTTAAAAGCATCTATCTTTTGAGTAAAGACTTATATTGCAATTTTGTTACAACTTTACAATCCTTGGCCAACTCTAACATTGTTTTATTGTAGGTTGAGGGCATCCTTTTGTCAAGCATTCTACTAAAAATTTATAGTTGGATTCATATGATCTTACTTAAAGGGATAACTACATTGGCCTAAGGCCCTTTGGTTTATGTAGGAAGCACTCATTCAACAACATTTTTTTTAGGATAGCTTGACCATTCCCACATCCCCCATTTTTCCCATTTTTTCATTTGATCTCTTTTATGTTCTTGTTTAGGATTAGGGTTTTGATTTTATAGGTATTATAAATGTCAAATTGAGATCCACACATAAATATATTGCATTTAGTCATAGGCAAAAAAACCATATTTTTAGATTTAGTACACAGTTTAACAAGATAAAGTCATAGTAGATGATAATGGTGCACTACATTTTTATCCACCTCCCATGAATTTGTCCTAGAAAATAATGGGCCATTATTTTCCTATGCATCTATGTTTACAATTTTTATTATAATTCACAACTTATAGACAATTAACATAGTCAAAAATAAAAATAATTACAAGGATAATTCTCTAGTCCTAACCCTAATTTATATTTTTAGTAATTTATAAATTTTGTAAATTATGTATATCTTTGTATTTACTATATTTTGTCTTATATATCATCCTAGATCATATTTAATTAGTTTATATTTCTAATTATATTTAATCATAATTCATCATTAATTCTAGAGTAAATAGAAGTCTTGTTAGGCATAAAATTACTAGATGAACATACAAATGCATGATTAACACTTGACATATTATGAATTATTTGGATATGTGAGTTGATTTTCCAATGATCTAATATTTTAACTAAAATAATTGTTTTTCTTTTGTAACTCTTCTATTATCCTTCCATAGTGACTATTTAGTCTTGAAAAACATTACAAGCATAAACTCTAGGTTTTTGATTGGATATGCATAAAAACACCATAAAGAGGAGATGTGGAAGGTGGATGGGGGTGAGAAATGGAATGTTATTTACCTTAATTTTTCACTATATGTTGGGATACCTTACCTCTTGTTATATCAATAGCATGGACTTGGTTAAAGGAAAAGTGGTTATCATAAACTTGAAGAGGGACTATAGAAGTTAGCATAGACATAGAAGGTGTATTATGATTAAGTGCAACCTTAATTTTATTATACATTAATGTTCTCAAATTTAATGTATAATTATTAAATATATTAAATATTTATAGCTAAAATCATGTAATTTGAATAATTATTGTTTGAATTAAAAGCACGTACCAAAAGTAACCCATATAGCCATTATATGGTGTACACAATAAATAACTGACCACTAAAAGAGATATGTTAGGTATTTTTAAAATATAAAGGATTATTTTAATAAAAATTATAAATAAACAAAACCCATAAATTTATTTGATAATAAGTACATGATTAATCCCCTAGGCCAAATTTATTAAAAGTAGTAAATTGTATATCTCATACAATATTTTTGTGAACAAAATAGGTCTATGATTTTATCAATAAGACTAACAAAAACCTATGAGTATTTTTGAAATAGAACTGTTATGGATCATATATGAGCCAAAAAATAAAATATAAGCCATAAGCCTAGGAAAGGAAAACCCTAATTAAAAAATGAGGGTGAAACCCTAGGGCAAAAAATAAAACATTTGATTTGCACAAAGGACAAATGAAAATAAGAGATTAGATCTAAAACCTAAAAAAAAAAAAAAATCTTAGAAAGAAGGTTGAACCTTAAGGGAAACCTAGGATTTGGCAATGCTCAAACAAAAACATGGGTTCACTAGTATGTTTTGTCAAATTTATTATTAAGAGAATTTTAATCTAATTTTGACAAATTGTTGATAAAAATCAAAGTGTACATGATATTTAATAAATTACACAAACTAATTTGTAACTTAATAAATTTATAAATATTCTAAAAAAAGAAAAATATATCAAAAAAGAACCTCTTAGTTGGAAATCAAATATGCAAGACTGTAAGTGCAACTATGAAACTGACTCTATGACTATTTGAAGTCACTATAAACTAGGAACATGGATCCACATGTGCTTGGGAAAAGGTCATGATTTTTAGATGAGACTAGCATATGTTAGTGTCTATAACACATGCCAACTTTTAGTAGGATTTTATCTCTTTATGAAAATTTGAACATTTGCACCTTTGCCTATTGGTTTTGTGTGTGTGATCAGATATGTGCAATTCATTTTGGAAGTTGATGTATGCCTTCTTCTTTACTTGTAACCCTATCTCAATAGATCATGGCGAATAAATTTAATAAATGGTAAAAATGGGTTAGTGGCTAAAGTTGTGATGGACATCAACACCCATGTGTTGAGCATTGCCTACATACCAATACTCTGAAGAGGGATAAAACTCCATGTAGTTCTCCCATGCCAAGGTGGTGCATGTTAAAAACTAGTGTAATGTTATATGTCGATGCAATCCTGGTGTGATTAAGTGCTTCAAGAATTACTTGTGACCTTCTAGGTGTATTCAAATTTATCTTAGGGCTATTAGGGTTGTAAACTTAGAGTTGGGATGAATAAAGGCTTTCCTCTCAATGTGTAGTTAGATACTCTAGTGATTTTCCATGATACGAGCCTCTAGTGAACAAATGGGTAGAAAATATGGCTTTATAGTGATAATTTTGGAATTCCTTCACATGAGATTTTTTAAACATGTAAGATGTCCATTAGGTGAATTCAAATTCAATAAATTAGCCACTATTTGGTGGGAGTGTATGACTGGTAGATTTAGACACTATCCACAGGCAAGATTGTCCTAAAAGAATGTCCTTGTCTAAGGAACAAAGACAAATAATCTATAAATATGGATCAGTTAGGGGATGAGCTTAAACTATTTGGAATGAGAAATAAATACATTTAGTGATCAATAGTTTCTTGGAGGAATAGGTCATCCACATAGAAGTGAAGGAATGGTGGTCAATGACCATAGAATTAGGTATGAGTTAAATGTGTATATGGAGTGGTCATAAGTGCATTGTTTTATAAATAAATATTAATTTATGTTTCTAATGTTTCCTCTTTTGCATTAGCATTCCTAAGTTTTTTTTTAAAACCAGGTCACTGACTTCAAAGTCTCTACTATGGATTCTTTTACTATATGCCTTTTAAATGTGAATATGATATATTTTGAGATGTTTTGTTGCCTATATTAGTTTATTATAAAAAAATTATAACTCATGTAAACATTTTTATCTATATTGATCATATGTAATAATCCCTTTTAGGGATACTTGTAAAGATGGAATTTCCAATTCTAATGGAGGCACTGATTTTGTCCCATAGACCAAGGAATATGGAATATCTAGGTGTGAATACTCATGCAATAAGCCCATAGTGCAAAAAAATTATGGTTATTCCAATTACCACCAAATTTAGTAGTTTTCTTGCTCAATATTTTATTCATAGGCTTATTTGTCACTTCTACATGTCCATTTCCCTAAGGGTAATAAGGAGTAAAAAATATGTGTTGAATATTATATTTAGTGCAAAACTTTTTGGCAATATTGTTCTTAAATATCTCAGTTGTTTCAACCCTAGTAGTGGAGGCATATCAATAATAACTTTGACCTTTTCAAGATCAACTTCAATTCCTTATTGTGATATAATAAAACCTAAAAAAGTCCCTGATGTTACTCCAAAAATGCACTTTTTTAGATTTAAACATACACTATACTATCATAGCCACTCAAATATATGTATTAAATCAATTTCATGATCTTATCTTTGTTTTGATTTTGTGAGTAAATCATCCACATAATCATTTTTCATCTTGTGAATAAAATCATGAAAAATGTGTCATAGCTTATTGTTATATAACCCCAAGAATATTTAATCCAAAATGCATCACCACATAACAAAAGGTAACTGATCTTTTTTATTGATCTTTAGGAGTATTTTTTATTTGATTATAGCTAGTGAATTCATCCATAAATGATAACATCTCATATCCTACGGTGGAATCCACAATAATATAAATGTTAGGTAGTGAAAAAGTAAATATTTGGAGTCAAATCATCATTGAATTTTACTATTAGGGTTTAATATCGGTACAATGTTAGACATCCACTATGTATAGGCTACAGGTCAAATAAAACCTGCATAGAGTATTCTTTGAATTTCTTCTTTAATTATTAATGTAATTTTTGGATACATTTTGTGTATTTTATACTTGACTAGTTTTGCATTGGGTCAAGTGTTATTTGATGGAATACAACTAGAGGATCAATTCCTAGCATATAAAAGTATGCCTTAGAAAATATATTAAGGAAATTGTGTAAATCTTTCCTTATTGATTTATCTTCATCATTTTAAAGTGCAACAACCAAAAGTATAGTTCTTGGACCTATATCTTTTCCATAATTAAATTCAACTTTCTCTTAATTTATAATTTTAGGTCTATCTTCAACATAAGGTGTAGTAGGAATTATATCATAACCATCATATTTTACACAATTTTGTGAAATGTATGTCTCACTAAAATATGCATCAAAATTTGTGGAATGAGGAAACTTATTCTTATGATAGAAGGGAGGGAGATCCTCATATGCTCCTAAATATTCTAGCAGAGACTCATCATTAAAAAATTCATTCAATGTTAAAATTTATGATGAGATGGTATCATCAATGAGCTCTAGATATAACAAATATATTGTGGATATATGATTTACTAGTTGTTTAGTTTGCTGAATGGATTTGGAAAAATCTATATGTTTTTTTGTAGATGTGACAGATTAAATTTCATGAATAATTTATATAACCAAGGCCTTATTTACCCTTTTGAATATATGCCTTAATAGGATGGAGAATGCCCTATGCATGCTTTCTTAGTCCATGTCCTCTATAACCAAAATTTTGTAAATACTTTAATCCAAAATCAAACTGTTCATTATTTATATTATTAGATGAACATACTTCCTATGTAACTATAGGATTCATGATAAAACTATGAATAGTAGGTTGCACCATTGTATGAGTAGAAAAATACATATTAGGGACATAATTATATGTAGATTCAGTTACTTGAAAATGCTTAAATGGTTCGTGAACCATAGGACATTGTCATATCCCATCCAAGAATGCAGAATAATGGGTTTTGTTGTACTGATTTGTTAAGAAATTTGATATAAGATCTATTTAATGTTTAATTAATACATTATGATATTTTAGTTATATCTAAGTTATATATGTAGATAGTTGTATTTTGTTCAATAGTTGATATAAATTTCATTTTTTTTCAAATTGGTACTGTTGATGTCCTTTTATGATTATAGGTAATAGCCATGTGAGTTTTTCTAGGTTCAGGCCTATAATACATTCTCAGGCAACTATAAAAATTTCAAACATGTGTATGGGAAAAGAGATAAAAATGAGAGATCCATTCAGTCTACATATGTTTATGTGTTACCTTATGTTTTGAATGATTAGTATTGTGCATATCTAGTTTGACTACTTGTAGAGGCCATCATTGGCTAGAATATCATTAGCCATTTCAATCGTGTTATTGCTCTTATTAATAGAAAACTTTTGTGAATGGTAAGAATCTAAAATATTGACAACATTTCATGTGATTTATTTATCTTTGTTTGATAGTTTATTTGACTTGTATAAGTTGTGATTATTAGTAATCATGTTAAGGTTACCACACTAATACAAGACTCTAAACATGTTGCATTATTATTAGGCATGAATTGAAGACTTTATTCAACTTTGACAAAAGTCATCATTTTGTTCAAATGTCTTATGATATTTAAAAAGGTCACTTTGGACCTTGGTAACATCATTAAGTTATTTGACATTTGACTTTAATCCAATGAGATAATCATTTGATTAGGGTTTTCATGACTTGCATGGATATGGAAATCATTTTTTTTAGTCATTTTGCTTTAAGACTGTTGGTTAGGAAGTTAGATAAATAGGGAGAAATGGTATGGTTTATTAAGACAACCATGGGAAATGTGGAGGTTGCTTTAGGATCACTACTGGAATTTCTTTATGAGAACATAATGGAATGGAGGAAGTTAAGAATGCTAAGGTTGACTATGGAAAGGACACAGTTTGACAGGCCTAAATGGAAAAGTGTGGAAAAAGGAGAAAAAAGGGGAGAGTGGAAGCAACCATGAACATTACATTATTTTTACAATAAGTTTATTGTTTTGATTGTTTTCCTTGTATTAGCCCCAATTATCTTCATCAAGAAGAAGGATTTACCTTGAGACTTTGCATTAACTATCACATGTAGAATATAGTCATTATCATGAATAAGTACCTCATTCCTAGAATTGATGATCTATTTGATCAAATTAAGGATGAAATTATGTTTTATAAGATAGATATTTGATTAGGGTATCACCAACTTCACATCAAAGATGAAGATATTCATAAGACAAATTTTAAAACAAGGTATAGACATTATGAGTTCCTTGTGCTTTTTGGTCTAATGAATGCACCCTCTACCTTTAGGAACTTGATGAATAGTGTATTCAGGGGTTTGCTACATAAGTTTGTGTTTATTTTTCTTAATGATATTCTGATTTATTCTAAATATGAAATGGAACATGAGTAACATTTGTGTTTAGCTCTGTAAAGACTAAGGCAACATAATTTGTATGGTAAGTTTTCTAAATGTTATTTTTATCCAAGTAAAATTCACTATTTGGGGCATGTAATTTCAAAAGAAGGCCTTGCAATTGATCTTATAAAAATTACAATTATTAGTGAATGGCATGTTCCTAAAAATGTGCATGAACTGTATAACTTCATGGGGATGGCTAGTTATTATCAGAGGTTTGTAGAGGACTTATTAAGGGTTGTTATACCTATTACTTATTTGAAAATGAATTGAAAGAAGTTAGATTAGACTCCTCAATGCAAATCAAATTTGTAAAATTTGAAAGAGTTGTTAACCTTTGATTCTATCCTTGTTTTTCCATATCCAAATGGGAATTTCAAATGTGGGTCGATGCTTTTAAAGTGGGTATTGGGGATTTTTTGACAAAAAATGGAAAGGTTGTTGCTTATGAGTCTAGGAAACTCAAAAATCATGAGTGGAATTACCCAAATCATGATATTAAAATTACATTTGTGGTTCACTTGCTTAAGTAATGGAAACACTTTTTACTTGAAAAGCATTTCAAGGGAAAAGCTAACCATCATAGACTGGTGCACCTGTTTAGGCAAGATGAGTTAAATGCAAGGCAATGAAGATGGTTATAATTTATCACCAATTTCAATACTAGTATTACTTATGTGGAAGGTAAAGCAAATAGAGTAGTTGATGCTTTTATTAGAATAAATTAACTTGATGAAATTTATGTTTTAAGATCAACTTTCAGAAATTTTGTTTTAAATCAGCAACTAGCCAACCTTGAGTTCAAAAAAAATTGTGTTTATTTGGATAATGAAACAATAGTAAAAGTTGTTGCTAATTTTTCCTTAGACTCATATGGATTTATAAGGCACCAAGTTAGAATATATGTTCATGATTTTATAAATCTAAAGGAATGAGTCCTAGAAGAAATGTATATTGCACCTCATTTTGCTCATCCAGGTCTCACAAAAATGAGACGAGCTAAAAAAAAAAATAGCTTGGTTTACAAAAGATTATGGCTACTTATGTAGAAAAATGTTTAGAATGTCAGCAAGTTTAGGCTAAACATTTATGTCTTATGCTCTTTTGTACCTACATTCCATTACAAAAATAAAATGGGCAAAAATCTCTTTGGATTTTACATCACTATTGCCTAAGTCAGGAGGTAGGCATGATTTAATCCTAGTTGTAATTGACAATTTGGCTAGGATTGCTCACTTTATTGCATGAAATATTATGGATGATTCCCCCACTCTTGTTAAGAAGTCTATGAAGGAAATCATTTACCTTCATGGTTTTCCTAAAGTGATTATCTGTGATAGGGATAGATGTTTCACTTCTAGATTTTGGTAAACCTTGATAGCTACATTTAGAAAAAAGCTAAATTTTAGTTCAACTTATCATCCAAAAATGGATGGTCAAATTGAAAGGTTAAATCAAGTTGTAATACATGTTAAGAATGTATGTGATAGACCAATGATCTAAATGGGAGGATTGTCTCAATTTGGTTAAACTTACATATAATAATACCTTTCATACTATCATTAAAATGACACCTTTTAAAGCCTTGTATGGATGAAAGTACATAACTCTTCTTGGATAATATAGTTTGGAAAATTATGTATTTTTAAGTCCTGAAAGTTTGCAAGAATATGACTAACAAATGGTTTTGATTCACCAAAGATTGAAAGCTTCCTCTGATAGATAAAAAATATATGTTGATATTAAGATATCACCAAGATATTTCAAACTATTAGATAAGGTATTTTTTAGAGTAAGACCCTAAAATAGTTGTACCAAGTTTAACTAGGCTTCCAAATTGGCTCTAGGTTTTTTCAGTTCATTCGACATTATGTAAAAGCTAGTCATATTGCCTACCACCTAGCTCTTCCTCATTCTCTATCTAGAATATATTATGTGTTTCATGTGAGTCTTTTAATAAAATATGCTTCTAATTGTATCATATTTTAGATTTAAATAATCTCTAGGTGGTAGATGAAGAGATGATTCATATGTACCTCATCAGGATCCTAACCCATCACATCATTGATCTGTGAAGTATAGATATACAAAAAGTGTTGCCATAATGGGACCAATTGAGTGAGAAAAGTGTCCCCTGGGAAGATGAAAATATTTTCAAGTAGTACTATCCTTGCATCTTTGTTTAGGCCCTGGTATGGTGCCTTATTTTAAGGGGGATGGATGTCATGTCCCACCCAAGCATGAAATAATAATGTGGTGTGTTATACTCATTTGTTGAGACATTTTATTACTATTGAGACATTTGATATAATATTTATTTAATGTTTAATTTATGCATTATGATATTTCAATTATATCTCATTTATATATGTAAATAGTTGTACTTTGTTCAATAGTTGTTATGAATTTAAGTTGTTTTTAAACTAGTACTATTGATGTCCTTTGATGATTACAAGTAATAGCCATGTGATTTGAGCTATGCTTAGGCTTGGAATACATCATTAGATAGTTGTAGTAGTTTAATACATGTATATGTGAAAAAGAGGTAAAAATGAGATATTCTTTCAGTCTACCATATGTTTTTGTGTTGCCTTGTGTTTTGAATGACTAGTATTGTGCATATTTATTTTGATTGTTTGTGGAAGTTGTCATTTGCATGAAGCTAATAATGACACTTCAACCATGTTATTACTCTTTCTGTTGGAAAACTTTATTGAATGATCTTAACTATAAAATTTTGAAAACATTTCATCTGATTACTTTGTATTTGTTTAAAAAAACCTTTAACTTGTGTAAGTTGTTATTAGTGGTAATCATGCTAAGGTTACCACAGTACTAAAAGACTTAAAACAAGTTGCATTGTTGTTATGACACTAAAATAAGAATTGATTCAACTTTTACCAAAGTCATCATATGGTTTAAAGGTCCTATGATATTCAAAAAGGTTACTTTGGACCTTGGTAACATCAATGTGTTGTTTGAAATTTGACTTTATTCAAATGACTTAATATTTTGATCAAGGTTTTCATGGCTTGCATGGATTTGGGAATCATTTTGTTTTGTTAGCCATTTTGCTTTTGGAAATTTGGCTAGGAAGTTAGTGAAATTGGGATAAATGTAGGGTTTTTTACGATAGTGTTGGCTAAAAAAATTGTTATGAGGAAAAATAGTAGGTTTCTATCAATAGTGTTGGGACAAAGTCTCTCTCCTATTAGAAGGTGGAGCCATATTTATTGAAAACAAAAAGGGACATGGAAAATTAAGATATTTACAACAAACTATTTTATATGGGGATTATAATTTTAACTAAAAAGTATGAAAAGGTGGCAGAAGGGAAATAAAAGGAAAGGATGGTAGAGGAAATAAATATATGCAAGAAAAATAGAGAGAAAAAAGAGAACTCTAGGTACCCAAACACAGAAACTCCTTAGAATAATCCAAAAGTAGGTATTTTAGCATAGGAAACATTTATCATAAAAATGATGGGAAAGACATATTCTAAACATACGAACAAAATACATACACCAAAGAGATTGAATAACATAGAAAATAGATATAAGCAAAAACCTTGTATTCCCCAATAAAAAAACATATAAAAAATCTAGTTTAACCCCACCAATGTTTCACAATGACAAAAAAATTCTAATGTAGACTCAAAATGAATTATACAATTAAAATTTCACATACATTGACTATCTAAGAATGAAACTTAGCGATATTTGAAAAAATAAGAATCAAAATAGTAACATAGACACATAAATTATCTATTCAAAAATATTTCTGGCATAAAGTCTGCAAAAACTCTCTTTGTATTGATTCTTCCACGAGTTGAAAATACAATCTCTTCCTTCTCTCTTTGCCAAAGTTTGTTTTCTGTCAAAAATCCCTTCAGATGAGCTCAACTTTTTTAACTTATAATTGGTGTTTATACTACATAACCACCTTTTTAAAAAAATTAACAACCTATAAAAGTACATTGACAAAAAAGTGCAACTTAAAAGTTTTAAAAGTGCATTCACAAATTCACACAACTTGTAAAACTAACTTGATAGTTTTGCACAACTACAAACTTGAAAAAAGGACCTAGATAATTTTTAGGACTTATAATAAGCAAAAATGTTATTACAAAAATATGAAACTTCAGATTGTGAAAATGAATTTGATAGTTTACAAGTATCAGAGTTAACAAATTTTCATTATGATATATTCATCTTCATCGACAAGCACAATCTAGACATTTTCTTCTTCATCATATGGAATCTTCTTCCTATATTCATCAAATTTATTCATGGTTTATTTGAATTTATCTTCATCAAAAGATTCTGAGTGAATGAAGGCAATTTATGCATCATAGTGGAGATCAATTATCTGGTACAAAGCTGGTTGGAGTCTCTTTAAAATTTTATTAAAATTATCAAGGATATTTTGATATTTGATGAATCTCAGAATTGGCTCGTAATTGAATGTAGATTTTAGAGTCATCTTTTTTCCCACCAATTATTTGAACTCATCCATAATCATTCATTCTAGAATAAATTTTATGTCGTCATCCATAAATAAAAACAAAAGTTTCTCAATTTCTTCATGTATATCAATTATTGCATCAACTACTAATGACTTGGATTCTCTGAATTTATTTGCACGTTCTTCAATGATTTGGATCTAAAATCTAGTGGCACCTAGAAATAATGTTAGATCTGAAATATCTTCTTATGTTATAACTCCTATGATGATATCATCAGGATCAGTATATGAGAAGGCTTCCAATTTTGGTGTCATTTATTTCCATTCACCTATTTTAGATGCATATTTATCTTTAACTTATTTTGCTTAATCATATTCATATTGAATCTCATAGTAGATGGCCATGGCTATGTCTATTATCACTGCTCCTTGCTAAAGAAGATTTTTCGACCATTTTATAGTTACCCTTCTAATATTCCCAATTTTTTATTCTACATTAAGTGTCTTATAATATGAAATCTAAAAAATAATAGAAGAAAAAGAAGAAGATTGTATTGGCCTCACCAAATTTTGAAAAATTGATGAGTTGTTCAAATTTTTCCTTTAGTTTTTATTTGGTGACTTTCTCTTGATTCATGTTTTTGAAGGGTGTCAATCATAGACTACACATTTTCCTTAACTTATTCTCTCGTAACTTTACCAAGATGCACTTTGGATATCTGATAGCCAGTGGCACTAACACTATATTTATCTTTTTTAACATGAGGAACTACTCCCTCAACATATATTTATCCTTTTTCATCTGTAATTATTCTAGAAACCATTTTATGTTTATTTACCATAAGAAGAGTAGGAACGGTTAGAAAAGTAAAATAATTTTCTTGTGGTTGTATACCACCTCATTAACCCAATCAAAAATCTTTGCACTAGGTTATTATTGTATATATGC
Source organism: Torreya grandis (assembly GCA_037957365.1). Lineage (NCBI taxonomy): Eukaryota > Viridiplantae > Streptophyta > Pinopsida > Cupressales > Taxaceae > Torreya > Torreya grandis. The sequence continues at coordinate 8,057,272 of JARHVA010000108.1, forward strand.
ATGCTATGGTTGATTTTGAGTATTTGGAAGAGGGGGTTGGGTTACAAAAGCTTGAAGATCTATGGGTAGAACATCACCTTGATATTTATTAGGTGATTTAGTTATAACTTTGGGATTTGAAATAGGGAGTAACTCAACCTCTTGAGAAATAAGTGGAGGTAATGGAATGTTCATTTAGGCAAGAGTGAATGTAGGAGGCAACATGGAAGTTTTTGCAGCCAAGTATTGTTGGGTAATATTCAACACTAAATGATGGGGATGAGAAATATTCACAAGAGGATTTTCAAGTGTAGCATAAATACCAAGAGTACCTAGATACCCTTCCCCTAGCCTTTTGATTTTGATCTTGAGTGTTTTCTACACTTGAGTAGTTTCTAGGAACACTTAAACTTTTTCTTATTGAATTTTTGCTACATCTTCACCTACTTCTCCTATAGAATATGGAATTACCTCTCATTGTTGTTGATGAAAATACACACCTCAACCTCTTTCATTGGTGGTAAAAAACCTTCTTTGTCTACATTAACACCTTTTCTATTCAACCATCCGAGTGTTTTGTCTAACATTGCTTAAGTCCTATTTTCCAAGGATGTGGATTTTTCTCTATTCCAATCGATCTATAGAAGAGGCATTGATTCAAATTCTAACTATCCATAAAAATTCTTTGATATTTTGACTATCTTGAATTCAGTGACATTTTTTAGAATGAAGTAGGAATATTCATGAATTTTGACTCCAGTCTCATAATCACAATCCATTCAAAGGTCTTTAAAATGAGGTATATGCTAGTATGTGGACCTGAGAATGTTTTCAATCATACATATGGAATTTTTAAAAAAGTATATTATGGAATGCTTAGATGGTGACTCGATTCATCTCTGCATCAATATCTTTTTCCTGGGACAATGGAACACCTATATATATTCCTATGGTAACTGAAAGTGTATTCTAGTTTTATGTTTACTGGATAAAAATTTATGAGTCTCAACCAATTATTTTACAAATTCCATTAGATTCCATTATTCAACCACATACCTTGGGATCATATATGGATCTATCTCACACCCATAAATTTTGAATTATTTGAAGAAATTGGATAATCCAAGCTCCCGATCTAGAAATTTCAATTGATGCTTTAATTGATATTCTAACATTATAGGCATCAGGATCAAACATATGAATGACATATTGTAAGAATCCATAATTGGCCATAAAAAATGATATCAAATTCTTTTTAGAGTGAGTTATGGGTAGAATTCATATATTTTGGAGGATGCCATATCACCCACTATGTTCAGCCCAGTGTAGATCCTTCTAAGAGCAAAAATGTATACAAGATATGAAGTCATATAGAAATTTGATGTGGTGGTGACTTTTTTTAGTTGTTTATGTATTAATAACTAATTAAATGACCTCAATTGATATATTATTAATTCTTATGAATAATCTATATGTACTTATACATCTAATTTTGGAAGTCTTTGGCATTAGGGTTACTGCCAACTCTATTCAAAATTATGATTAAATCATTTACTTCATTGATGAATTTAAATCTGGAGATAGTCTTTGGAAATCTTATTGCTAAACTTTTAGGATTTTTAAGCCATTACTTGTTAACCCACTTAGAATAAGATCTAGTATTAGCTTCCCAAAAATTTTGAGAAGTTGGAGTGATATCAACAAATGATTCATGATTAGGCAACTTGAGCATATTATCAATATGTTTTAGCTGTAGATAAAGCATATAGTCCCATTTTGAGTTTTTGAGTTCTATCCTTCCTTGTCATGGTATTTAGACATGGTTAAGACCAATTCAAGATATTATATAGAGGTTGGGAAGATTATTGCCTAAAGTAGTCCATTGTCATGGATACTCTATTCCCAACCAATTTTATGTATTGCATCGATCCTCTGCTAGAAGTCTTCCATGTCTATGTGTCCAAGGTTTATATATGTCACTTTGTGTACAGTTGACTCAAGGTTTAAAGGAGGAACAACTCCTTGAAATTTTTTCTTCATCTTTGTGTTCTTATTTAGACTATCTAATGTAGATAGCTGATGAGTTTCCTCTCTAGAATATGAACAAAGACTTAGAATTGATTCAACAAAGATTCAAATTTTTAAGTGTACCTGAATAGAGGGTATATTATACAACTATATCTAATAAGAGGTTAAAATTTAATGTGTGTTTAGCAATAGGTAGAAACCTGTTATGTGTCTGGTGGGGGCTCAAGTTTTGATGCCTATCAAAGTAATGTGTAGAGTTCAAAGAGTGTTTTTGCAAGTCTTGGATGTCGATGGATGTCAAAACATGGCTTGGATCTCATTGTTTGTCAATGCTAGGTGTAGATTATGATGAATGTTGGAATAGGGGTCAATTTTTTCTAGGGGTATGAATAAATTTTAGATTCCATGAGATGTTTGTGAATGACTTGTATTTTTCCAAGTGTATAGGCACAACTCAAATTCCATCCAATACAAAATAGAGTATGGAAGTGGGGAACATAAGTGGGAAATGTGAATGTTGTTTTGTGCAAACCCTAGTCATTCAAGATAAAGGATTTCATAAAATAGGAAGTTTTTTCAAATTTGATTGAAAATGCTGAGAGAAAACCACAGTGAGAAACCCTAGTTCTTTCCTCAAGTAGATTGTAAACACATTGAATGAGTTACCTACAAGAAGTACAATAAATATGGTCATATGGGGGACAAGAAGGTAGATCATGGAAGGAGTGAATGAGATCAATGTAGGAATAAATAGGCCAAATAATTGGTTATAAGGTAGGCCAAAACATCTGCACATATGGATAACTACCTATTTAATAGCAAACTTTTGTATATGTTTGGGCGTGTGTTAGTATCTACAGATATGGCTAGCAAACAGTTGGGTTTTGACATGTGTGAATGCAAGGTTCATGTTCTACGATGTGTTACAACATAACTTAGGTTCTATAAAGGTGTCTTACAAGGTATCATAACTTGATGAGGTACTACATAAAGTGTTAGAATCTACATGCATGTTGGACAAGGGGTATAAATTTGATAGGTGCTTTGCAAGGGGTAAAAACCCATAAAAGATTAAAAAACTTATAAGTTATCAATTTCTTTCTGATTCTTATATACTTATAGATATTTTTCAAAATACATTCTTTAATTTCGAACACATTTAACATTGACGACCTATTTCTAACCAACTAGACCAGATTTTGATCATTTATGATCAAAATGAATTGAAGGACTCTGAATTTTCTAACATGTTCAATTTTGGGTACAACAAGTAGGCATGAGAAATGTTGAGGTTGCTTGATTCACCACTTCTGGAGTTCATTTACCTGAATTTAGTGGAATGGAGGAAGTTAAGACTGCCATGGTTGAAAGTGGAAAGGATGGTTCGATAGGCAAGAACAATAAAATGTGTAAAAAGGAAAAGAAAGGGGAGAGCAAATGCAACAATGAATAGTGCATTATTTTTACAAGTAGGTTCATTTGTTTTGGTTTTTTTCCTTATATAGTTTACAATGTCATTGGTTCAAGAATCCCAAGATGGATGGGTAAGTTATGGGAAATGTTTTCTCCCTCCCCAAAACCTCCTCATCATCTTATAAGTGATTTTAGAATAATGTGGTTGCTTGGTGGAAAATCTTGATGGGTTTGTTGCCTTGAATGTATCTTGTTCTGTGACGGTGTGTTGATGTATTCAAATTTGATGTTGTTGGGAAGAATGATTCATTTGATTTATCATAATGTCCAAGAATGTTTCATTTGATTTATCATCATATTCTCCAACATGGGTATTTGGTAGTAAACTTTTTTTGAAATGTTGTTTAATCTTCTGGGTTTATTGTATTTTAATTTTATGAGAAACCCCAAAGTGGTGGATTGGATATCTCCAAACCTGCATTTTTTCATTTGCTTTTATGATATTGAGTTTTTGTTCGGTGACCTATTTTAACCCCATACTAATGGTTGGTGTGGGTAGGGCTACCACCAAATGGTTGGGCTCATGTTTCACATTATTTTTGTTTGTCTTGTGGAGACCTAATCTATGAAACCTTTATTTTTTACTGTGAAATAACGTTGCCTATGCTAATGACTTTTGGAGGCTCTAAGACACTCTATGTTTTTGAAATAAATTTGTCTTTTGTTTTAGAAACATATTAAATGAAGGTTTTTATGTTCTAGCCACTATTAGCAATAACTCTATTGTAATTGTTTCAAGTAATGAAGATACACTGGCACTAAAGTAGTCATTTAATACTCCTTTATAGATATTTGCATGTATTTATGAACATAAACATGTTTTGTAATTGACTTCTTAAGGTAATAGAAAAAGATTGAAATCATTTGTAACTGAATATGTATGTTTCATTCATGTGATAACTCTTGGCTTGGTTTGTTAAATATTCATGAATAAATACATTGGTTAGTTATAATAACTATTGTGTATATGATTTTGAATCCTAGTAGTAAATTAGGATTCATGGTGTTAGACATGTCTCGTATGAATATATATTTGAACCATGTAAATGATTGACTTGTAAAATATAAATAAACAGTTTTGAATTATGCATGCATGTTTAAATTGTTTGGTTTCATATTGACATTACATGATGAAATCTTATGGTTAGTTGTTTGATGGCATCTCATAGCTCAAAATTTACATTATAGTTATATTTTATATCTTGTTGGAAAGTGTCCTTGAAATTTAGATATAGTGTCTTATTAAGATATCATTGTATATGTTCAATATTAAATAAATATGGCATAAGGATATATATTTTTGAATATTAGCATGTTCCTTATTTTGTGTTATGTCAATTCATAATGTAGTTGAGCCTTATTAACATATTGTGCATTGAGTATGTAGATGGATTTCACTTAATCTTGTTGAGAGTTAGTATTTATTGATAGAATATATGTATAGGGTTATACAATTTGGATGGCTTGTTGGTTGTTTTTATCTTTCATCATGAAGATGACTATGTGTAAAGGAGGCTATACTTGTTTTGCTTTGGTAATTTTATTGTATCATCCACGGGAATTTTTTTAAGAAATGACCATTTGGATTGGCAACTTGCATTTTTTGTTGGAGAATTATTTTAAATTTAAGTTCAGTTCTTGTGTGAGACTGTAATATAATATTTAGGAATACAAAGTGATGTTATTGTAGTAGTTGTTTCTATATGCCTGGTGTAGGTGTTTAAAACTATGATTAATGGGTTGGTTGTGATTGATTATGTAGAAATTATTGAATCATTAAGTACATTGGTTTTTTCTTTGACATGGTTAGATTTTAAGGAATAAACACTTTTATTTAGTGTGTGTTTATTTGTTGGTTTTGCCCTGGTAGAACTATAGAACCTCATTTGTATTACAATCCTATAATACATAGTGTGGTGAAGTGGACTATTAAACTTACTTGAATTATATAAAATGATTTCATGTTGTTATAAGATCTCAAATTTTCACACATCATTCATAAAGTGAATACAAATATATGACACTTTTATGTTTTTTTTATAGATAGAATTGTGCATGCGCATTATGTCTTATTATTGTAAATAGATTAATAACATTTTATAATGCATTGAGTTTACACTTGAGGATACTATGAAATGAAAGTGTGAGATTTGTTATGTGTTTAGAACTAGTTTTTGACAAAAAAATTTGGACTCTTGTAAAAGTTGAGCTTGTTTATTCAAATATTTGTTTGGATATTTAAGTTGACTTACCCTAGCAACAAACTAAATTAATTTTTACTTAATGGAATAAATGTGGAACACTTGTGTGTTTTCCAAGTGTTGGTCTATGATTTATAAATAATGTTTCCTTTGTATCATTTTAAAATGTGTTTCCTTGACTTGGAAGCAGTAAAGTTTGTTGTATTATGAATTTTGCCAAAAATCATGTGTTACTTGTTTTATAATGTTTTTATAGGCACGAGTAAAGATGGTAATGAGGATAGTTGTGTTAAAATTCAATGAAGATTTTTTTAGTTCAATCATTAATAACCTTGAAGATAAGTAGTTAGTAAACTATGCTTACCATAACTTACTTAGATCCATCAGCTAGGACCACAAACTGCAAGTTATTGTGAATGATTTTCATTAAAGAGAATTGGATAATGTGAAATTATGATAGTATCATTATATACTAAGTCATTTGTTGAAATTTTATTTTGATTTAAGTGTTAATAAAATAACTTAGGGTTTGGACATAATTACCTTGTACTTAAGTTAAGAAGGATGTTATGCGATTGAATCATTGTTCCTTGATTAATTGTTTAATGAGTCTTAAAAGATATGTTGTATTGGTAGGAAAAGATGAATTATATAATAAATTAATTTTCACTTAATTTCCTTATTAAAGATGATTATTATTATGAAATATACTTATTAGTGAGACACTGATCTGGAACTATTTTCATGGCAGCATATGATCAGTATAATTCTTGAGTGGACCACTTTATGTCTCTATGAGCTACTAAGAGATAAAGGGGTAAAAATTTCTAATAAAGTATAATGTATTATTAAAAAATTTAATAATGATGGATGTGATTACTGACTTGACTTGTTTTTTACATCAAATTACATGAAATGTGAACACATAATGAGAACAAGGATAAAATAATGTTTTGTACTATTAGTAATTAACTAAGGTACTTTATTTGGTTTAATGAATTAAGATTGATAGAATATAGTACTTGGTCTTACCATGAGTAAATGTTTAAAGGAAATGTTTTTGGGAAACCTTAATATTTATTAAGATGCTTTAAGTAAGGGATTGCAACATAAAACATAATATGATTGATTGTTTAATGAAATTTGGAGATGATAAGGTCATGAGTAGTATAGTCTATGATAAACTTGGATGATAAAATGAGCTTATGGATTAATACATCCAAAGTATACTGTAGGGTTAATGATATTTTTTAGTATTGTTCTTGATCATTATTTTCATATTACTTTGCTAAAAGTGGAATCACTTTTATCAATGGATCTCTCAAAACTATACAAGTTAACTATTAAAGAGCTACTAAGTAAAGATTTGTTAAGTGAATTGTGGTAATTTAGATTATCTAACTTCATTATGAATGTGTGGGTATCTAAAACATTATTTAGGTAATATTATACCTATTAAGTATTGATTATCTCAACTAAACATTAGATTTATGACTTGTACCACGAATAGTTAGTACACAATTTCATTTTTACTATGAGTATCATATTGTTGAATTTATTAAATTATAGAGGTGAAAGTATCATGAAGTTAAAGTGATTAAATATAGATGTAAATATATAACCATGAGGTTATTTTTGGAACTTGATGCTAATCAAGTAACTTAGAAGTGTGTAAACATTCATATAGATATTGTGGGAAAGTTTTCTAATCATGCACGTAGCTTTCTTTTAAAGTGATGGTATTGGATATACATGTGAAATGGTTGGTGTTGGAAATTAAGATCATTTCTCCAAAGAAAAAAATTCTAAAATGTTATTTATTAATTTTTAGAGTTGTGACATGTGGTATCAAAGTTTAGTTCTACTATAGGAAACTTTGGGTAACTATTGGGTTGAAAGTGTTTTGGTGTTTCTTAAGATGGTGAGAACACAATCACACATAGGTAATACAAATACTAACATTGATGTTGTTGATAAAAAGGATCTGGATCATCATGATGACAATGATGATATAAATGATCACGGTAGCATCAATTTTGATGGTAATAATAGTGTTGGTGGTAATACCAACAATAACCAATTCGGTCATAATGTTGTCTTAGATGAAATTTGAGGTGTACTTCATAACATCCAAGACGAAATAAAATCATATGGCCAAAGGTTGGTCCATTTTGAGAGACTTAGATAAAGAGGTGAGCATGAGGAGGAACAAAAGGATGAGCCAAGGGGTGAGAACTCAATACAACATGATGTTATGGATCCTATCATTAAGGATCTTAATAAATTCCCACCTTATACCTATTTTGGTGGGTAATCTAGAAAATTTATAGAGGCATGGTTAGTAAACCTCTATAAATACATCACTCTGCATAATATGGGCTCTAATGTCAAGACTCATATAGGAGTCCACCAGTTTGTAGGTGATGTTGCCTTGTGGTGGAACCACTTAAGTGATCTAAATGGTTATGACTCAATGGTTCTTTTTTGGGAGACCTTTGAGAGATAATTCAATAAGAGATACCTGAGTGGTAACTTCAAAGATCAAAATACTATAGAATTCCAACTAGGTAATAGGTAGAAAATTCATAAGACTATAGGTTTGCCTCCTAAGAGAAAGCTTGATTTTTTCATTGATATTATACTAGGATTTTCTCTTTCATCCAAGGCTCTATATAGGATGAATGTGGTAGATCCATGGGAACTTAAATTATAGTTTCAAGAGCTGATGGAAAAATGGTTGATTAGGCCTAGTGTGTCACCTTAGGGAGCCCTGATTGTCTTTATCTAGTGGTAATAGGTAGAAAATTCACACTGAACTAGGTAACAATAAGCATCATGGAATTGATCATTATTAATGTCTTTGTTTATATTCAATTTTATCTTTGCCATTAAATTATGCATCCAAGGACTTACATGTAACTTAAATATTTTACATATTATAGGCAAACTACATGTAAATAATATTGAAAAACTTTGAATTAATAAATGACAAATTGAGTCAGTCATTATGATCATGATTATAATTTAAAATAGAAGATATAAATCTAAAACACTAACAAAATTGGTAAAATAATATAAGGATAACCCCAGGGCAAACTAAGATTTTGAAATATTCAATAATAAACAGGTTCAGTAATATGGTTTATCCAAATAGATATTAAGAAAGGATTAATCTAATTATGAAAAACAATTGAGTGAAATTAAAATGTATAAGATATACAATAAATACACAAGACTAATTCAAAATTTGGAATTTATAAAAATATGCTAAAAGGGGAAGTAGTAAAGACAAATAACTTAACTTGAACTCAAATATGATGGACTGTAACAAAGACTATGTAAACAACTATGGGATTATGTGAGGTCATTGTGAATCAGAATAAGTATTCATTAGATTCTAGGATAAGGCCACATTATTTTGTTGTTTATGGAGTGCACTGATGTCTTTTAGAGTTTTTTCCCTCTGTCTGAACTTTTTCAAATGCACCTTTGGATGTAGGTCATGTGTGTATGATCATATTCACATGATTCTCTATAGGAGTTTATGTGTACCTTCTTATTCACTTCAAACCCTAGCTCAATGACAAGGAGGAAAAAATTAAATAAAATGGGTAAAGGGGATTACATGTTGAATATGTGCTTAACCACAACATTCCATGTGTTGAGCTTGACTACATAATAATACTTCAAAGAGGTATCAAACTCCATGTAGTTCTTGCATGGTATGGTGGTGTGTGTGAAATACTGATAAAATGTTATATGTTTGTGCAATATTGGTGTAATTTTATGTTTAAACAATAACTTGCGACCTCATTGTTATATTCAAACTTAGCTTAGGGATACTTGGACTATATATACTTATAATTGAGAAGAATATGTGGTTTCCACTCAATGTGCAGTGAAAATAATTTGGTGTTTACAATATAGAAGCCTCTAGCCATCCAAAGAGCAAATGAAGAGAAAATGTGTTTCTATAGTGAGCCTTTTGATATTTCCTCGAATGGGAATTAATAAATGTGTGGGATGGCATTATCGAGATAATGCGAATGCAATGGAGACGTGATCACATGAGATGAAGCAAGTACACACCACATAGATGCTAAAGCAATTTGAAATTATACAAAAAGATAAATTGCACAAGACAAAATGGAGAAAACCAAAATCTGATTAAAATGAGATGGCCAAAGTGAGGAATACATATAGGAGAGTACGTAAGTAACTCCTCCATTAAAGGTGGACAAGGCACCCCAAGAATAGACTGTAACTCCTCCATGAAAGGTGGTGACAAGGTGCTAAGAATAGAGAAGTAACTCCCATCAAGGGAGTTACTTATGACATTCTTATGACACCTATGACACATCTATGACACACACCTCCACATAAGCTAGCCTATCCCACAAATGTAGGAAAACTCCATGTATGCACAAGAAATACAATTTCCCTAATTAAAAAATAGAGAAAAATAAAAACATACACTAATACCCCCCATAAGCGCAGCTTAGGTGGGCAATGTGGAAATATAAAATGGGTCCCGAAAACTAGGCCTGATGAGGTACCCATGTACAAATGCAATCTCCCATAAGATAGAGAAAAGGAGAAAACCTGTAGAAAAAAACTCCCCCGCAAAAGAGAGACATAAAATAAAGAAGAGGCTAGTGGGCCCCCCTCGAAGATGATGATGTTGCAGATGTAGACCGCACCCCAAGAAGAGCTCATAGATGAATGAACTTGCTCTCAGTGAAAGGTTCGGTGAAGATGTCTGCAACCTGATTCGAAGACTGGCAAAATATCAAGTCAATGACCTGACTATGAATAAGCTCTCGAATGAAATGCATGTGAATCTCTATGTGCTTGGTCTGCTAGTGCTGAACTAGATTCTTGCAAATCTGAATGGTACTCTGGTTGTCACAATAAATGATGGTGGGCTGCCTGATAGGAATGCAAAACTTAGAAAGAATCCCTTGAAGCTAAATAGCCTCAGTAGCTACATTAACATCTCCCCTGTACTCTACCTCTATGGATGATATAGCAATAGCATTCTACTTCTTGCTAGACCAACTAATAGGACCTGAACCTAGAGAGAAACTGTAACCAAAAGTGGACTTGCGAGTTTGTGAATCACCAACCCAATTTGAATCTATATATCCAACCAAGTCAACCTCTATGCCAAATCTATAATGAATCCCATATCTTTGTGAACCCTGTATGTAATGCAAGATCCTTTTAGCTACTTTCCAATGTAGCTCATGAGGTTCCTGTATGAATCTGGATACAAGTCCCACTGTATATGATATGTCAGGCCTGGTGTGAGTCAAGTAGATGAGAATACCAATAATTTGTCAATATCGAGTGGCATCAACCAATGGTGAAGAACAATCAGCCTCAAGCTTGACTCCTGATAGAAAGGGAGTCAGAGATGGCTTACAATCAGCCATGTGAAACTGAGCCAATAAGTCAAAAGCATACTTAGGCTATGCAAGAGAAATCCCTAAATCTGACTGTGAGATCTCAATGCCAAGGAAGTAGTGCAACAAACCCAAGTCTATCATGTCAAATCTATCATGAAGAGATGCCTTCACCACTGCAATAGTTGATGAAGAACTCTCGGTGATCAAAAGGTCATTAACATATAGAACCAAAATCAAGAGCGAAACATCTTGTCGCAAGAAGTAGACATTGGATCAGAATGGCACCTAGTGAAACCCACTCTGAGAAGGAAGGAATCCATCTTGGCATACCAAGCCTGAGGGGCCTATTTGAGGCCATATATAGATTTTCTAAGTCTGCATACTAAGGAAGAATCTTGAACAAATCCTGGTGACTGCTCCATGTAGATCTCCTCCTCTAGGTATCCATGAAGAAAAGCACTCTTCACATCCATCTGGTGCACATACCAACCATGTGTTGTGGAAATAGCCAAGGTGAGTTGAATAGAAGTCATCTTTGCAATGAGTGCAAAGGTCTCTGTCTAGTCAATGCCTGCCACCTGTGAGAAACCCTTGGTGACCAATCGCACATTGTACTTATCAACTGACCCATCTGCTGCAAACTTGGTCTGATATATCCACCTACATCGAACCATCTTTCTTCCCTTAGGAAGTGAAGTCAAATCCCAAGTGTGATTTTTGATTAAGGAAGAATATTCTTCCTCCATAGCACTATCCCACTCAGGTACCCCTGATGTCTCTCAAAAAGTCTGTGGATCTAAAACTGTAGCAAATAAGTCATGTGGATCTCTCTGAAAATCCCCCTAGTACGTCTATCATCTGTGGGGTCTCCTACCCAAGTGCCAGCACTATCAAGTGTCTGTCTGGCCCAAAGTGGCCCAGAAGTGGGTGAGTCAGGTGCTAACTCCTCATCCTCTGACTGACTAGAGGTGGATGACTCTACATCACTATCCTCATTGTCTGAACTCGAAGAAGAAGAAGATGTCTCTGGCTTAAGAACCTGTTGTGGCTAATCTAAATCTAATGAGGAATCATCATGAAGAAGTAGATCTGATGAGGGAGAAGAAGTGTCAAGTGTTGAGTCTCTAAGACTCTCCTGAAAATGGACACTTCTCTCGATGAACAACTCATGAGTGACTGGATCTAGAAGGTGATACCCCTTAATACCATCTGGATATCCTACAAAGATGTAAGGCTTGGACTGACCTTCCATAGCTTTGCATTTCTTCTTCAAAATGTGAGCCATGGCTGGGGATCCAAAAACCCTGAGGTGCTCAACATCAAGTTTCCTTTTATGCCAAGCTTCAAAGGGTGTTATCCCATTCAAAGCTTTGTGAGGAACCCTGTTTTGAATGTAGTAAGCACAATTGATGGCTTCAGCCCAGTACTATGGTGCTAAGGATTTGGAGTGAATCATACAGTTACCCATCTCTTTCAAGAACCTATTTTTGCGTTTTGCAACCCCATTCTATGAAGGACTATAAGTGACTGTGCGCTACAAATCAATCCCCTCTATGGTTCAAAACTACTCAAACCTATTGCTGACATACTCCCATCCATTATCAGTTCGAAGAACCTTGATGGATTTCTCACTCTGTTTCTCAACAAGAGCCTTAAAGTCTAGAAAATTTTCAAACACTTAAGACTTTTGTTTGAGAAAATATATCCAAGTGTACCTAGAGAAATCATCAATGAAAGTGAGGATGTACTTGGCCCTTGTGAAAGATGGTTTGGGAAAGGGTCCCGATACATCACTGTGGACTAACTCCAAAGGTTGTGAAGCCCTCCAAGCTTTGCTTTTGTCAAATTTTGCTTCAGGATGCCTCTCAAGGGAACACCCCTCACAAAGTCCTTTTGAGAATTGGACATGAGGCAAGCCAATGACCATGTCATTTTTGCAAAGTTGCTCAAGGTAGCGGTACTTAAGGTGGCCAAACCGCTCATGCCATAATTTGATAACTCCATCTGAATGAGTCAGCAATGCTGTTGGAGAAGAATCTGATGCAAAATGTGAGAAGGTGTATAACATAGCTTGGTGATCTGCCCTACCCACTGCCACTGTAGTATCACTATCCAACTCCCTGATAGCCACTAAATCTAGTGAAAACTCAACTCGCATACCCTGACCAATGTGAGTGATTTGGTACACTGATAGGAGATTGGTTGAAAGAGAAGGAACACTTAGAACATTATTGAATGTTCCTCCTTCCATTTCAACTGACCCTCTCCTTGCAACATAAATTGATGTGTCATCACCCAAACTAATTGAAGTCATGCTACAAGGCTCTAAAGATGAAAACTCAACTAGTGAAGAGCCCATGTGGTGAGAAGCACCTGATTCGATGACCCATGAAGATGTAGAAGCTATTGTAGCTAAAAGGGCCTTGCCCTTTTCTTTCTCCTTACCCTTGCCTTTTGCCTTGGTAGAATCTTGGGTAGATGAATTCTGCTTGGACTCAGGAACACCTATGTTGTTCTTCTCTAGAAGATGAGTTAGGTGATCTATTTGTTTCTTCATGCATTTGTGTTCATCATGCCCTATCTTTTTACAATAGGCACATTTAACCTTATCTTTCTTAGGTTTAGCATTGGAAGAAGAAGACTCAGTGTTGTTTTTGGCAGGATTGTTGTTTTCTTTCTTCTTCTCCTAGTCCTTGTTCTTTTTCATCTTCTCCTTTGTTGAAGTCTTATCCTTACCATTTCCAGCTATCAAAGCTTGGAGTTGAGTAGACTTTATAGTGCCCATTTGAATTAGCTTATCTTTCTCCCTAGTCAAGTCGGCAATGAATGAATCCAAAGAAGGCATTTTTCATGTAGTGCCAAGGGCACTTTTTGTGGCATGTAAAGTGGAGACAAAGACTGAATAGCTTGGACCTAACTTTGCAAGAATAGAAAAGATGAGTTGATCATCTTTCTTCTTTATCCCGTATTCTTTCAATTGCAATCTAAGGTCCTTAAACTTAGTGAAGAAGTCATGTAGAGTGTCAAAGTTGCTAGGACTTAGATTTATGAGTTCATTTTCGAGCTCATGACCTCGCATCTCATCAAGCTTCCCAAATAAGTTTTCTAAAGTGTCCCATATGTCATTGGGAGTCTTGGAGGATTCTAAATGGAAGAGAAGTTTTGGAGACATAGACAAGCTCAGTAATCCATAGGCTTTATCACTACGGTTGTACCACTTGACCTTTTCAGCATCTGTGTTGGGTTTTACTTCAGTACCCATGGTGATCCTATACAACCTTTTGCTTCTAAAAATGATTGACATTGTAACGTTCCATTCATGATAGTTGAAGGGTGTTAGGGGTTTAAGTTGAATATAATCCATTTTTAATCTGAGTTTAGGTGAAGTTGTGTTGATTGTAAGTTGTGAAATTATGCAGAAAGGAGAATGAAAGCAAAGATATGCAAGTTGTGAAAAGCAATCACACCCCCCTCTAAATATTGAGCTCCCCTCAAATATGCAAGTGCACGCTCAAAAGACGTCAGACTCAGTCGATAATGTGTCTTAGAGAAATTAATGCAAGACTTAAGCACACAAGACATCAGACTCAGCAGAAAATGCGTCCCGAGAGACCCAAAATTTTGGCACTTTATAAACTAATGCATTTTTTACAAATAACAAGCCTACGCTGTGGATAATTGAATTACAAACACTTTTTAAAAAAATGGCACCCAAATCTGAGCTACCGTTTGCAAGATATTAAAGGTTCAATTTTCTTGTAAACTAGTGTTTTTGCAAAAAAACACTAAAACATTAAAAAAATGTCTGTTTTGAGAGAGAAAGTGACCTTCCAACCACTCGTCGAATTTGGCACAAAATGAATAATCTAAAGGAGGTTTATGTGAGGGGTAATTGGCCTCCCACCAACCCGGGCCTCACCCTTCGTCTTTGTAGGTTGAAGATACAAGTTTTAAATGAAAACCCCCAAATTACCAAACTGTCTAAAAAACTAAATATTCAGTCAAATTGACTGATTTTTGTTTTACAAGTCAATTTTTAACTGAAAATAATGAAGCAAAGACAAAATTGATGGTTGCCACATGTCCAAGGGCCCACATGGGACGCCAAGCAAACAAGGGGCACCAAAAAAAAAACACAGTCTAGATTTGCTTTGCAGAAAAGACAAAAGAGAAATTTGAAGACCTGTTGGATGCCGTACGGCCTACTTGGCACCTCGCTGGAAGGACTGTGGCATGGAAAAACTGAAGGCATTGCTGAAGGCGCCTTGTTGGAAGGACTATGGCGTGGCAAAACAGAAGGCGTTGCAGACCAGAAGCTAAGCGCAGACCAGAAGAAAGTTGGCACAGAGTTGCAGAAGCTTGGCATGGACTGAATGTTGCTCCTCCCTCTGTTGCTCCACACAACAATGGCGCCCAAGAACAGAAACAAAACCAGCACCTGAGGTGAAGACAGCGAAGACACCCAAAGGCCAAGGATCTCCAAGATGCAAGAAATGATATTTGAAAGATTTTTTTTATTTTAGATCAGATCTAGAAATTAAAAAATAAAGAGAACTCCACTCCTCTTGATTTCAAAATAAACTAAAAGCATAACCAGACACACGATTATTGTTCTTGCTCTGATACCATATCGGAGTTGTTGCCAGAATCTGGATAATGCAAATGCAATGGAGACGTGATCACACGAGATGAAGCAAGTGCACACCACATAGATGCTAAAGCAATTTGAAATTATACAAGAAGATAAATTGCACAAGACAAAATGGAGAGAAAACCAAAATCTGATTAAAATGAGATGGCCAAAGTGAGGAATACATATAAGAGAGTACGTAAGTAACTCCTTTAAAAAAAAAACAAGGCACCCCAAGAATAAACTGTAACTCCTCCATGAAAGGTGGGTGACAAGGTGCTAAGAATAGAGAAGCTAACTCCCATCAAGGGAGTTACTTATGACATTCTTATGACACCTATGACACATCTATGACACACACCTCCACATAGGCTAGCATATCCCACAAATGTAGAAAAACTCCACGTTATGCACAAGAAATACAATTTCCCTAATTAAAAATAGGGAAAAATAAAAACCTACACTAATAGACATGTTATTTGAATTTTGGAAATTAGTCGTTGTTTGGTAGGAGGATGAAATTGATGGCTTTGAACACTACACAACTAGTGAAATTATCTTGAAGGAGCAACCTTATCTAAGGAGCAAAGATAACTAAAATAGAACATATATAATTAATCTAATAGTGAGTCTAAGATATATGGAATGAGTAATAAGAAAGTAATAGTATCAAAGTTGCTTTAAGGATAAATGTTCATTCACATAGAGGTAGGGGAATAATAATTTAGAGCAGTAGGAATTGAGCATAGGTTAAGTGTGGATAAGGAGTGGTCATAAGTGCATTATTTTAGCATTAAATGTTAATTTTAGTGACTATAATTACAATTTATCCTAGTACTCTGTGCTAGTTGAAACCTTGGGTTTGATCACTTTAGATGGAATGAGATAAAATCATATATAACATGCAAATACTCTAGTGTTTGAATAATGATCATTAAAAAACAATATAGGGCTTTGAAGGTAACACATTTGAGTTAAGAATACTAAACTTGACATAATGTATAATGTCAAAATCTCTATAAAAAATCATATCTACCATAAATGAAAGTAATATATAACCCTATAAGGACACAATCATGGCAATACAATATGGGTTCACCAAAATATAAAACCCTAAGGGGTGTAAAAGAAGCTCACGTTCACCAAAATGTAGTAAGAATAAATGAACTTAAATCAAATTACATATTATATATCCATTAACATTGCAATTAATCCTAATTATATTTAAAATAATTAAATCATTCTTTATTACTAATCTAATTCTAGCTTGATAATTGACATAAATAGGGTTTAGAGAAATATCTTGATGTTCATATAGCGTGGAAATAGTCATCACGTCCATGAGTAGAATTAGTGTTTTTTGTGGCAAGGCAAAGAGAAACCCAAAAACATGCAATGAATTTAGCACCTCCCCAAAAACATACACTTCATGTTTGTGGAAACCATAATCATTTACTTGGTGTTTATAATAGATAACAGACAAGCTAAATTTAATTTGAAAAATATGTTTAATATGTCTAAGGCATAAAAAACCTATATTTTTTATCTAAATATTATGCATCGATCTCTAGGAAATTATTCTTCTTTTTCAAACCCAAACAAGGCAGCTAAATCTATAAAAAGATAAGGAAAAATGATTTGTTTTTGGGACCTATATCCAAGGTCAAACATAGTTTTTAAGGCATTAAATATTTATCATGTCCCCTCCACAGTCTAAAATATAGATCATGGCACACTTTATACATCTAATTTTGGTATATGACTAGTTATTTCCTATGAGTATTTTTGTGTATATGGATCATCAGTTCAAACTAGGGTCTTTTATGGCATGTTTTTCCCTTGTTTTGGGTTGTGTTTGCCTTCCAATACTTTGTGTTACCCTTGAAACTTTAATTTCTCTTTAATTTGGGTCTATGATAATGCAACCATTAAATTTGGAATGCTTTAACTCCTATATATCAATTATTTATTCACCTTGAGATGAACCTCGATGCTCTTAGAATGTCCCAAATCATTATTTTAGGGAGTTAGGTCAGTGTGTAGAGATCGATATATTGGTTACTTGTGCCTTATGGGTCGCTTAGCCCTTATTTAAATTCTTTTACATCTTTTTGGCCTTGTTTGTCAAATTTTCCAGCCTTTTTATTTGTCAGTTGTTGCATCAATAGGTCTTAATAATAATGCATTTATAAGGAAGTAATCAAAATAACAGAATCTCCCATGAGTTATTACACTATGTTTTTATTACTATTGGCATCTATTAAAGTGTATGTGCCCCCTCTCCCTATGCCATTATACCAAAAGCTAAAGAACTAGTGAAAGAGCATATAAAATATACTAGTTGATTGCATCTCATGCATAGGATAAGGGTTATGATCTTCATATTTCAATAGAATGCTTGTTGGACCAAATGAGTGCTATTATAGAACTATATGATAAAAATGGTCTAACATAGGCAAACCTCTCATAACTACACCCAATTTTTTATGCTCTTGCAAGGCCTCTAGAAGTGGATTAGGATTTGGAGAAAGTATAAGGAATTTTTAAAGATCCAGAACTCAATTAGATAATATGAGATAAGTTTCTAATCAACAGACACAGACAAAGGCACTCAATTTTTTAGTAAAAACCTAACATCATCTGATTAGGATTAAACTTTATGACTAAAATTGAACCTTAGCTTACTAAGATCAATCAATGATATGATTTTATCATGACCAAAATCATACACCTCTATTTTGGTTATCCTTATGCAGTATTTTTTTGGATTTGCTTTGGGATTGAATTTTGAACCTTTTTAACTTGCTTTTAGCATCTAACAGTACACGAGTTAGTTATAATCTAAGTATTTCTCCAAAAACTCCTCTTGTCAATTTCCAAGTAAAATAATTCTCAATTATTAGACATTTTTTTATATTTTTTTTTCTGTTATATTATTTTATTTAGATTATATTTTTCATTTGCAACCCCATTGTATGATTTATTATAGTGTTTATTAACCATTTTTCACTTTACCACAGAATAATTTGGTGAAGCCTAACTCCCTTAGGGTTTCATCCTTTGTGTGAACATGCATTGTTTTGCATGCTCATTTTCAATCTAAAATTATATTGGTGTCTATATTGTATATTAAATATGATTCTTTTTAGGGTTTCCATCAACCCTATGATTGAATGATTCCTTCCCTTATAGGGTTTATCCCTTGGTGGTATCAACATGATTTATCTAGGGTTATGCTTAATTTATTTCATTGAAATACACATTATCTTCTTATGTGTTATTGCAAACCCTTGTTTGCATGTTATATATGTTTACATCTTATGTCACCTAAGGATATTATAAATAAGTTACATAGTATGATAAGTGATAGATTTCTTTCCAAACAATGTTGATTTTTTTAATTTTTTTTTTTTTTTTAGATGAATGTTTTGGGTACACTACCCATAAATTACTAAATTGGTCCTTCTATGGAACCCATCATCAGGAGAACAAAATGTTTTTATTTTCACACAACAGAGATGTTACAATATAAATAAGATCTTATTTAAAGCTTAGTCTTCCATATTCCATCCCTACCCTAAACTATTTGTTTTTCTATTAATTGTATTAGGGGGATTCCAAGAAGTACTTAAAATAAAGCCCATCATCCTTATTAAAAATTCAAGGAATCTTTTTATTTTGAGCATTTATTGTACTTTTTTGTTCCTCTTAGTGACTCTCTATTTATGATTAGATTTGTATCCTCAACACATATGTGGTGATTAAAATGTGAAGAGTGCTCTGTCAGTCCTAATTTTTCAATCCACTCATGCAAAATGTCTTTGTTGTGTTCCTTCAGTTGTAATTGTTAAGCTTACTTTGACTAGTACTCATGTTGATTATAAAAAATACAATGGCAATTGTGAATGAGGTTAATTCTT